>OY804602.1:2177754-2690014 GCA_963680895.1 Fragum sueziense | reverse complement strand
TGATAGATTTTTCTATTAACTTTGATATTGTCTCATTTGAAATTCAATTATTGCTCACAAGCAATTTCTTCATTTTCCACAATGTTCTCACAAGCTTTTATTTTGTGGGCAGGGCGTCAAAAAGCGTTAATGTGTGGTGATGGCTATAATACCATAATGATACAACAAATTTTTGATGTGGTTAACCCTTTCCCAACTGGCCAAAATTTGGACTTTTCCAAAATGAAAGATGCTGAAAACGACAAAATAGATTTTGTTAAAGATAGAATTTGTGTAAAATATGACACAGAAAATATTGAGACAAAAGGAGAAACTGCTGGTTATCAGCAGTTTCTTCTTTTGTTTCAATGTTTTCCCAAGCAATTTCTATTAGGGACGTCAAAACCAGGTCTTGTTTGGGAAAGGGTTAAAAAATGTTACTACCAAAAACAGTAGCACCCACCTAAAAGATAAAGTTTATCTGATTTACGCGTTCTCGTGTTACGCGATGATTGTTACAGAACGGAACAAAAGGAGAGACGCTCCTATCATCACCGAACAAAAGAACGGCAAAGACCTGCTCGTATTTCACGTTGACAAAACTTTATCTATTTTGATAAAAAAGAAGAAAAGATAACAAAAGTAACAGGTATGTGGTAATATATTACAGCAAATTATTGGCATTTTTATACCCTGTGTCTCTGCATTTTATATAGCCCTAGTGTGTGAATTACAGAAAAACATGGATAGGTGCAGAAACTGCTGTAATAATGATTCAACTGGAATACGCTTTGAACCCTTTCCCAAACGACAAAATTTTAGGGTGGTCCAATTTTAAAGCTGCTGCTAAAGACACAAGAGATGTTGCTAAAGATAGAATTTGTGTACAATACAATACAGAAAATTACCAGCAGTTTCTTCTTTTATCTCAATGTTTTCTTAAGACATATCAATTAGGAACGTCAAAAGCAGGTCTTGTTTGGGAAAGGGTTAATTTGATGTATTGGTTATCAGCAGTTTCTTCTTTTGTCTCAATGTTTTCTTAAGTCATATCAATTAGGGATGTCAAAAGCAGGTCTTGTTTGGGAAAGGATTAATTTGACGTATTGAAAGTCCATCATATTTTTTGTCACCTGAAATAGCCTTGATTTTGAAGCATTATCTCAGTGGTGGATCCAGGATTTCTACAAGGGCGGTTCGGATTATATGCAAATAGAGGGGTTCGTTTTTCTAGTGTTGCACAAATTTGACTGAAATTCTGCATGAAAATGGAATAATCAGGCTATCGAGGGGGGTTCGTTCGAACCCCCCGAACCCCCCCCCCCCCCCCCCCCCCCCCCCCTGGATCCGCCACTGTATCTCTAAGATACATTTTTGAAAAGAGCAAAATTAGAAGTGTGTAATATACCACCCAATTAAAAGAACTTTTCCCAATTAGTAGATATTCCAATATGAAAACTGCTGCAGACTAGACTGATGATCCATAAATTAATCGATCTGTGTATAAAATAATACAGAAAATATTGAATTAAAGGGAGAAATGCTGATTATCCACATTTTCTTTTTTATTTCTCCATGGTTTACTAGCCTTATTTCTCAATTAGGTAAACAAAACAAACAGATATTGTTCGGCAAGGGTAAATAATCGAGAGATCCTTCAGCTGATTTGATCAAACTGATTAGGAAAGACAACTCTGTACACCATAAAAGACAGGTCTGATTAAGAGTTGTATCCCTTTGATATGGATATTTTAGTGATAAGAAATGGTAGAATGATATTAGAGATGATTAGAGGAAGAGAGTAATACATGTATTATAAAATATTTTTCTTAACTATCCCTTTCCAAAACAAGACCTGGTTTTGACGTCCCTAATAGAAATGGCTTTGGAAAACATTGAAACAAAAGAAGAAACTGCTGATAACCAGCAGTTTCTCCTTTTGTCTCAATATTTTCTGTGCCATATTTTACACAAATCCTATTTTTAATAGCATCCATTTTGTCATTTGTGACAGTTTTTGAAGTAGATCACCCTAAAACATTATCGTTTGGGAAAGGGCTATAAAAGAAAACCAGACAGGGCATAAACAGAAAAGAAAAAGAAAAAAAACAAGAATCGGAGGACCTTGATTAAAGAAAATATCTTTTGGAGTAGAATGATTATTTAGAATACCATTCCAGGAGTTTAAGATTTGCATTTCTTTGCCTAGAATTTCCAATCAAAAGACATTATCAGAAATTTTATAACAGTAAACAAGTCTTAACTTTCTACAAATTGAAAGATGTCTGGATGGTTAAACCCTTTCAAACATAATGCCGCCTTTTGATGCCCCACAAGACTTGGAAAAACATATTGGAAAAGGAAGAAATTGTTTCATAAGCAATTTCTTCATTTTCCACAGTGTTTTAATTCTTCTCGGAAAGACCAAAAAATGCAAAATTTTACTTACATAAAATTTTCATCTGCAAAATTATTGAATTTGGACCAGACTTACATATTACTGTCTGTTAATGGGTTAAGCTATATATTGTCAATTTTTGCCATTTTCAAAGTAAAAACTTAAATGTCCTTTTCATAAAATTTCAGCAGGTTTTGGCATATTTTTTACTTATCAGTATTAATGATGCATTACATCTTAACAATATGTCCCAATTTCAAGTGAAACCTTTCAGTTTCGGGAAAGTTATTAAATTCTTTTTCCTCCCTTTTAAACTTTCCAAAAAATGTGATACAATGTTTTGCATTAACACTGACGCAATGCCTTTGTATAGACTTGGTTGTCTTGTTCACAAATGATAGTCAGAGCAGGAAAACATTAAATAACATGTCTACACATACTTAAGGCTGCCAGCGATAACATGAAAAATGTTCGAGTTATTGAACGTTGCATCAATGTTTGTCAGCGAGGTGATTTAAAACGATAATCAAGGATAATCTGCACCTTGATCTACCCTTTACAAAAAAAAATACCCAGAGAATGATTGTGGAAACAAATGAGCAAATTATTAACGATATGTATAATACACGGTGGATAATCACATGATACAATATTTTCAGAAAATCTTCAATAACTTTGTAAATACTGGACTGATTTGAATTCGGTTTGAAGCAGAGAATATTATATAATTATGTGGACAGATGTCACGCATTAGATGGATTTTGTTGACTTTTGAAAAATTAACTGATAAAAAAGTTATTGAAGGTAAACCAAAATTTTGGTTTATCTTCAATAACTTTTTTTATCAGTTGATTTTTCAGAAATCCAACACGTCCAGCTTATTCCTGGCATTTTCCCTTCCTTTTTATGCTCCCCGAAGGGAGAGCATATAGTCACCGCTTTGTCTGTCCGTCCTGTCCGTCCGTCATTCCGTCCGTCCGTCCGTCCGTTCGAAGCGATTTCTCCATAACCCATGGGCCAAATCAAATGAAACTTACTATGTGAACTCCCTATGACATACTGCAAATGTACTTTTCCCGGTTTTTGGATTTGAGGCCTCGTCATGGGAAAAGGGGACTTAAGGTTAAATACAGTTTTTCTCTAATTACTCCTAGTCTAATGGTCAGAATTTGATGAAATTTCATATTTGAGTAGCAAATCAGATGCCCTTGACAGTAAATTATTTAAAATTTGCGTATAAAAAATATGTCATGGAAAAAGGGGGCTTAACATTTGTTAGCTTTATATTAGCTCTGCATGGCATATATTTATTGTGACAATGCCTTGTTCGGGGAGCATTGTCCGTCTCTGACGGCTCTGTCTGCTTCAAACCCAATTCAAATTGGTCAAGTATTAAAAAAGATATTGAAGATTATCGGAAATTCTAAGTCACGTGATTATACACAGCACTTGGTAATAGGTATTTCTGCTTTCCCAAAGAATTTCCAAGATTGAAACATTGATGGAAAAGAAGATATCAGGGCAAGACAGTGTGGCATCTTTCTGAAGTTTTGTAAATGTATTATGTATTGAGTTTTACATCAGATTTACCTTAATCTTTGGTTCATAAGATTTTCTCCTTGTCTCCTTATATTTTACATGCCACTGAAGGTGCAATCTGTACGCCTTTCTACATGCTTAAAGTGACATTTCACAATTATTTTTACATAAATTTTACTTATGTTCTATCTGAAAGAGCATCTTTTCTTATGAAAATTCTGAAAATTTCAAGTCAAAATATTTACGAGAAATATATACTGAGAGGCAAAAATAAGTATACACCCTTGTTCTTCCACGTTTTTTCTGAGAAAACGATTGCATAAGTTGATTTACCGTGCCAGATTTCAAAATTATGCTTCAAGAAGAAAATAATTTACAAATATTATTTTACTCTATATTCATATGCAAGGGAGGCAATTTAGAACATTTTAGTCAAATGTGTCCATAAGTATGCATTAATTCAAAATTCTAAACTGTTCAAAATGCTTATAATTGTATTTGGTATGGAAATATAAAACAGTTTAGGAATTATTGACACTTTTCAAATTTTGCCTCTGGCTCTTTGGTGCTTTTGAGGGTTTGGATACCTTAAGTTGAAAAAATATCAGTAAAGGTCAAAGGAAGGATTTACTTTTCAATAAAATCACTTTATGTGTCTTTTTCCCACAAAAACGTGATAATGGTTAAACATAGGCATGTAACTTGTTTTTAAATTAAACAATTTAAAACATTCCTGAATGAACTGTTGACATCTTACATAATCCTTTTCTTTGATAAATTTCCTTGGGTCTCCTTTAGCCTAATCTTAAATCATAACCCTTACACAAACTAGACCGTCTTTTGACATCCCTGATAGAAAATACTTGGGAAAACATTGAGGCAAAAGAAGAAAATGCTGATAATCAGCATTTTCTTCTTTTGCCTCAACATTTTCCTTAATGTATTATATACACAAATCTTGTCTTTATCAACATCCATTTTGTCGTCTGTAGCACCTTTCAAATTGGAACAGCCTAATTTTTGCTGTTTGGGAAAGAGTTAAACCTTACCCAAACAATGCTTGGTTTTACTTTGCTAACAGAGAAAGCTTTAGGAAACTTACTAGACAAAAGAGGAACATACTGATAACCTGTTACTTTGTCACCTTTCAATTTCTTTTTTATACCCCTCACCTACGAAGTAGAGGGGAGTATACTGATTTCACCATGTCTGTCTGTCTGTCCATCCGTCTATCTGTTTGTCCATATGTCCGTCCGTAGACCTTTTCGTCTCCGTGCTCTAACTTGAGAACCATTTGTCCTAAGATCATGGCATGTGCGATATACGATCTTCCTCTTCCAGAATATCATGTGATAGAAGAGGGTAGGTCACGTGATAAAAGACGCTTAGAAGTCGGTAGACCAAAAATAAATCGAACATGTCTTGAAAATGGAAGTGGCTTTTCTATCAAAAAGCTCTTCAAAAAGGAGGAAATTAGAATGGCCAGCTCCAATTCGGTAGACTGGGTACCGTTCCTGATACTACTATATGTTATTCTGATAAAGGCACTTCTTTCTAAACAGTACAAATTTTGTGCTTGTTTTGATCCCAAAATTAATATAAATTAGCTGTAAAGAAGCGATTTTCAGTAATTGAGAAAATCTGTACTTTGTAACTAAAGACACTCTCATGTTGCCGACCATGTGACCTCTTCCGTCTTCTGCTCAAAAGTGGAAGAGGTAGAAGAGCTTCCAGAAATAGAAGAGGGCCGTTCGATTTAGTTGGAAGTGCTTGTCACGTGACACTTCTTATTTTAGAAGAGGTAAAACGAACAGAATTTACGGTCTACCTTTTCCGGAAGACCACTTCTAGCCTAAATCGCATGCGGCTTATGAAACTTTACTCATTGTTGCCCATGACCTAAGGAAGTGCCCTATTGTCAAAGGTCAAGGTGACATTTTGACTTTGTTTAAAATCTGTTTCCATGCTCTAAGTCAAGAACCGGTTGACCTAGGACCATTAAACTCCTATGACCCAAGGGGGTTCCCTATTGTTTTTGGGTCACCAAGGTCAAAGGTCAAGGTCACAGTTAGATTTTGTTCAAAATCCATTTCCGTGCTGTAAGTCAAGAACCGGTTGACCTAGGACCATGAAACTTTACACAGTTGTTGCTCATGACCCAAGGAGGTGCTCTATCATTTTTGGGTCACCAAGGTCAAAGGTCAAGGTCACAATTGGACTTTCTTTAAAATCCTTTTCCATGCTCTAAGTCAAGATCAGGTTGACCTAGGACCATTAAACTCCCATGACCCAAGGAGGTGCCCTATTGTTTTTGGGCCACCTAGGTCAAAGGTCAAGGTCACAGTTGGACTTTGTTAAAATTCCGTTTATGTGCTCTAAGAAAAGAACCGGTTGACTTAGGATCATGAAACTTTACTGAGTTAAATTGTTGCCCATAACCCAAGGAGGTGCCCTATTGTTTTTGGGTCACGAAAGTCAAAGGTCAAGGTCACAATTGGACTTTGTTTAAAATCTGTTTCCTTTGTTTAAAATCTGTTTCCGTGCCCTAACTAAAGAACCTTTTGAGCTATAGCATTTTTTCAGTGACAAGGCGCTGGGGGGGGGGGGGGGGGGGGTATTTGTCTGCTCTGCGACAGTTCTAATCTATCATTACTTTCTTTTTCAGTAACATTGTAAAAATCTATGATTGAAATTTTGGAAAATTGGAAAATCTGTTGGAAAAGAGAAATATCGAGGGCTTGGTGCAAAACTATTGTAACTACATTTCGTAAATTTTTACAGGAGAGGGAAAAAACTTATTGATATTCTCAAAGTTTTTGAGGAAAAGAGTTCCTGAAATTCTAAATATCTTTTTAAGTATACACAATTGAAACCTAGTATTGGACACATGGTGTATTCCTTCCGAAAGATCCAGAAAATGCTAAAAAGTGAATTACTGAAAAATATGTAGTTACAATGGTTTTGCACTGAGCCCTCGATATGCTCATGACATTTTAAACCACAAGCAAACAAAAATAATGAATGATCATTGTTGAATGAATGAATGTACTGAAGATGTTCTAATATTTCTAGTTGCCTTGGTAATTGAGTAGCCTGGAAGTTCCTAAATTTCATTTTGATGCTCTGTGTGCCAAGTTGAATTCTGAAATTGGAAAGAAATGGAAAGTTATTACCATTACAACCTTTCTCTTTAGTTGTTCTGCAATTGCAAATTGTATTAATGCTTTCCCAAATGACAAAATTAAAGGATGGTCCATTTTGAAAGTTGCTGCAGACAACAAAATTGGTATTGATAATGATAGGTGAAATAGGAATTGGCTGATTTGAGTTGTCATTGATGAGCATCATTGTTTGTTAAATTTAGGTCTCAGGCTGTAAGTTTTGGATGAAGAATATTTCCAGTCTATTATTAAGTACTTGAAAATGTAATCTAATTCCAGAACCTGACATTTTATACATACACTTGAATTCCAAATGCACTTTCAACAACACTGTTTTGCATATGCCTATCTATAAACCTTTCCCAAAAAAGACCTAAGTTTTGACAATTACTTAAGAGAAAAGACTTGGAAAAACATTGAGGCAAAAGAAGAAAATGCTGATAATTAGCATTTTCTCCTTGTGCCTCAATATTTGCTGTGTTATTGTGCACACAAATCCTACCTTTTCAATATTGGTTTTGTCATCTGCATCATTTTTCAAACTGGAACAGTCCAAATATTTGCCATTTGAGAAAAGGAGAAAGTAATTTGGTTTGCTGTTAAGAGCATTTCTAAAACACATATAGAACCACCATTCAGTCTGAAAGGAATCCATTCCTAAACCAAGACCTGGTGTTGATACCCCTAATAGAAAAGGCTGGGGGAATATATTGAGATAAAAGAAAAAAATTCTGAGAACCAATTTTCAAATTTGAAAGCTGCTAAAGATTTCTAAATGGATGGATGTTACTAAAGGTGAAAATGGTTTGAAATAATATTGCCCAAAAAGCATAGAGGCAAAAGGAGAAATGGCTGATTATCAACATTTTCTTCTTTTGCCTCAAAGTTTACTAGAATGCAAACCTCTAAAATCAACCAATAATCAATCTATCAATCAATCAACCAACCAATTATCAATTAATCAAAATCATTGATTATCGTTATACCTGAAGAGTTGCTTGAACTCCTCTGCATTGTATCGAAGGCTGACTGGTTTCGTTCTCGCAGTTTCGTTCTCGTTCATCATAGAATCTGCATGTACGGTATTATTGTAAGGGTAAGATTTTAAATCAATTACTGCCCTAGTTTGTGTCCCTTTATGGCCATTCTGGGATCGTTATTACATCAAAATGACTTTTATCATAAAATACACATTAGCACGCAAACATTAGATGAACTACATGAAACATATGCTCCATGTCGAATTTTTGCTGTCTCAGTACATGAAGGCTTTTCAACAAAATTCTGGTAACTGCAACTTGTTTTAAGCTGCATTTATATTGTTTCTTTTGAAATGCAGCAACATAAATACTTGAAAATATGAGGCACAATTTAATATTGTTGAATAACAGCTGAAAATGCAGTAACGCAATCAAGATTTAGTCCTTTTCCATCTACGATATCTAAAGGGGAGGATTTTTATGCCCCAGTATGGAAAGATCGGGGGGCATATTGTTTTACTCATGTAACAGAGCAGTCACAGGTTTGATCCACGGCTACTGCAGTCTTTTGAATGAGGCCTATAATAGTCTAACCCTTATGAGATTCAAGCAAAGTTAGATTTTTTTGGCAACATTGTTAGCATTTGGTGGTTGAAGGTGCTCGTAATGTGTCCATACGAAGATCAGGCCCCGGTTTCTCGAAAAAACTTAAGTATGTTCTCATGCTCAAATCTGAGCATCGTGCTCAAATCGCACGAAATCCACGTGAACTTCAATTAAATACCAATCAACGTTGATTGGTATTGAATAGAAGTTGAGCATGAACTCATGAGAATATACTTAAGTTTTTTCGAGAAACTGGGGCCAGATGTTACAAAGTCTTACGACATTGCATGAAAAATCCCAAAGTTGCCTGAATCTCATTTAATAGGGGTGGGCTACAAGCACTTAGTTTCCTGTCTATATCAGTCAGGATAGTTGAGATCTTGTGACCACAAAACCATTACAAAGAATGGAAAACTCTCAGAAAACATTTTCTCTTTTGAAATCACTCTGTGGATTCAATTTGCAGCAGTGACAAATGTGTCTTTGTTTAATGTATGATATAGAAAATGATATTACTTGGCCATTAGTCAAAGCCTAAAAGAGCTCTTCTGTTTTAGAGATAAGAAAAATATAATGGGCCATGCAGCTTATGTCAATTACGAAACTCATTTGTTATGCAATATCTGCGCCATTAGTCTACCACACATTAACCCTTTCCCAAACAATACCTGGTTTTGACGTCCCTATTAGAAAAGGCTTGGGAAAACATTGAAACAAAAGAAGACACTGCTGATAACCAGCAGTTTCTCCTTTTGTCTCAATATTTTCTATGCAATATTTTACACACATTCTATCTTTAATAACTTCTATTTTGTTATTTGTGGCAGTTTTTGAAGCAGATCACCCTAAAATTTTGATGTTTGGGAAAGGGTTAATCCTTTCTACAAACTATGATGCATTCTGAGGCAACTTTATGTTGAAGCTTTCGAAGGTATTTAGAGAAAAGTAGAAAATGCTGATAATCAGCATTTTCTCCATTCTCTCAATATTTTCTCTGTGTTGAAATAACAAGATAACTGATGTTTGTTAGATGGAGTTTGTCATTTTGAATGTTACAGGGCCTCCATAGAAATGTCTTGTTTGTGAAAGGGTAATAAGATGTTTTGGGTTGCTTCTCTGACATTTTTAGCTTGACTTTTCAAAGAAAATGAGAGCTTATACTGTCACTCGGGCGTCGGCGTTGTCGTTGCAACAAAGGTTAGAGTTTTTTCAAACATCAATAACTTCCATACTATCAAAGGGATGCAATCCAACCTTGGAATACTTATTCACCATCACACCCTCTACCTTACTACCAGGGCCCATGACCCTGGCTCCACTATATTTGGAGTTATGCCCCCTTTATACTAAACAACTTAGAAAGTCGAGCGTGCTGTCTTCGGACAGCTCTTGTGTTGATTGTATTTTCAACTAACCATCCGATAGTTCTGCCAAAATGTATAAAATGCTACATTCATTGTGAAGTAGAATGTACTCCTTGGTAACAAAAGTATAATGCCTTTACAAGTTCAAGCTGTCTTCCTTTCCATGACAAATTTAAAATATGACTTTACCCCATTTTCTTATTTGTTGAATTTTCTGAAGTTTGAGAATGAGATGAATTCTGCCCAATCTGACAGTAACATCGGCGGTAGCATCATGCAGTAATCCTAGCAAAACTAAAATCAGTTATTTTTGCTCCAACCAATCAAGTCTCTTCTTATATCGTCGGTGTAAATGCAAAACCTCGTATGTCGATTGGTGCGATTTTCAAAGTACAAACTTGTGTGCCCTGCGTAGACGAATCTTGCAGGTTTTGAGATATTTTGACTGTTCAGTATTATACTCCTCACAAAAAGTTAAGCAACAAAGATGCTTTTCTTTCTCAAATATGTTTTATCACATCTAATGATCTATGTTTTATACAATACAAAGTTGGGGTCTTATTACACAAATTACGTTAAATGATTGGGAAAATCATCAAACAATAACAAAGTTACAGATCCTCGAAAACCGTCCCGACAAAACAATGGTGCAAAACGTCACTCGCCAGCAGTTCAGAATGTGTAAAAAGTTGTTTTCCGGCCACTTCAGGCCATGATAGAGATTCAAGTACCTGGTATGACCCCTACGATGTTCAACATACGCCCGAACACACCTTGGCATCGAGCAGATTTGTCTGTCTAATGTCCATTGTGGATTGATCCTCCATTCTGTCTGCAAGACCTGTTGCAGTTCATCCAGAGTATGTGGGCGAACACGCTGACCATAGACACGCCCTCAAAGAATGTCCTATGTATGTTCTATCGAATTAAGGTCTAGAGACGTAGCAGGCCAGTCTATATGTCTGATGTTGTTGGTCCACAGAACTTCAGTCACAATTTCAGAACGATAGGGACGGGCATTACCATCCATTAACATAACAGTTGGATCTGATTACTGTGCCAGAAGGATGATAACAGGCGTGATGATCTCGTAAATGCACCTTACACCAGTCATTGAACCTCGTCTGATGACAACCAGCTCTGTTCTGTGGCAAACACTGATACCTCTCCATACCATCATACTCCCACGTTCATATTGGTCGTGTTCAGCGATGTTACAGTCGGCAAACCGTTCATTACCGTTTCTCCACACACGTGTCATGCCATCATTAGAATCAAGGCAGAATCTTGACGAGTCCGTTAAGAGTTTGTGACGCCAATGAGTGACCCTCAGTTTTGATGTTGATGTTCCAATATTAATCTTTGCCGTCGATGTTTTGGGGGAAGTTGGATCCGTTGAAGTGGTATCCTGGACCTTAGACCTTCTGTGTAAAACATGTTCCTCACGGTTTGGATGGAAAGTATGTTTCCTGACACCCTCTGAAGGTCATTTTCCAGCGATCTGGCCGTTGTAAGCCAGTTCCAACGGACTAAGGTTGCAACATAACGGTCTTCACAAGGTGTTGTTACTCTTAGACGACCTGAACGTGGTCTCTCTGACATCTGTCCAGTATGATCGTATCGGGTTATTGCTCTTTAGTCAATACTGCGATGAAAATTAAAGTGAATGGCAGCAGCAGTCTTGGTTGCCCCACGCTGTAGCATTCCAGCAATTTGAACCACTTCAATTGGAGTCAAGTGACGTATTGGCGTGATTCAAATGTTGATGACATCAAAGTTGTCAAATTGACGCGTTTTAAGCACATACGGAGCTAATGCCAAATTTGAAATCCGTATATGCGACACATTTTGCATGCATGTTTTTGGGGTGAGTGTGTTCTAATCATGTGATAGCTGTTTTTGGAGACAATAACATTCAGTATTCTTCAAAGCGTGTTTAAGCATAGATATGGCTGTCCGGATAACAAATCTGTGCAAAAATTTCCGCGTTTATAAAAATAATATTGAGAGAATTACTTCTGTTGCTTAACTTTTTGTGAGGAGTATATTAACACATTATTTGTGAACAATATGTCCAAATTTCAAGTAAGACATTTGTTTGGGAAAAGTTACTACACTTTCTTCCCTCCCAATTAAAATTTTCCAAAACTGAGATACGAGGTTTTGCATTTACAACGACGATATATTCCATTACAAGCACATGCAAACACATAGTTCTGCACTGAAATGTAATGCCATTGTGGCCTAGTTTTTTGTTTTAACTGCTTTTAGAATCTTGAAAGCGTTTATTTGATTGGTCAAAAGATAAGGTCATAGACGATGGCTCCTTACTGGTTAGCAGAAGTTAATTAACCCTTTCCCAAATGACAATTTTTTTTAATGATGATCCAATTGGAAAGCTGCAATAGACGACAAAATCCATGTTAAAAAGGAAAGGATTTGCGTACAATATGACACAGAAAATATTGAGGCAAAAGGAGAAAATGCTGATTATCAGCATTTTCTTCTTTTGTCTCAATGTTTTCCCAAGCCTTTTCTAAGGGACGTCAAAACCAGGTCTTGTTTGGGAAAGGGTTAACAGAAATTAATAGAAGTTAACAACAGAATTTAATCAGATTGAATTCTGCCCTGTATGTATCTCTACCAAAATATTCCCATGATTTAAGCATTTTTCAGGAGAATTTCTCAAAAGAATCAGCAAAAAATGTTGCAAGTATGCAATGCAAATGAATTTCTTCATCCCTTCCTCAAAGTATATCCAGATTCATGTACCTATATAGTAGAGAAGTTTTTGAAAACATTGATGCAAAAGAAAAAAGATGTTTGAAATTACAGCATTGCAAGTCTTCCTTTCTTTCAATATTTTCTGTGGTAATATGTACATAAATGACCTCGTCCATTTTACTATTACAGTAGTTTTCATATTGGCACAGCCCAAAATTTTGCAGTCTGAGAAAGGATTTAACCCTTTCCCAAACAAGACCTGGTTTTGACGTTCCTTGAAGAAAAGGCTTGGGAAAACATTGAAACAAAAGAAGAAACTGCTGATAACCAGCAGTTTCTCCTTTTGTCTCAATATTTTCTGTACTATATTGTACACAAATACATTCCCTTTTAACATCAGTCATCTGCACCAGCTTTTAAATAGGACCGCCCTCATAAAATTTTGCTGTTTGGGAAAGGGTTAAATTCGTGAAAGCCGTCAGTTCAGATCAGGTGGTTTCTGGGGGAACAAAACGCACTCACACTTTCAACTCTCCGCAGGGTGCGCAGAATTGATTGAAAATATACTCAGAGTGAATGTTCCATTACAATAATTTGATCACAGTTTACGCACCGACGAACAATCTTCAGAAACTAATCGTTTCAATTTTCTATCCCGCAGTCGTCGTTTATGATTATGAATAATAAACACAATGAACCGATCGATCTGCCCTGCCTTTACATTGTATCTGAATTCGATTTACTCGAAAATGTCAATCTTGATTAGATGGATGCTTGATTTGAACCATGAGTCCTTCTTCTCTGAGCGCTTGCTTTTGGACTTTAATTGGTTCAAAATTAGCTGTAAATTAGATTTAAGAAATAAAAACTGGGTCTCATTTCTTTAGTTTGAAGAAAAGTATCATAAAATTGCAATAATATTGTATGAAGTCAGCTTTAAAAGCATTTTTTGTTATAAACAATAAATTTTTAAGACTTATCCCAAATGAGGGGCATATTGTTTGCATCCCTTTAGGTATAATTCATTAACGAATAAAAAGAGATTTTTTTTCTATAAATGATTTCTTAAACTTTTTTTTTTCAATTTGTTGTCGAAAGCTAGAGACTTGTGAAGTAGATATTTGAATTATTATGCTTCCAAAGCTGGACATAATATTCACAGCCGGACTTAAATGCCAATTTGACCAATTTGAATTTGTTTTAAAGCAGAGAAGGTGGAAAAACACCAGGCCCCGGTTTCTCGAAAAAACTTAAGTATATTCTCATGAGTTCATGCTCAACTTCTATTCAATACCAATCAACGTTGATTGGTATTCAATTGAAGTTCACGTGGATTTCGTGCGATTTGAGCACGATGCTCAGATTTGAGCATGAGAACATACTTAAGTTTTTTCGAGAAACCGGGGCAAGGCCCCGGTTTCTCGAAAAAACTTAAGCATATACTCATGAGTTCATGCTCAACTTCAATTCAAAACCAATCAACGTTGATTGGTATTCAATTGAAGTTCACGTGGATTTCGTGTGATTTGAGCACGGTGCTCAGATTTGAGTCTGAAAACGTACTTAAGTTTTTTCGAGAAACCGGGGAATCTACTATACAGACTCCATCTCACTTAGTGTTCGTCAACCAATGAAAAAATATGCTTCTACTTTCATTCTTCAAACCACGCCTCCGACCGGAGCTACTATCAAGCAGATCTTACTGGAATTACATCATTTTCTCAAAAATTACATCATTTTTCATAACTGCACAGGAAATGGGCGCGTAGCTATGTACTATATCCGTGACATAAACTGACTGGCAGTGCTTTATGTGAAATATAGCGCCGAAATTTTCAAATATACTGCAATTTCATCGGTCCAAAAACTAGGACGAACACTAATACTAAATTATCACCAAAACCTCATAATAAGCTGTTCTGGGTTTTGAAAGAAAACTGACAGTTTGCTCATATGGTGTAACATGTGTTGGGAAAAAAATAGTTGTTGACTTTTACCCAAAAAAGAAATCTATAATTTCCCACCAGGGAATTGGTTGAAATAACAGATTTGGGGATCATTTTATGTGACAGCAAGCAAAAAGAGAAGTTAATGAATGATATGTTACCATGACAATTACTTTATTAGCAGCCTCATGATTTTCAGGGGGATTTTCAGGTCCCTGGTTTTTGTTTTCACATTTTTTGAGGGCCCATGCTGGTAGCCATTATTTAACCCTTTCCCAAAAGGCAATAGTTTATGGTGATCCACTTCAAAATAAGAAAATGCTGATTATCAGTATTTCTTCTTTTGTATCATTGCTTTCCAAAACTGTCTTGATAAGACACATCAAAATCTTTGCTTATTTTGTAAAGTGTTACGTCCAACCAGTTTGATGAGAAAATCAGAAAGTGTTGTCTGAATGATTTCTCACATAGTCATGCTTTCATGATGGTTTTTGTTATGGAACTTGAAAAAAATGCATTAATCACATGATTGTCACGCGAACGGGTCTGATTTGTCGCAGGGACAAAGACGGCACAACACCAGGGTGTCCCAGAATCACGAAACACGTGGCCAGTGACACTAATACCATAATAAAACAGATCCTTGTTGAACTTAATCAAAAAGTTTGGGATCATAAACTGAATGCCCTATCTTGGAATCTAAACTGCCCATTATTAATTGGCCTACAGATGTTCGTAGAAAATGATAGTAACACCACACCATACATGTATAAGCATTTGGTGAATCTGCAATGAGGAAAAGATTAGGAAAGATGAAATATTGAAGATAATTTGTACCAAATATCGAAACGATTTTTAGCTTTGTCCAATGTCAAAGGTGATTTTATAGTCTTTTCTGCTTTGAAAGAGAAAAAGACAAAAACTCAGCATTTTCTCCTTTTGCTTCAATATTTCTCAGGCTATATTGTTCTCAAACCCATTGTTATCAACATCCATCTTGTTGTCTTCTGCAGCATCCAAATTTGTTGGTTCGGTACCTGGCTGCGGCAAATACCCTTTCTGACAAAAATGTCACTCATCAATGGTTTGATATCGTGAGCCTTTGTGGGGGAGCAGTTTGAGGCTTGGTTAGGGTTTGTGGTAGTACTGGTATGAGAAAAAAACAGAAATCCATGGTTAGGTGCTCCAGCCGCAGCAATATGACCATAGCAGTTGAAAACGGTGTAAAACCCCAATAAACAAACAAACACATTTGTCCACCCTACAGTTGACGCCACATCGTATGGCACAATGTTTATATTTTGTTCAAATGTATAGAGGACGAGAATTGACCTGGCAGAGCACTACATTCGGTTAGCATGGGCTGCTCTGCCAGGTCATTTATCGTGAGGTATAATTGAATGTTAAACAAAACATAAACACATGCCATACAAAGTGGCGACAACTGTAATTCATGTTTTTTCTGTGACTAAGTATTGTTTCCATTAGATATGTAATGCTGTGGGACCAAAACATACAGTCCCCGGCCTCGTTACTATGGCGATCAATTTGGAATTGTACCAGGTCCCATTAGATTTATGAAAATATGCTTGATAATATAAAATAATGGATGACTTCTGTCAAGACGGACTCTGTATGATAAATTCCTAAATTCTTAATAATTGCATCAAATATTTGGCACAGAGAGCAAAAAATATTTGAAAATATGGCCATGGTGGCCCAATGTCTGCTAGATATTGTGATACCAATTTTCAGGGTTTTATAACTCTTACCTCGTACAACATGGTTTTACACGGTGTATAATCACGTGACTCAGAATTTTCCGATAATCTTCAATATCTTTTTTAATACTTGACCAATTTGAATTCGGCTTGAAGCAGAGAATGTAGGAATATGTCAGGAATAAGCTGTATTTGTTGGATTTATAAAAAATCAATTGATGAAAAAGTTATTGAAGATAAACCAAAATTTTGGTTTATCTTCAATAGCTTTTTTATCAGTTGATTTTTCACAAATCAACCACGTCCATCTAATGCATGACGTCTGTCCACACTCTCTGCTTCAAACCTATTTCAAATCAGTCCAGTATTTACAAAATTAATGAAGATTTTCTGAAAATATTGTATCACGTGATTATACACCGTGTTTTAGTTTGGTCCAAATTGTTAGGTGATGTAGATGACACAATTCAGATGCAGAAAAAACCCATGAAATGTTGTGAATTATATAAAAAGAAAGAAAAAATGCTGGTACATGTAGTCTTTTTTTCTTTTCTTTAACCTCCTTTCCCAAACGACAAAAAATTAGGATCTTCCAATTTGGAAGCTGCTGCAGACAACAAAAGGCATATTTGTTATAGATAGAATTTGTGTACAAGATAACACAGAAAATATTGAGACAAAAGGAGAAACTGCTGGTTATCAGCAGTTTCTTCTTTTGATTCAATATTTTCTTAAGCATTTTCCACTAGGGACGTCAAAACCAGGTCTTGTTTGGGAAAGGGTTAACCTCCTTTCAGGTTTTCCACAACTTTCCTTGAAAAGAGCTTGAACCCAGCGATCGCTGTAAATAATATCCCCCCTAAAAAAGGAAATTTCCTTCTCATCAAAATGACCGTTTTGTTAATACATTGAATTTGCAAAAAAAAAAACTCTTACTGCCAATATAGACTTAAACAATCGTGTTTGAAATATGAGTGATTGAGATTTTAAATTGGAATGAAAAATGAAAATTTATCTGAAATTTTATTTTTGCTGACTTCATCTTAATAAAATTTCACAGTCGCTAAATCATGTCATCATTAGTTTGATGGGGGCCAATTTCAATTCCGAAAAAAATGGAAAAGCTTGGTTGTCATAGCTACAGCAGTGACACCATTTTCTTTTTTGTTTTCAATTTCATTTCCCATGAGGTGCAGAATGCGCCTGTCAATTTGTCTTCAGGATAATTTGCTCTAGTTTATTAACTTTAAGGACAGTGGTATTAATTATAAAATGTGTGCCTTTTACTTGTCAATTTGTCAATTAGTGTTCAAATATTTTGATCAAGAAATGTACATTTTTAATAAACTGTTGCTTTTCAAAAAAAATCTGGTAATTGCAGCTTGTTTATATAAGCAACAGTTACAAGCTTTTGTTGAAAAGCGGCGCTACAATGGTTGAGCTCTGTACGTATTTACATTAAGATTGAATAAAATCGGCCTAACCAACGCTTCATTTTTGACTACATGCTGTGATGTATTATGCCTGTGCTATATTGAAACACAAGAGTCTGGAATTATTTCTACAAGACAGACTGAAGAGGTTTAATGAGAATATAAGCAGACTTCCCCACCCACTTTATATGCATTACATAATACTTGATGTAATAAAGGCCCCATAAACCTGTATATTTATGTGAGCAGCTGGAAAACCCCATATTTCTCTAGTGTAATAGAGTAAGAAGTACAAAATGTATTAACCCTTTCCCAAACAAGACCTGATTTTGACGGGTCATATTAAAAAGGCTTGGGAAAACATTGAGACAAAAGAAGAAACTGCTGATAACCAGCAGTTTCTCCTTTTGCCTCAATATTTTCTGTGCCATAATGTACACAAACTCTTTCCTTTTCAGATGAATTTTGTCATCTGGAGCAGTTTTCCAATTTGATCACCAAAAAAATGTGTGGTTTGGGAAAGGGTTAACCCATCACCACATGATGATGTTTAAAAGATGTTGACACCCTACAAGAAAGACTTTCGAAAACATTGTGGAAAATGAAGAAATTGCTTGTAACAAGCAATTTCTTCATTTTCCACAATGTTTTCTACACATAATGACCAAAAGATATAAAATTTCAGTCACTTTAAAGTGTTGTCTGCAAATCCTTTGAATCTAGACTTGTCTAAAATATTGCCATCAGTAATTGGTTATTCCTTTCCCAATTTTCAAAATATAGAGTATTCAGATTTGAAAGCCCCAAACGACAAAATAAATATCAAAAAAAGAAAGAAAAGTGTTCGATAAAGCTCAGAAAATATTGAGGCTAAAGGAGAAAATGCTGATTTGGGGGATTGATAATAAAAGAAACAAGAGCTGTCCGAAGACAGCGCGCTCGACTTTCTAAGTTGCTTAAAGGGGGCATAACTCCAAATATAGTGGAGCCAGGGTCATGTGCCCTGGTAGTAAGGTAGAGGGTGTGATGGTGAATAAGTATTCCAAGTTTGGATTGAATCCCTTTGATAGTATGGAAGTTATTGATGTTTGAAAAAACTTTAACCTTGGTTGCAACGCAGACGCCGACGCCTGGGTGACAGTATAAGCTCTCATTTTCTTCGAATAGTCGAGCTAAAAATGAAATGCGAAATATTGCCATCACCCCATCTTATCTGTGGTTATGAAAAGGAGTTACTAATGACTAAAAATGTCTACATCAACTTGTTGTACTAAATCCAAATCCCTATATTATGGGTACTCATTTAATTATACCCCCGCAAACGAAGTTTGGAGGGGGTATACTGGAATCAACCTGTCGGTCCAGTGGTTGGATGGTTGGATGGTTGGATGGTTGGATGGTTTGTTGGTCTGTCTCCAAAACTTTGTCCGGACAACTCCTCCTACACTTGTGAACCGATTTAGTTCATACTTGGCACAAGTGTTCATTGTGACCTGTAGATGTGCAAGACGCAAATTTCACGGAAATCGGACCGCTACTTTTTGAGTTATGGCCCCTGATTTGACCAAAAAATGCTTGTCCGGACAACTCCTCCTACAGTTACTGTCCGATTTGCTTCATACTTGGCACAGGTGTGCATTAGGACCTGTAGATGTGCAAGACGCAAATTTCACGGAAATCTGACCATTACTTTTTGAGTTATGGCCCCTGATTTGACCAAAAAATGCTTGTCCGGACAACTTCTCCTACAGTTACTGTCCGATTTGCTTCATACTTGGCACAGGTGTGCATTAGGATCTGAAGATGTGCAAGACGCAAATTTCACGGAAATCGGACCGCTACTTTTTGAGTTATGGCCCCTGATTTGACCAAAAAATGCTTGTCCGGACAACTCCTCCTACAGTTACTGTCTGATTTGCTTCATACTTGGCACAGGTGTGCATTAGGACCTGAAGATGTGCAAGACGCAAATTTCATGAAGATCGCACCATTACTTTCTGAGTTACGGCCCCTGATTTTACCAAAAAATGCTTGTCCGGACAACTCCTTCTACAGTTAGTGTCCGATTTGCTTCATACTTGGCACAGGTGTGCATTAGGACCTGAAGATGTGCAAGACGCAAATTTCATGAAGATCGCACCATTACTTTCTGAGTTACGGCCCCTGATTTGACCAAAAAATGCTTGTCCGGTCAACTCCTCCTACATTTACTGTCCGATTCGATTCATACTTGGCACAGGTGTCCATTAGGACCTGTAGATGTGCAAGACGCAAATTTCACGGAAATCTGACCATTACTTTCTGAGTTATGGCCCCTGATTTGACCAAAAAATGCTTGTCTGCTCAACTCCTCCTACATTTACTGTCCGATTTGCTTCATACTTGGCACAGGTGTCCATTAGGACCTGTAGATGTGCAAGACGCAAATTTCACGGAAATCTGACCATTACTTTCTGAGTTATGGCCCCTGATTTGACCAAAATTTGCTTGTCCGGACAACTCCTCCTACAGTTACATGTACTGTCCGATTAGCTTCATACTTAGCACAGGTGTGCATTAGCACCTGTAGATGTGCAAGACGCAAATTTCACGGAAATCTGACCATTACTTTCTGAGTTATGGCCCCTGATTTGACCAAAATATGCTTGTCCGGACAACTCCTCCTACAGTTACAGTCCGATTTGCTTCATACTTGGCACAGGTGTGCATTAGCACCTGTAGATGTGCAGGACACACATTTCACGAACATCAGATCTAGACTTTCTGAGTTATGGCCCCTGATTTGACCAAATTTCAAAAAATCGGATTGGCAATTTCTAAATATGGCTCCTGATTCAACAAAAACGCTTGTCCCAACAAAGGTGGTGGCGGGGGTATTTTTATCACCTTCAGTGATAGATTTTTTTACCTCTTTGAATACCGGTAGTCTAAGAAAACGAAACCATTTAGGTGGGTACTAAAATCAAGAGTTATCTGCACCTATAGAACTTTTGATAAAAATCGGTGTTTATTTCCTTTATTTGTCTACCTAACCATAAAGCTTAATTTTGTTTCTCAATTTGTTAGTTTTGAGAATTGACCCATCGAGCTGAGCCTTTTAGGGGGAATTCTCGCCTTATCCGTAGAGGTCCTTTCACGAAAATCTGGCCATTACTTTCTGAGTTATGGCCCCTTATTTCACAAAAAATGCTTGTCCGGATAACTCCTCCTACAGTTACTGTCTGATTTGCTTCATACTTGGCACAAGTGTGCATTAGGACCTGTAAATGTGCAAGACGTAAATTTCACGAAAATCTGACCATTACTTTCTGAGTTATGGCCCCTGATTTGACCAAATTTCAAGAAAATCGGATTGACAATATCTGACTTATGGCTCCTGATTCAACAAAAATGCTTGTCCGAACAAAAGTGGTGGCGGGGGTATTTTTATCACCTTCAGTGATAGATTTCTAGTTTAATATTGGAATCAGCACTTTCAACATGGAGTTCTGATGAAAATCGATGAAATTTTGTAAGTCTTAAATGTGTTACAACATGCGATCTTTCTAGGA
Source organism: Fragum sueziense (assembly GCA_963680895.1). Taxonomy (NCBI): domain Eukaryota; kingdom Metazoa; phylum Mollusca; class Bivalvia; order Cardiida; family Cardiidae; genus Fragum; species Fragum sueziense. The sequence goes on along the minus strand of OY804602.1, from coordinate 2,668,612 downwards.
ATGAATGACTTACATCATGCAATGACCCTAGAAGAAGTTGTGGTAAATAAGTTGTGGCTCCCAATTTCATCTTATCCTTTCCATAACGATGAAGCTTTTTGACTCCTCAAAAAAAAAAGACTTTGGAAAACATGAAACTTTGTAGGAATAGATCTCATTATGGAGAAGTGCAATGCCTAAGAACCAATATTATGCCAATTATATACATGTATTTGTTTAGCTATATATTGCCCTTCATTCATTGATACTGCCACTCGACTGCTTCAATGGCAATGAATTTTGTGCTAAAAATAGACTGGGTTTACCATTATGTTTTGATAAACCTTTGGTGTCGTTATAAAATCTCACAACTACGGCTTGAATCAAGCCGTAGTTACAAGATTTTATAACAAAACCTACAAAAACCTATTGTTTGTCCGAAATTACGCCACTGTTTACGTGATAAATTGTTCCTTATCGTAAGAATGCTTGTTCTAAGGTTGGCCCTTGGAGGGAGGGGGGGGGGGGGGGGGGTCTGGGGATACAAGTTTTACAAGCATCTCTTGTTATCTGAGGATTCTCTTCTTTGCTTTCATTGTTTCCCAAACTATAAATATGTTTAGTAGACATGCTTCTATTGCACAGATATTTCTTGGATAATTTTGTTCATTCTGCATTAATGACATGACACTGTGTATTAATCATATTTTCTTTCTCTTTTCATGTTGTGCCATTTTCCTGCATCTAGGTAAGTTTTATAGTTTATTTCTATTGACTTTTAAATCCTTTCCAAATCAACAAAAATTTTGGGTGCCATAATATGAAAGCATCTGCAGATCTATGGCAAAACGAATATTGAAAAAGACACTATTAGTACTCAAAAAATAGAGAAAAATATTGTTATAGTGGACGAGAATTGACTTGGCAGAGCATTCCAGTCAAATAGCATGGGCTGCTCTGCCAGGTCAATTCTCGTGAGGTATATGTTTTGATGAACCATCTGTGTTGTTAAAGAATCTTGTAATCACAGCTTGAATCAAGCTGTAGTTGTTAGATTTTATAACAACACCCACAAAATTCTGTTTTGTTTGTCCGAAATTGTCACAATCAACTCAATAATATTGTTCCATATTCCAAACCATCCAAACCGTTGTAAGAGTTTCCTGTTAGAAGATTATCCCATCCTTATTCATTGCTCTGGGATTTTCCCAAGCAACATAATTTTCTACTGCGTATGCTCCAATCTGAAGACCACTGCAGATTACATAATAGATGTTGGTAACATAAGGAGATGACTGCGTATGTTATAACACAGAAAATGTTGAGGAAAAAGGAGAAGCTTCTACAGATGAAAAAATGGGTGTAATTGCAGAAACAATTTATGTATAGAATAGTACAGAAAAAGTAGAGACAAAAGGAGAAAATGTTGGTTGTCATTATTTTCTTCTTTTGCCTCAATATTTTCCTATACCTTTCCTATTAGGGACATCAATACTTTAGGCCTTGTTTGGGAAAGGGTTAAACTATAATTCTGCACAAAGAAATCATTATTTTCCCAGTTCATAAGACAAGAAATGAGCCATGATTATCTCCAAGGATAAATAATTTTGTCCCCCATATTTTCTTGGCCCCTTGAATATTGTGTCTTTGCACCATTTAACCAGCATTTCCATATGTGTTATGACCTTTACTGGGCCCAGGAGAGCAATTTACAGGGTACCGATATTTCACTGGCTAGATTTGAACGCCTTAAAAGGAGGGAAAATATTTCTCTCCTGGGAACCAGCTTCTTCACCTTATAATGGCTGGTTCCCATTATATATCTAAGAAATTCTCTGGCTGGCTCCAGGATTCAGGTTTGCCCTAGGTCTTTACAAGTTTGTCTCCACTTTTTGGCAAATTGTCCACCGAACCGTCTCATGTATTTTAGTATATCGTCGGTGCTATGACAAAATGGCGTAATAGAAATTTTGCTCGAAAACCATTTTTTACAGGAGAGCCAAAAACGTTTTTGCCGTTTTAAAAAATGTTAAAAAATATGCCGTCAAAATTGCGTAACTCACTATTACTCTCGTGTAAATTTGTCTACGTATAACGCCATTTTGTCACATGATAATTGAAAGGGTTCTAATAGGTGTAGAAAAACGCCGTTTTGACAGGATATGCGCTCCTACATACTTAGTAGAAAGCATTTATAAAAAAAAAATTGACAAAATGGCGTAACTAATTTGTTACGCCATTTTGTCATAGCACCGACGATATATTTTAGAGGTTATTTCTATCCAACTAGATTTTCACTCCTGTTTTCGAGCATCAGACATGGATGGTTTTGTACAGAAGTTAAATGTTACAATATTTACCCATAATCACACTCATTGACGCTTTTTTGATGGCTCTCTGGAAAAAGGTTTTGGATAACATTGATGCAAAAAGAAGATGCTGATCATTTTCTCCTTTCGCCTCAATATTTTCCAAGCTATATTGTACAAAATGTCACTCTTTATCAACATCATTGTTGACAGTTGTCTGCGTCGCTTTCAAATTGGACCACCCTAAAATATTGCCATCTGTTAACCCTTTCCCAAACATCAAAATTTTAGGGTGATCCACTTCAAAAACTGCCACAAATGACAAAATGGATGTTATTTAAGATAGGATTTGTGTAAAATATAGCATGGAAAATATTGTGACAAAAGGAGAAACTGCTGGTTATCAGCAGTTTCTTCTTTTGTTTCAATATTTTCCCAAGCATTTTCTAATAGGGACGTCAAAACCAGGCCCCGGTTTCTCGAAAAAACTTAAGTATATTCTCATGAGTTCATGCTCAACTTCTATTCAAAACCAATCAACGTTGATTGGTATTCAATTGAAGTTCACGTGGATTTCGTGCGATTTGAGCACGATGCTCAGATTTGAGCATTAGAACAGACTTAACTTTTTTCGAGAAACCGGGGCCAGGTCTTATAATAGGAAAGGGTTAATGGGATAGTACAGGTGAGGGCTAGACTGGAGTCTTCTGCTAGAATTGTCATATTGACCAGTATTTTGACATTTTCACTAACAATCCAATTATTTCTCCTTTTCCTTCAATGATTTCAAACCCTACCGAATGGAGATTTCAAGCTTAAATTCATATCTGTTATTTTATTGTTTGGAAAGATTCTAAAACTAAAATGGAAACGATATTGCCAACAAAGGAACAATGGATTACACTGGGACCAGTCATGTCAGCTAATTGAAGTGTGTTCTGTGACCTTGAAGTGTGGTAGAATGACCTTTCTTGTGTGGTGACAAGCAGGAAGCATGTCTTGTGACCTTTGGCTTTTGACCTTTTACCTTGACTCTGACCTTTGTTGGGCTACAGTAGTCTCATTGTTTTTCAACTGCTTTATAATAGATAAACCCTGTGGCAGATCCAAGATTTCTGTGAAGGGGTTTGACCATACAAATAGGGGGTTTGTTTTACTATTTCTAAAAAAAATGAAATTATCAGGCAACAGATGTAGGTTCATTTGCCACTGAAACCACTTGCCTTGTTTGGGAAATGGTTAAATTGTGCTGTCTGCAGATACATAGTCTGGAAATGATCAAAAGACAACAAATAAAGTGGCTTTTGTATGAGTAAAAGACTGGACACATACTATTGTGGGATCTAAATAGAAAATCTAACTTTTCTCTTTTTTGTATGATGTTGCCAAAACTAATTTTGTCATCATGTTTAAAGTTGAAATTGCTGGGCATACGGTCATAGTGTGGGAAAAGAAACAAACTCAGAGCAGGATTTTAGAGGACCTTAAATGACCTTTAACCCGTCAGTTGTCATGGCATTGGGTTGACCTTTAGTGTGATAATCAGAATGTGTTCAACCTGAAACTGTTAATTTTTGCTAAATATGGCAAACTGTTTCAGGATTTCAAATTTTTCATTAGAATGTGCATCATTCCGTGAAATCGACATTTTTGATACATGAAAGAGGATATAATCTGCAAGCTGTGCTGCTAGCTGCAATAATTCTTTCTTTTGTATGACAATTCAAGTCAGTAATAGTCACTTGTTTTGAACTAAATTATATCAGGCAAGAATAGGTCCAAATCCATGTAATAGATCATTTGTTTTGACATCCTATACATGTATGAAAAAACAACAACAGCCAACAAAATAGACCCAATATCAATTTCTCATTAATACTTAGAATTCCTATCAAAAAGGATAAATTTTCATGCAATGATACAGACAGTGCAGGTTTAGTTCTATGAAACAATGGCACCCATTTGCTGAAAGCCATCAAGAAACTTGATTAGTCCAATTTGTTTACTTATGAAATCTATCACCACACTAAATTGTTTATTGATTGCATTTTTCTCTCAACACCTTTTTTGCCCTGTCTGCATGCTTCATTTGACAGCCAGCAGAATGCCAGGATAATCTTGTTATAAGAGAATGTTAGCCCTGTACCAAACAAGCCCTGGTTTCACATACCCTGCTAAGTCAGGGCATTAGTTTATAAAATATTGAGAAAAAAGAAAAATGCTTGCATGTAGTCTGGTTATTGGTGGGTTTGCAAAACCAGGGCTTAAGGTAGAATACCCATAATGTGGCCATTTGAAATTCATAAAATATTAGGGTTTTTAGCTCACCTGAGCACAAAGTGCTCAAGGTGAGGTATTGTGATCGGTCGTTGTCCGTCGTCCGTCCGTCCGTCCGTCCGGCCGGCCGTCCGTCCACAATTTCTTTAAAGATCTTCTTCTCCCAAACCAGTAGACCAATTTTCTTGAAACTTGGCAGGAATGATCCTTGGGTGAAGGGCTTTCAAAGTTGTTAAAAGAATTTGATTCCATTAAAGACTCTGGCTGCCGTGGCATGAGAAAAGGGGAAAATAGCCAACTCTTTTAAAAATCTTCTTCTGCCTAACCAGTGGGCCAATATTCTTGAAACTTCACATGAATGATCCTTGAGTGAAGGGCTTTCAAAGTTGTTAAAAGAATTTGATTCCATCAAAGACTCTGGCTGCCGCAGCATGAGAAAAGCGGAAAATAGCCAAATCTTTTAAAAATCTTCTTCTGCCTAACCAGTCAGCCATTATTCTTGAAATTTCACATGAATGATCCTTGAGAGTAGGGCTTTCAAAGTTGTTAAAAGAATTTGATTCCATCAAAGACTCTGGCTGCCGCGGCATGAGAAAAGGGGAAAATAGCCAAATATTTTAAAAATCTTCTTCTGCCTAATTAGCAAGCCAATATTCTGGAAACTTCACATGAATGATCCTTGGGTGAAGGGCTTTCAAATTTGTTAAAAGAATTTGATTCCATTAAAGACTCTGGCTGCCATGGCATGAGAAAAGGGGAAAATAGCCAACTCTTTTAAAAATCTTCTTCTGCCTAACCAGTGGGCCAATATTCTTGAAACTTCACATGAATGATCCTTGAGTGAAGGGCTTTCAAAGTTGTTAAAAGAATTTGATTCCATCAAAGACTCTTGCTGCCGCGGCATGAGAAAAGCGGAAAATAGCCAAATCTTTTAAAAATCTTCTTCTGCCTAACCAGTCAGCCATTATTCTTGAAATTTCACATGAATGATCCTTGAGAGTAGGGCTTTCAAAGTTGTTAAAAGAATTTGATTCCATCAAAGACTCTGGCTGCCGCGGCATGAGAAAAGGGGAAAATAGCCAAATATTTTAAAAATCTTCTTCTGCCCAATTAGCAAGCCAATATTCTGGAAACTTCACATGAATGATCCTTGGGTGAAGGGCTTTCAAATTTGTTAAAAGAATTTGATTCCATCAAAGACTCTGGCTGCCGCGGCATGAGAAAAGGGGAAAATAGCCAAATCTTGTAAAAATCTTCTGCCTTCAACTAGTTGGCCAATATTCTTGAAACTTCCCATGAATGATCCTTTGGTGAAGGGCTTTCAAAGTTTTTGAGAGACTTTGATTCCATTAAAGCCTTTGATTTCGGTGGCATGAGAAAAGGGGAAAATAGCCAAATCTTTTAAAAATCTTCTGGCTTACTACATGTAGTGGACCAATATTCACATGAATGATCTTTGGGTGAAGGGCTTTCAAAGTTGTTATAAGAATTTGATTAATATCAAAGCTCTTAGTGCAGTGGCATCAGAAAAAGGGTAAAAGAGCAAACACTTTTGAAAAGGCTGAATTTTGTTTCATTCTTTTGAAAAAATAAGGAAAAGGGGCTTTATTGCAAAATTCTTAATTTGCTGCTATACAGGTCAAAATGTTTATTTCAACAAGGCAAGAAATTTCAGGTGAGCGATCTAGGGCCATCATGGCCCTCTTGTTTCAAGCGGTGTCGTTATGTATCCGAACCTATTCGGCGGTGGTCATAAAGATTTGGCGTGGAAAGTTCCTTCGTCACATATTTTCAACGTCGCCCGAATAAATCCGACGTCACGTGAATCTCATTAGGGGTTGACTACCTTAATCCACCAGTGTGGCAGAAGTGCATACTGTTATAATACTTTAGTTTTAAAATATGTTAGATTGCCCATTTGCCTCTTGCATGGTTTGTGGTAAAGATTGTTCAGTAATCATTTGTGCAGCAACTGATGTGATTCAATCTTGAATGTGCCTGTCAAATAAATAACAAAAATATATAATTTGTACAATAAATAGTGCAGATGATAGTGATCTTTATTTCACCTAAATGTTGTATACCTTCACTTGGGTTTATAGATAGTCTTTCACACTGTTCAATTGTTGGGTAGCTTACAGTATTCCATAACAAACACTTTTTGTGACTGGACTACATCCATGGGAACGGAAATTGGCAATGGTACATCCTAACAGAGTACTGTAACTCTTACTACCCTTTAGACAGGTTTATAATGTCCCCTTCACAAATTTGTAAATACATTCTCCAGCACTTGGTGGGATAAATTAGTAATTTGAGTCATGAGAACTCTTGCTTTTATGTTATTTATAGAAGACAATGATTTTAAAATTAACAAATGAATGTTGATTATCTGCGTTTCTCTTATGGGATCTAATAGAATTGTCACAACAAGGTTTTGTTTGAGTAAAGAATGTAAAGAGGTTGAACATTACTTGTCATACAATTGTGGGTTTACGAAGACAGCAACAGAACATGCATGAGATAATGTTATGTCATGGTTGCCAACTGCTGCTATTCTTTGTCTGTCTGTTTATTTTTGTATGTCTAAATAACAATTCTGCCTGGAATGCAGGATTTTTTCTGGTAGGTAATCAAGCATTATATCGCTGCTCATTTTCCGAAACCTCCTTACTGAAACAGCTTTAACAAATTATACTTTCCCTTCAAAAAAAGGTCAAGAATGCATTTCTAGTTCTAGAACTGTTCTATAGTGTTCTAGAACATTAAATGGCTTTTCTAGAACTGTTCTAGAAAAGTTAACTTTTTGCTGGGGTTTCGGAGATTTTTAAGAAGACGACAATATGCATGGGGGTCTGGAAAAATGACATTTTTCTGTTGCAATTCAGGGTAAGAAATTTATAGTAACTGTTATTTCAAATGCCCAAAGATTCTCTAGATTTTAAAATGAATTAGTGTCCTCTTTAGCTCAGATGTCATTTCTATGTCATGTCTTGAAAACCATTCTTTCGATTATCTGAAAAAAATGTTATTGAGCTTTTCATCTCACTCTAAAGAGCATGCCTCTGTTGCAAGCAATGTAAAACAGCAGTTATTGTTTTCAAGGCCACTTTGTCATTAATATGAGACTCTGCAAATTCAGAATTTTAGAACCACCTCAGATTTCATGCTGATTTCAATTTCAATTTGTCAGCGGGAAACCGGTAGTTTTTCGACATTTATGGCATAATAATGCATTTTTTGTGGGTTCTCTATCGAAGATATCTCGGAAATAGAAATACTCTATAAAACACTTGGATTTCTTCAACAAAACTCTTGATCCTGTCTTTGAGGAAATCACAGGATTTGAACAGATTTCTTATAAGAATTCTTTCATTCATTTTGCAAACAACAAAAATTAAAATGTGTTACAGACACTACAAAAAGAGCATAGAAATTTTTGTAGACTATATCAAGAAAAATATTGAGGAAAAATTATGTCCTTGCTTTCCAAAGCTTTTGCTGTAAGGGGTATCAAAGGTGTTCTTTGAGATTAATCCAGTATTTCAGATTACAAATAACAAGGATATAGTTGTGTCTAACAAAATGAATTGCTCTGGAAGTTGTATCACTCTGTATTTTCTTCTTTTCTCTAATTTCTTAAAAAAAGCAATGATTTCAAAAAAATCCTTCTAATTAAGAATTCTTTAATTCTCTTGATAAAGATAGCTGACATAGTGTTATGCAAAAAGGTATGTGCCACCAACTTACAAATCAAGTCTGTTTGGTTCAGCAACAGTAAGGCAGGTATATGAACTCTTATTATGCAATAAGTATTATAAGATAGAATCAGATTCCAAGATTTGTTATAATAGAGGCTTTCAAAAAGATATTGATATCCTTGATAACAGCATTTCATGTTATTACATTTTGAAAGCTTAGAATCTTGAGCTCTGATAAAGTTTTAATAGAATAACACCTGTGAACGCCTTATATTGTGTCATCTTTGAAAATGGCTTATCATATAGGCCGATACATTATCCATAAGTATGCAAAGTTGGGTAGCATTGCTACCCAACTTTGCATACTTATGGATAATGTATCTGCCTATATGATAACCCATTATTTAGATTGAAGGTACGAGGGTTGTTTGATAAATTCGCGGAATTTGTTTCTCATTTCTTTATTTTGTATTCAAAAATTATGAAATTACGCACACGTATAGAAAATCATGTCATACATTTGGGGCTTTAACGACAATAAAATCTACCCACTCTTATACACATTTTTCGGTCTCCATAGCAACCTATTTACGCGACGTTGCCTTTGGTCAGTTTTGAAACAATTGTGAAAATGAAAATCGTGACGGTGCATCATAACCGTGTGCGCCAGAACCATTGAATTTAAGCTTGTGTTTGGTTGACATTGTGTAGTAATTTTCTGAAAATTTGCCGTTTCTATTTCAAAAGTTGACGCGTACGCAGCGTTTTCAAGATCATGTCGTAAACAAATCGTCGAAGAAAACTGACGTCTTATAACCTGATAGCGCGCCGTCGTGATGTTTCGTGTTTGGTTAGAGTTATCGCCTACAGAATACATTGAGAGAAATGGAAAATTCTATGAATTTGTCGATATGTGGAAACGCATTTGCATTTAAGTGGTACGGACGCTTAAAGACAGACAAAACATCGGTACATGATGATGACTGTCCAGGTAGACCAAACCATTCGATCAGTCAGAGTACAGGTGCTTATGAAGGACGGTTTGTCTGGGCGGATATGTCATTGACTGTACTGTCTGTTGCTGTGAAGATGTCTCTTTCGAATTAATTAAGTCGTTTATCGTACTTTTACAGGAGATGAATAAGCATGTCAAAGGTTTCCGGTAGTTTGGCTTTTCGTTTTCTACGAGACGTCGACCAGCAGAATCATGTTCAGTCTTCTAACTCTTCTTGTGATTTTCTAATGCGGTATTACAGTTACTATGGTTGCGACAATTCCTTCGATAAAATTGAAACGACTAGCGAAATGCGGTTTTGTTACTATGATCCCTAAACAAAGAAAGAAAAATGTATATGTACGTAAAACTCTAGGCACACTCCATCCCTAAACAGTACGGAACTAAATATTATAATTCATTGTCCAGCATATCGAAACTTCCGACAAACAAAAGAAAATCGCTAGAAGTTTATCATTTCATTTATCATTCATCAATGACTGAGTTAAGAACACATTTGATCAGAATTAAATCGCATACACAGTAATCTTAAAGCTGAGCTGCTGGATATTATATCGACAGAGTCAATGGGTCGTTCAGTTCTGATTTTCACAGACCTGACGTCAATTACGGCGGCCTGACGTTACGTGACGCTCAGACAAAGGCAACTAGCAAGACATGACCCTATTCAATGGTATCTGTAGAATTTATTTGTAAGCATATGATAATGATATTTTGCAATCTTACTAACGAATAGTTAAGGTTTATCATGAAACAAATTTAATTTTGATATTCAATCACAATTTTGAATTACAGAATAATTCCGCGAATTTATCAAACAACCCTCGTACATATCTTTTTGATATCAAAATAGTTGTACTGGGTTTGGTTTATTGGGGTTTTACACAGTTTTCAATTACTAATGTCATATCGCAGTGGCTGGAGCACCTAACCATGGATTCCTGTCATTTCTCATACCAGTACTACCACAATACCCTTACCGAGCCTCCAGCTGCCCCCCCCTTATAGGTTCACGATATCAAACCATTGATGGTGACATTTTTGTCAGTAAGGGTATTTTCCACGGCCGAGTAGCGAACCCGGGACCTCTCGAATGAGAGGCAGATGCGCTACCAACTGTGCCATGTGAATTCACAATGGGGGATATCGATGATGCGGGATAACAATTGCAGAAAATCTTCAATAATTCTATTGCGATGTGACCGATTTGAATATTGGTTGAACAAGAGAAGGTGCAAAGATGTTTGTGATTTGCTTTGATGTGGTAGACCCAAACTTGATCTGAATTTGACGCCCCTAATAGGAAAGGCTTGGGAAAACATTGAGACAAAAGAAGAAACTGCTGATAACCAGCAGTTTCTCCTTTTGTCTCAATATTTTCTATGTCATATTTTACACAAATTGTATCTTTAATTGATACCTTCCATTTTGTCATTTGTGGCAGTTATTGAATTTGACCACCCTAAAATTTTGCCATTTGGGAAAGGGTTAAAAAGTTAGCTTATAAAAAGTAATTGATGACCAACTGAAAAAGTTGATTGTCAATAATAGCTTTACTAAGAGTCGATGTATGTTTAGTCGTGCGATGCACGCACGTGCAACATACGATTTTGGTGGACGCAACCACAACGCAGACTGCACACAGCAAAGAATTGACCAGACAATATTTTGAGGTGCTCTTACAACCCGTCGTGCGTCTTTATAAATTGTGCAATTTTGCAGAGTTTTAAAACATACGATTTAAAAAGACACATGGCAGGTTGTAAGAGAGGCTTAAGATACCGGTTTTTAAGATACCGGTATTGGTCACATTATAACACATTCGAATCGGTCATGTAATAACAGAATTATCAAAGATTTTCTGCAATTGTTGTGTCACATGATTCCTTGCCATGGAATTGAAATCAGACATTTCTTTCATTGTAAAACAATTTCTGTTTCAGAAGAAGCATGACCTTGTTGGTCGTTAAACATTAGTTTTAGTGCTAGACATAAAAGCTCCGAAATTTGCATATTTCCGTAAACCTGTCGACTGGAACATTTTCCAGGATAGCATGAGATATTGTGAGATGTAACCAGACAATTCCATGTTGTATTATAAACTAGGAGATATATTTGTAATGAATGTCTCGTAACATAGTGGTGAATCATGTGACTGAACAACAATAATTGCAAATAATTTTCAATAATTTTGTTAATAGGTGACCAATTTGATTTGGATTCAATAAGAGAAAGTTTGAAAAATATTATGGGTTATTGTATGCAGTGTATTCTTTTAAAATGAAGAGCACCTGATTAAAAAGCTATTGATGACTAAACAAAATTTTGTTTAGTCATTAAAAACTTTTTTATCATGTGCTGTTGAAAAATCTACCAAATCAAGAAAATCTCTGGTGTTTTTTCATCTTTTCTACTTCAAACCATATTTGAATTGGTCACATTTTAACAAAATTATTGATGATTCGCGATCTCTGCAATTATTGTTGTTGTTGTGTCATAATTTAAATTTTAACAATAAAAGTATAGATATATCAAGATGTCTAAGTAAGGGCCATAACTCAGAGAGTCAGATTAGTTTCTCAGCAGGGGCAGATTACCAAACCCATTAAAAACACATCACCATGGATAGAAAAGTAATGTTGTTGAGTGTTTAAATTTGATCCAGTAGAGAGGCTTGAAAGTTTTCAGACAGAAACCATCCAACTGTTCTTATACATTGTTGTACTTTTATGGTGGTTAAATTCTCTCTCAACTGGTATATAAGACAAAAATGTAATGTTGTATAATTTTCTCCATGTAACCCTAATAGATCTATCAACAAATTCTTTCTCTAAAAGAAGCTTTAAAATCAGGAACTATTTAACCAATTCTTTGATATGCTATAGTTGTCTACATATTTGACATGTTGCGTTTACCACATGCACCCCCTACTGGTATATCTGTCAAGACTGGTTCCCATTTCATCAAATCAACTCATGAATTCTCTGCAGTTGGTTGAAATTTTAATGGCTTAATCATCACCCACTTTATTTGCTTGTCAGTGTGAAAATTCTGACTGTTTTGAGTTTTGTCTGTGTGCGTGAAGAAATGCCGATCAAGCTTCCCAAAAAATACAAATTGGACTGAATCTAATGATCTACATGCATAGAAAAGGTTACTTAAAACTGCAGGAATGGAAAAGTTTCCTAAAATACTAGTGTTCCACACTAATTGCAAAAATTGTAAATGAAATTCTGAAATCCTTGCAGAAATAAACACTTGACTTAAAGGATTTGACCTCTAATGGACCAAGTGTTTTCAAACTTTCCATAAAATCTTCTGTGATAATGCTAGTGTATGAGTAACAAGTTTGAAATATTAACATAATGTTATGGTCATATGGCTTTCATTTTGGAAAAGTCTACAAGGTCATCAGTTCTGTTTGTAAAGGATTGAAAAATTAAGACTTAATTATTTTAGAGTTTAATGAAATCCATCAAGCTGCTGCCATAATTGATATTAACATTATCAGCATCTGATTATCTAGCTGACATTATAATCTATGATCTCTCAAATATTTTTCTTTGAATTTCTGTCTCCAGCTGGGAAACTTTTATCGGCTATCCATCATGTTAAACACCGACTTTATGATAAACATCGACCACCATTGTTTTATCAGAATCATTGGCTCTTTTGCAGACAGTAACAAAATAGGCAGCTTGTATTTTAAAGTTGTTGCAGACATACAATAGATTGGATGTTAGTAGAAATTGTCTACATTGTGTCGCAGACACTACTTAGGTAAAATGAGAAAATTTTGAGTATCAATGATTAAACCCCCGCAAAACGAATGTTTTATTATACCCCCGCAAAACGAATGTTTTAGGGGGTATACTGGAATCAACCTGTCTGTCTGTCTGTCTGTCTGTATGTATGTATGTCTGTCTGTCTGTCCGTGGACAAAATACTTCTCCAGAGCATATCTTCTAAACCATATGTGCTAGCAACTTAAAACTTGCTACAATTATAGATCTCATTGTGGGGAAGTGTTCTATACTAGGATCGTTACTCTGCCACGCCCACTTTTAGAGTAATTGCCCTTTGTTGTTTGTACCCATGCATTTTTGTCCGGACCATATCTTCTAAATCATAAGTGCTAGCAACTTAAAACTTGCTGCACTTATAGATCTCATTGTGGGAAAGTGTTGTGTACTAGGATCGTTACTCTGCCACACCCACTTTTAGAGTAATTGCCCTTTGTTGTTTGTACCCATGCATTTTTGTCCGGACCATATCTTCTAAATCATAAGTGCTAGCAACTTAAAACTTGCTGCACTTATAGATCTCATTGTGGGAAAGTGTTGTGTACTAGGATCGTTACTCTGCCACACCCACTTTTAGAGTTATTGCCCTTTGTTGTTTGTACCCTTGCATTTTTGTCCAGACCATATCTTCTAAACCATAAGTGCTAACAACTTCAAACTTGATACACTTATTCATCTCATTCTGGGGAAGTGTCATGTACAACAATTGTTACTCAGCCACGCCCACCTTTTAAGTAATTGCCCTTTGTTGTTTGTACCCTTAAATTTTGTTTGGACCATATCTTCTAAACCACAAGTGCTAGCAACTTCAAACTTGGTACACTTATTTATCTCATTCTGGGGATGTGTCATGTACAATAACAATTACTATGTCACGCCCACTTTTGGAGTTGTTGCCCTTTGTTGTTTGTATCCTTACATTTTGTTTGGACCATATCTTCTAAACCATATGTGCTAGCAACTTCACACTTTGTACATTTATACATCTCATTGTTGGGAAGTATCTTGTATAAGAACCAGTACTCTACCACGCCCACTTTTAGAGTTATTGTCCTTTGTTGTTTGTACCCTTGCATTTTTGTCCAGACCATATCTTCCAAACCATAACTGCTAGCAATTTCAAACTTGGTACACTTATACATCTTATTGTGCAGAAGTGTCATGTACATGAATCATTACTCTGGCATGCCTACAATTTGAGTGATTGTCCTTTGTTGTTTTTACCCTTGGATTTGTGTCTAGAACATATCTTCTAAACCATTAGTGCTAGCAACTTCAAACTTGGCTCACTTATAGATCTTATTGTGGGAAAGTGTCATGTAAAAGAACTGTTACTCTGTCATGCCAACTGTAAGAATTATTGCCCTTTGTTGTTTGTACCCTTTCATTTTTGTCTAGACTATACATCTTTTAAAGCATAAGTGCTAGCAACTTTAAGCTTGGTACACTTATTGCTCTTTTTATACGCCCGAAGGGTCGTATTATGTTATGGCCCCGCTCGTCTGTCTGTCTGTCCGTCTGTCCGTCTGTCCGTCTGTCCGTCCGTCCGTCCGTTAGCAATTTCTTGTGTGCGCAACTCCTCCTACAGTTTTGATCGGAATTTGATCAAACTTGCCACAATGAATCTCCATGGTGTCTAGTTGTGCATCCCGCTTACGGAATTTAATTAACTCTTTTCGTTCTTGAATTATCTGCCCTTGAATTAAAAAAATTCCCATTTTCTTGTGTGCGCAACTCCTCCTACAGTTTTGATCAGAATTTGATCAAACATGCCACAATGAATCTCCATGGTGTCTAGTTGTGCACACCGCTTACGGAATTTAGATAACTGTTTTCGTTCTTGAATTATCTGCCCTTGAATTTAAGAAAAAATGCCCATTTTCGCAAAAATGTCCATTTTCTGCTGTGTGCAACTCCTATTGTTTCAACCAGAATTTAATCAAACTAGCCACAATGAATCTCTATGGTGTCTTGTTGTGGAAACAAAAACTTTTGATAACTTTCCATGTTTGAATTAACTGCCCTTGAATCGAAAAAATGGCCAATTGTACTGACAAGCCCCTCTCGGGCGTATATGCGCCGCTTTGCGAAGCTCTTGTTTGTAATGAAAATTTGTGCGGGGGGGGTATCAAGTCACATCCTGTGACAGTTCTAGTTTCTTCTTTTTCTGCTTACGTTTTCTCAAATATTTTTCTTTACAAACTAGGTGGTTGTTAGGGAAATATTTTTATCGCTGTATTTAAGATACCCATCAGAGGCCATCATTTATCAGAATCATAAAAACTCTGAATTTCACCTGCAGCAGACAGCTTTATGATCTGTAGACTGGCTACTGGGATTTTCTGAGGATTTTATAGACTGGCCCCTGATAATAATGCTATGAACTTATTGTATTTTATAGGACGTTTTGTTCCTAATGTGGTCTATAAAGGGCTATATTTTTTTAAAGTGTTTGAGGATTTGTGAAGTGGTATTGGTCTTGGAACCTCTAACACAGGGGTCCAGTGCTTTGATCTGCTACTCAAGTCTTTCAGAAGCCAGTTTAAATGGATGTTCTATATCCATATGACTTGCTGTAACAGGGGTGTGAATATCAAAGTGGAATATTTTAAAATGCTGGACTGTACTGAAACATCTGTGGCACACCAAAATTACCTGAGATTCTTTTGCCAAGTCTTATGATATAGCCATTTTAAATAAGGCCTGCACCAGGGAAAATTTGATGGATGTTGTTTCTGAAAAAAAAAGACGCCAACAGCACAAGAATATCAAAGAAACATACTGTCAATGAAGTGGTAATAATATAACGATATCAGTATAATGATTTAAGCCCAAAAAATGCATATAAGTACAATGGTCAGTTGAAGTTGTCTTAATCTTTGACCAAGCAAGTGGTTCAAGTGTTCACCCAATGACCATTGTTCACATGTTCCAAGTTTTTGCTGATTATCTTATCACAAAGAACTTGTGAAGTCCATAATAAGTCCATAACAATTAGAGATACAGATCATAAAACTTGTCATGGCTCAATGGAGAAAATGGCTTCTGGTCTGAAAGATCTTAAATAAAAGTGGAAGTCTGAGGACTCGTTATAGTGCTGGAAAGATAGTGATTACAATAAAACTTTACCTTGCCCATCCTTGCAAAATTCTAGCTGGAACTTGAAATTAAGAGCGAAAATAATTATACCCGAAATCTCTAAATTATAAGTCAATTATCGTCAGAAAACATTGAATGGTAAAGAGAAAATACTGGTGATTATACCAGCATTTTCTCATTATCCCTCAATGTTTTAAAAAAAAAATGTACTGCTTGGAATCTCGTTCATTCATCATTTGTTAATCATTCAGTAAAGGATCAATAATCATTGTCAGAGACAGATTCATGCAGAATGATTAACTAAAGTCCCTTTTTATGACCCTTTAATTGAGCTTGGGGCTATGGAGTGGATTCTGGCTAAGTGCATATAATGACCCTCTTCATTTTACATCTTTTGAACTCCTCAACTTTAAATAACTTAATTTGAGAGGTCATTCTGACTTAATTGTAATCATTAAACAACATATAGGACTAATCACTATTTGATGCTTGACATGGAGATGATTATAAACTATTGAGAAGCCAGTCTTTGATTGACATACAATTCTAACTGTAACATTGGCATTTCATGTCTATGTCTGTATGTTAATGCCATATTTGGAATTAGATTTTGTTCTTACTTTCTGTTAGTCCATAAGTCCATCTGCCTGTCTGTCTGTCTGTCTCAATCCAATTTTTTGAAAACGGAGGCTATCACAGACATTTTTGCCACATAACCCAATAGATCATAAAACAGGTAGCATGAAAACATGTTCATATAATTTTCTGGAATTATGGTACCTGAGGGTAGAGCAAGGTCATCTGACAAATTCCATGGTTAATATTACAAATGAGATTGTGTCTCCACACCCTATTACATGCTATCACTCGGGACTTGCAAACCTCGAGCAGAATCATAGATAAATGGCAGGTGTATTGGGTAGGTCATACTTTTTCCATTGTTGTTTGAGGAATCTTTGGGCTCATATTTGACATGTAGGTACTCAAATATATGGTCAGCCTAGTACACTACAAAATATAGCTACGAGAAGCGCTTTAACACAAAACAAAAATGGAATAAGTATGACCTATCCAGTACACCTGCCATTTATCGATGATACAGTGCTAGAGGTTTGCAACAGCCGAGTGATAGCACATTAATAGGGTGTGGTCTCAGTGGTAATCTAATTTTTAGACTTCTCTTAAAAACTGTTTCTTTTCAAAGAGACATTGTCTTTGTTAAAGACATCATTTTTCAGAAAGGTCAATACCATTATATGATACTATGATTATCATGACAGCCGATACCCTAGGAAGCAGTGTAGCATTTTCTGTCTCTTTTGTACAAAGACCATGATAAAAGACTGGTACCATTAAATCTGTGTTTGAATGCTGTTATTTTGACAAATGATATGATTTGTTATGATCTGTGGGCACTGACCTGTGGTCAGCTGCATTAATGTACTGTCATAAAACTAACCAGGGAGCTCTTTTAAGGGATTACCAACATAATCACCATAAGTCCTCAATTCATGTTTAGGAAAAGAGCTTTGCAGAGAAAAAGCTGAAAATTTTACTGATATTTGATACACAGGTGGTATACAATGGAGAAACTTCGCTCCTAAAAGAGTAACTAACACAGTATATTCTTGTGCACAACAAACTTTGACCATTTCTTTATATTTCACCATCGCCAGATTTTTCCAAAACTTAGTGTAAAAGAAATAATTTTAGAAAAATGTATTCAACACCTAGCTACCTTTGTTTACCGATTTTCGCTCGATTCAACTGCCCCGTAAGTACCCTGTAAGTACCCCTATTTCACGAGGCAACAAAATACCCTTGACTCTTTTTAGAGCGTTCCTCCGTTTACCACTTGTGTAATAGCTATAATAATTTCTTATTCACTTCATTATTAGCTAATCTTAATCATAAATACTAAAGGCTCGGTCACATACAGTGGGGCATCCGCATTGCATCCACATTACGGTAAGATATATTCCTGGGCAATCAAGCATTGATTATTCTGTGTCAAATTAACTCGTTGCACATTTGTGGGGTTCAGGTGAAACTTTTCCAACTGCAACATTTTGGTCATCTGGTCAAGAGTAATGCAAAATCATAAAACTAACCAGTGGTCAGTTTTTATGACCACTGCATGTGCTCTGGTCACATGCTATTTAGCCTGGCAGCTCTTTGTTTGATCTAGACCCAGGTACCTGAAAAACATCCTTTGATTCTAATATTTTTAATAGCTGAAAGGGGAAATAAAACTGGCATTAAACAGAATACTAAGATAAACAAGTCATTCCAGTCATTCATATTTCTGAATTTGTATGAGAACACCCAACTTTATCAACTGGTAAGTACCGAGAAGGTGCAACTCTGATTATTTACAGAGATATCTTTGTTCACAGAGCATCTCTTGCTAATCAATAGAGATGCTCTGCCAGGTCTATAAAAGTGATTGTTTGGTTGAATGAAAAACTGCACAGCTTTAAGAAGACCAGGAAAAGACTGCCAACCATATGCAAGGGTACTTAGTCATGATGTTGCAGCACTGGCTGTCCATCAACTCATGTATCTCTGCAACACCCTTTCATGATCCCAATCTTCATTCATCACATTCTAATGTATAATGTATGGTGTATGTGAGGCTCAAATGTTTTCTCTCATTTATCTGCAATGTGTAATTAAGTCACCTGGATTGTAACACTCATTGTTATTTATTTTCAAGAACAATGCATGACAGCTAGCCCAAGCTAGGTTCTGTTTCCTGAGAACTTTAACAACAGTGTTCGTTGATGTTACCTGTTCATTGTATTACTGAACAAATTACTGGCCGTTTTTCTCATGATAAATGCCTGTTTCCATGTTTTGACAATTCACATTAATCTCGTCAAATCTTGCATGGGTCCTTTAGACCAATTATTTCCTGATCTCGGAATTTAGATAATCTTTTCCCAGACGGCAACATTTTTAAGGGTGATCCAATTCAAAAACTGCCACAAATGACAAAATGGATGTTATTAAAGATAGGATTAATGTAAAATATTGCATATAGAAAATATTGAGACAAAAGGAGAAACTGCTGGTTATCAGCAGTTTCTTCTTTTGTTTCAATGTTTTCCTCAGCCTATTTTATTAGGGACGTCAAAACCAGGTCTTGTTTGGAAAAGGGTTAAGTCACCTGGATTGTAACACTCATTGTTATTTATTTTCAAGAACAATGCATGACAGCTAGCCCAAGGTTCTCTTTCCTGAGAACTTCAACTCTGTTGCTTGTTGGAGTTACCTATTCACTGAACAATGTTAAAGGCAGTTTAGTCATAATAAATGCCCGTTTCCATGTTTTGACAATTCACTTCCATGTTTTGACAATTCACATTAATCTCGTCAAATCTTGCATGGGTACTCCAGACCAATTATTTCCTGATCTCTGTATTCAGATAAACAGTTATGTATGTCCTCACTGATCTAGACCATGGACCAAGCACTCCAATTCTCAACAATTAATGGATAAATTATCTCCCTTTAATAAACATGACTGACAGAATGCATATTTTATGAGCTGACATTCTTTCCTGGAATGTATTTTAGACATGATGGCACACAATTTTACTCTGGCATGATGGAGAAAGAATCCCATCTGTTAGCTTTGGTATAATGAAAGCAGCAATTCATTGAATAATGCAAGTTTTTATATTTTTCTAAACTCTGCTTTCAACCTAATTCAATTTCAAGGAGAAAAGGATAGAAAAACTGATGATCTGCATTTTTAGCTCACCTGAGCACGAAGTGCTCGAGGTGAGTTATTGTGGTCACTTTTTGTCCGGCGTCCGTCCGTCCGTCTGTCCGTCCGTCCGTCCGTCCGTCAACATCTGGGGTGTTTACACTTTAGCATCCACAAAAGTTACTCAATCTTGATCAAACTTGGCCAAAACAAGTATGATCATAAGTTCTCGGACAAGTTCGATTATGGGCCTGATCGGACCAGAAAGTGCGGAGTTATCTGCCCTTGAATGTCAAAAAATGCTGTTTTTAAGTTTGTTTACACTCTAGCATCTACAATTATTGATTAATCAAGACAAAACTTGAACATAATGTTGGAGACCATAAGATCTTGGATGAGATTAATTTTCAGTCTGATCTGACCAGAAAGATGAGAGTTATGTGCCCTTGAATTGGGCAAAATTGCCACTTTTTTGCTGAATTCAAAAAAAGAGTTAATCTAAGGGAAGGAACTCTGACACTACTATTCTTCAGTATAAGTAGAGTTATCTAGTTTGATAGAGGATATAAATAGATTTACACCCATTACCAAACAACAAAATTTTAGTCTAGTCCAAAATCATAGGTGTTGCAGACGACAAGTTCCATTGAACAAAATTTAACATTTTTTGGTCTTTCTTGGTAGAAAACATTGTGGGTAATGAAGAAATTGCTTGTCACAATGTTTTCCAAAGCCTTTATTTTGTGGGGCATCCAAAAGCGCCAATGTGTGGGAAAGGGTCAATCAAGACAAAACTTGGACACAATGTTGGGGACTATAAGATCTTGGATGAGTTTGATTTTCAGTCTGATCTGATGAGAATGTTGAGAGTTATGTGCCCTTGAATTTGACAAAATTGTCATTTTCGGCTGGTTTCGACCTTGTTTACATTCTAGAATCTACAATTATTGATCAATCTATACAAAACTTGGACACAATGTTGGGAACCATAAGATCTCATATGAGTTTGATTTTCAGTCTGATCTGATCAGAAAGTCGAGCATTTTGTGCCCTTGAATTTGACAAAATTGTTGTTTTCGGCTGTTTTCGACCTTGTTTACACTCTGGAATCTACCTTTATGGATCAATCTAGACAAAACTTGGACACAATATTAGGGACCATAAGATCTGGGATTAGTTTGATTTTCAGTCTTAACTGATGAGAAAATCGAGAGTAATGTGCCCTTGAATTTGATTAGATTACTGTTTTCGGCTGTTTTCGACCTTGTTTATAAGTACTCTAGAATCTACAATTATTTATCAATCAAGACAAAACTTGGATACAATCAGGGCTACAGATAAGTGGAGGTGAAGACATACTAACATTGTTTTTTCGAATTCAAATCCTATGTTGTGGGTACTCATTTTAATCGTTTCGACGAGACGACACAAATGAGTAACTACAACATAGGGTTTGATGATCACTGACAGCATTATTGCAGTTTGAAAAGTCACCACCCCCTCTTACCTGGAGCCCTGTACAATGTTTGGCATCTTAATTTAGATCTCTGATGAGTTAGATTTTCACAACCTTATTGACCATAAGTTCTTTTTCAGTCTTAAAGTAATAAATATTGATTGAATTGAACAAATGTGTTGCTCATATCATTTAGGTTCAGGTGAACGATATAGGACCATCATGGTCCTCTTGTATTCTTTTCTCTCAATGCTCTCCATGCTGTGCTAGGTGAATTTTTAAAAGCCAGTTTTATTTTACGATGTTAATTTTTTCGCCTGAAACACCTTTAAATTAGAAAAATTGATGTTGAAAATGGTGTTGTTTCGAAAAATTTTCAGAAGTTTTCCATTTCTTCTGTATTGTCCAGCAAGATTAACCCGGGACATCTGCATATGTAATGACCCCACTTCGGCTTTGTTTTGTTAAGACGCTCCACTAACGGACTTTGCGCACGAAAATTAAGTTGTCTCGAGTTAACCTTGTTGGACAATAATTTTCCTCACAATGATGTTTATTTGGATAGCCGAAAAAAAAACAACAAAAAAACATTCACCATATTCTTGAATTCCCAGACATTTGAAGTGTAAGCCATTTCCAAAATATATTTAGTTTTATTTATTTATATAGACTATAGTAGCAGGTGTCTAGATGATTTAGACTGTTCAACTGGAAACCTTCTGGCAGTGGGTAATCCTTAACACATTACCAAAACAGCAAACTTTTAGGGTGATCCACTTCAAAAACTGCCACAATTAAATGACAAAATGGAAGTTACTAAAGACAGAATTTGTATAAAATATGGCATAGAAAACATTGAGACAAAAGGAGAAACTGCTGGTTATCAGCAGTTTCTTCTTTTGTGTCAATGTTTTCCCAAGCCATATCTAGTAGGGACGTCAAAACCAGGTCTTCTTTGGGAAAGGATTAATATTCTTCTCTATTACATTTTTAGCTCAGAAATTTTTGGTTTTCTTGGAAAACTTGTAAAGACAGCTTATGAGATTTTGAAGAAAAGTAGTGATATGAACCCATAACGGAGATTTGCTTGATGGCAGCATTTTTTCGGATGATGTCGTAATCAAATTTATTGGCAAAAGAAAGTGCGGAATTTTTCTTCTCAATAACTTGTCCGTATAGTCGGATCCTATACACCGAACATTTACAATTTTGCCCAAATAATTCAGATGTCACATGAATTCAAAATGGTGACACATTACAGGTATTCTACTTTAATTCTTTCACTGCCAATGTCGCCAAAAAGCGACCTATAGGAAGACTGCCAATGTTGCCGCTCGGCGACTTTCAAGCAATAGCTTAATGAGGACATTCAAGGTCAAGGGCAAGGTCATCTGATCAAACTGCCTGATATAAAGTATGCCATTAGACAAAACAATTCATGTGCAATGATTCCTGAAAGTTTCAGCTTAATATTATCAAACAACGATTATTTACTATTCTATAAACTGATAAGCCCTCTTATGAAGTTTCCAAAATTTGGCACAGGAAATAGGACAATTCCAGGAAATTTGGCAGTGAAAGAGTTAATGATACTTCTTCTTTGCTTCAGAATTCTGGTCAAAATATTTCATTCAGGTTTCTATATATCACTATGCATCCTTTCAATGTGTAGACAAAATAAAGGTTAACTCTTTCTGTAAGTTTAGTTTATTTTTACAAAGGGCGCACATTGCCAGATTTTACAGTAACAGAAGCAGGGGTCATGAGTTTCTTAATTGACAATAAAATTGTAAATTTACAGCTGTGGGTCTGGTAGACTGGCCTTATGCAATAGGGTCATAACTCAAAACTCTTAGAATGTAAGAGCCCTAAAATGATATTTCACACACAGATATTCTACACCTTAGAATCTTTCATTTGGGTCTTATGATGACTTTTGATGTAGTGACCTTGGAATTTGACCTATTTTTCAAAAACTTCAGCCTTGCCGTTATCTGATGCAATATAAGAGATAAAAGATTCTTGATATTTAACACATTGATGTAACCTCTTCTTTTATTATTAGGACCATGACCTTTAATTCAATTACCTTGACCTTTTCGGTTTGACCTTTTGTGCGACTTGGTCCAGTGTAGGCAGGCTGCATTGTCCATAATACAGTTTTTGTTGTGGCCAGAACTGGCTTATGAGACACTTTCTTCTGATTCTGAATTCCCAGCACCTCCCGATTCCCCACTCATGATGCGAGGTGTCTGGCAGAGATGGGTCTACGGTAACCATTACTTTAACTAGCTGGCGTCTCACCAACTGGTCGCTTCAGTTTTAACCTGGTAGGCTGACCTCCACTGGAATTCGAACCTTCAACCTCCCGCTTCCAAGGTGGACGCCCTAACCATTAGGCCACAGAAGCGAAGGCCTAAGGGACTTGTGTTTTTTTGCCGAAATGTGTTAACAATAAAATTACCTTTCCACAGGTATAAAATTTAATAAAATCTTTTGAAAGTATCTATCAATATCTAACATTCAAATCTCCCTAGTTGACGTGCAACCATTAAAATTTGTCATTTATGGTAAAAATTATTCACTTTTCAATTCACAGCTTCGTCTTTCACCATTTTTTGATCATAAATATTTGTAATTTTCCTCTTACTTTCTTACAGAAAAGCCAAGTCATGATTCATGCATTTCAAATTACAGCCAGTTTAGAGTTAGTTTCAATGGCAGGGAAAGTCACTCCTTTGAAAAGTTTATTCAAGTTCAAGAACTGTTCTAGAACATTAAAATGGCACTTCTAGAACTGTTCTAGAACAGTTCTAGAGGTGCCATGTAAAGTTCTAGAATGTTCTAGAAAGTTCTAGAAATGTGTTCTTGAACTTTTTTTGCAGGGGGAGCTTGTACAAAAATTCTTTGGATGCAATGAAAATGTACAGTTAAAACACTTTCCAAAACGGCAAATTGTTACACTATCCAAATTCAAAAGCTGCTGCAGACGACAGAATGGATGTTTTTGGAGAAAAGATTTGTGTGCAATATGGCCATACCACAAAAATATTGTGGAAAAAGGATAAAAGGTTGATTAGCAAGGTGCAACAAAAGGCAGCATACTTTGGTTGACGTAATATGAAATGAAAAGAAAAAGAGTCTTATGGGCTGAATTGGATTTTTGCTATTTTTTCGGGGTAAAATAAAGAAAATTTAGCATTTTTTGCCAACTTTTAGGGGGAAGGGGGTAGCCTAGCTCCCTGTTCCTAGGGCATGTATTGGAAAGCTTATAGACATAACTGATATGTACTGAAAACGTTTCACTTTTTAAAGAAGAAAAATATGGTGGAATTAGTGCCAAATTTTTGTAATTTGCTCACAAATTCATCCACACTTACAACCATTTTGCGATAACAGTGAATATTTTCATGATAATGCAAAACCTTGTAATTCCAGCTTGGTGAAACTTGAGTTACATGGTTTTGCAATAACACCGATGATATGCAATTTAATACATGATATTAAGGGGAAGGCAATTTTATGTCTTCCGATGTGTTCCGTAACTGTATTTTATCGTAATTGAAACTCGAAGTAGAAAAGTTTTCCTTCAAAATCTGTCTCATTAGTATGGATTCCGTGTAATTGTATATATCTATTTTCCTAGTTTGATGACAGGCCTTGCTCTTCTGTTACCAAGGCGATTGTTACTACGGCAATTGTTATAATGATAGTTTTCTCATTATATTTCAAA
The DNA here is from genome assembly GCA_963680895.1 of Fragum sueziense. Lineage (NCBI taxonomy): Eukaryota > Metazoa > Mollusca > Bivalvia > Cardiida > Cardiidae > Fragum > Fragum sueziense. The sequence continues at coordinate 2,643,528 of OY804602.1, read as the reverse complement.
GAAAATGGGAATAATGGGAAAAATAATTGTGTATCGCTAAATTTGAACTTACCTTAACCTTTTTGGTAAATAATAAGTCTTTTACCCATTACCAGATGGCAATGTTTTAGACTGTTCCAAAGTCAAAGATGTTGCTGACGAAAATTGAATGAAGTCTTATGTTTTTTGGTCTTTCTGGGGTAGAAAACATTGTGGGAAATGAAAAAAAATGATTTTTTAAAAAAAAAATATTTAGCATACCACATGCATTTTCTCCCTTTCCCTGTAATATTTTCTACAAAATTAACCCTTTCCCAAACAAGACCGGGTTTTGATGTCCCTATTAGAAAAGGCTTGGGAAAACATTGAGACAAACGAAGAAAATGCTGATAATCAGCATTTTCTCCGTTTGCCTCAATGTTTTCTGTGTTATAGTATTCACACATTTTACATCAAGTAACATCCATTTTGTGGTCTGCAGCAGCTTTCAAATTAGACTACCCTACAATTTTGCTGTTTGGGAAAGGGTTAAATCATACTTTCGAAGTCTTGTTGAATATAATTTCCTTTCATTTGGATGAGAATGCCATCTTTTGAAATGGATATACCATATTCTATGATTTTCTATGACAGTAATTTACCTCTGCCATTAAGAGTTCTTTGAACTCTGTGTTTTAACCCTTTCCCAAACAAGACCTGGTTTTGACGTCCCTAATTGAAAGAGTTTGGGAAAACATTGAAACAAGAGAAGAAACTGCTGATAACCAGCAGTTTCTCCTTTTGTCTCAATATTTTCTGAGCTGTATCATACACAAATTGAATCTTTATCAACATTCATTTTGTCGTCTGCAGCAGCTTTCAAATTGGATCACCCTAAAATTTTGTCGTTCGGGAAAGAGTTAAAATGAAAAGAAAATTGAAATCTGATGTTTATAATGATGATTATTATGAGGCACCATGTGCCTGAAGACAGAAAATAATGATTGTCCATTGTCTGAACTTTGTTTTACAAATTATACCACCTGTGCACATGCAGGTATATTCTGATTTTTTTCGGGAGACAGGGCGGAGCCTAGTAAACGGTTCATTACATTTAAGCTTGAGGAGAAACAGCCTTCTCGCTTAGCGGTACATCGTCGGTATTATTGCAAAACATTATAACTACAGCATGAATCAGGCTGTAGTTACGAGGTTTTATAACAACTCATTTTACAATAGAACGTTCTTTCAATTTCGAAATATGTTCATGCTCGTGCCGCACGTTTTTCTCTTATATCAACTAATATATCGAGAAGTAAACTCGTCGAATAACCTCTTCGCTTAGCCACACCCTGTGAGGTGAATAAAAATGGATTATAGATAGATAATCATTGCGCTGCTTTTCATAAAAAACCTCGTAACTGCAGCTTGTTTTAAGCTGCAGTTACGAGATTTTTTTTGAAAAGCAACGATGGGCTACATTTGAAATTGTCATGTGGATTGAAAATGTCCTAAATTCACCTTGTAGAAAGTTGAAAAAGGTCACAATTACTGAATGTGGTAGATCTTTAAAAAATCTGATGATAAAAAGTTATTGACTACCAAACAAAATTTAGAAGATTTTCTTGTGTCATGTCACTAACCACCATGACTGTGTTTCTTCGTTTGTTCTAAAACTAACACCAGTTTTTAGGGTGTGGGTCAATTTCAAAAAGTGTGCACTTTTCTGTGATTTCTACATGAAAAGGTTACTTTTGAGTTTTGTGATTCGCCTTTTTTGGTATACATAGTTACTGTTAGTCTTAGAATATCTATCCATAGCAAAATAGCGTATTTTTTCAGATAAAGTGAAATTGGTGCTCATATGTCTGAAAAAATCACCAAAATTGCCTGTGACTTCGCCGTACCTTTGACTTTCACAAGCAAATACAGAAAAACTACTATACTTTCTCATATGAAAATTACATGATTGAATTAAATGAGCCAAAAATTAGTAAAAGCAGTATCCAATGAGACTAGATAGGAAGTAATATAAGATTTATGAGCTGAAAATATGTTGTATATTTCGCCGCGTCAGTGGCGTAACGGTAACATGTTTTGCCAGATTTTATTCAACTGAACAGACGAATTTGAAAAATAACTACTGCTTCCTAAAACGATATTATGTTTTGAATCTCTGTAAAATTTTCAGAAACTGTGAATTGTACAGAATTCAAAACATACTAATCAATAAATCATGTTTAGTATCAAAACGCAGCTTTTTCTATACAGGTCTCAAATCAATGTTCATATTTTAGCTATTTTCAACATTGGTTACATTATTTAACTTTTCAGTTTTTCATCATATAATTCTATTTAGTCTTTATATTACATAACACCTTATGGACAACATATGAAGCCATTTAGATTCTTATCAAGATGTTATTATAATCAAGCTTGTAGAACTATGCAGTAAAATCCCTACTGTTTGCATTGCCCAATCATTATCATAAGTAGGTGATATATTCTTTTGATCTTATGCAATCTGGAAGAAAATGCTATTACATCAGTGGTCATTTTATTGACCAATCAGGCTAAATGACACTTTTTACTTGAGATGCATTTTGTAGAATCCATCTGATTGGTTGTTTGGTTGATTGAGAGGTCATGTGATGTCTCAGTCTTTGAGAGAAATTTAGGAAGTTAGAATCAGTTAGAAATTTACCTTTGGCATTGAAACAATACAATTTAGAAATCTTAGTGAACCAAAATCAAAGGAAACTTTGTGACAATTCTCTATGTGATATCTTTGTGATATTTGGACTTTCCATTACTTTTAACACTTTTAGAACAAACTTGGTGACAATTACTTTGTGGACATTTGTTGAATCATTTGTTGATTATTAAATTTCAAAAACCTACAACTGTGTTCATATATATGATGACTTCAAATCCACATCTCAACATGACAGGCTGCTGCTACAGTCGACCCTGTGTTGTTGCGAGTGGAAGACAAAATCCACTTCGTAATAATTTGGTGGAGATATCCGCGGTACGAAACCCCTGCTTTCGCTCTCACAGACAGCCGAGCAGAATACAGCAGAGCTATTCCCCAAGCGCCTGCTATAGATACCCTGGTGGAGAAAATAGTGGACTATATCAACACCCTGTTATGTGCGGAAGATGTGGCACTTCCACCATGGACCTAAATATTTGTCCTGCTCGCACACGGAAATGCTACACATGTCGTCGTTATGGACATTATGCTTCAATGTGTAGGACAATACTACCCAAACCTACAACAATTCGTGAGAACGTACGACCACAACAAACCGAGACAACATCCCATCTAACCAAACAACAACAATCAACAAACACAACATCTCAACAAACCCAGACAGATGCAATTCATGAACAAACTCATTCAATAAACGTGCTAACCTTGGAAAATACAGGACTATCAGATAAATGTACAGATTTAGAAAGAACTATCCAAGACTTAAACAAACAAGTAAGTGACTTACAATACAAATGCAACCAAACCTCATCAGTGCTAACTCTTTTCAAAGACAGATGTAAGAAACTTACCAAAGAAAAGGATGAGTTAGTGAGCAGGTGTGAGGATCTTAGTGAAAAACTGGACTTAGTGAACAAAACCAATGACGACCATGAAAGGATGATAAATGAACTAAAGGAACAACTCGCTCTTCTATACAAGTACACAGTGGACTTAGACAATAATAGATTAAGTAATTTTATAGGATTGGTTGAAGTTATTCGAGAATGTAGAGATGTTACAGAAAAATGCAATAAATTCTTTAGCAATAGATATTGTCGTCAATGCCGTAGCACTGTACATTCCAAACAAGAACCATGTCCTGCAAAGGGAAGGAAATGTTTTGCATGTGATCGAGCAAATCATTTCACCTATGCATGTGATGGTGGTTTGAGCAAATGCATGATAGACCCTGACGAAGAAACCAAAGAGCTACTCTTGCATTTAGAAAATGTGACTGGTCTAAAAACAGAACATAACTTTTACATACAGACTAGATTTGCTCAAACTTAAATTAGCTTCTGAGTCAGAACCAAACATAGAGGGATAGAATTATTATGTTTTGAATCTCTGTAAAATTTTCAGAAACTGTGAATTGTACAGAATTCAAAACATACTAATCAATAAATCATGTTTAGTATCAAAACGCAGCTTTTTCTATACAGGTCTCAAATCAATGTTCATATTTTAGCTATTTTCAACATTGGTTACATTATTTAACTTTTCAGTTTTTCATCATATAATTCTATTTAGTCTTTATATTACATAACACCTTATGGACAACATATGAAGCCATTTAGATTCTTATCAAGATGTTATTATAATCAAGCTTGTAGAACTATGCAGTAAAATCCCTACTGTTTGCATTGCCCAATCATTATCATAAGTAGGTGATATATTCTTTTGATCTTATGCAATCTGGAAGAAAATGCTATTACATCAGTGGTCATTTTATTGACCAATCAGGCTAAATGACACTTTTTACTTGAGATGCATTTTGTAGAATCCATCTGATTGGTTGTTTGGTTGATTGAGAGGTCATGTGATGTCTCAGTCTTTGAGAGAAATTTAGGAAGTTAGAATCAGTTAGAAATTTACCTTTGGCATTGAATCAAGTAAATTAGAAATCTTAGTGAACCAGAAATTAAAGAAAACTTTGTGACATTAATCTAAGTGATATCTTTGTGATATTTGGACTAATTTTCATTACTTTACCACTTTTAGAACAAACTTTGTGACAATATACTTTGTGTACATTACTTTGTTGAATCATTTGTTGATAATTAAAGTTCAAAAACCTACAACTGTGTTCATATATGGCGACTTCAAACCTGCATACCAACATGACAGGCTGCTGTTACAGTCGACCCTGTGTTGTTGCGAGTGGAAGACAAAATCCACTTCGTAATAATTTGTAAAACGTTGTGATTCATGAAACAAAAGACATTTGATGTAAAGGTCATCAAATCTGGTTCATGAGTTATAACTGTATTGCGTCAAAATGTAGCCTATGTAGTTCGCTGCAAGAATGCTGTATCAAAGAAGTGCACAGGTTTACATTTAGCTTAGTTGATAACACATCCCATTTGCAACAAACATTCAGTGAAAGGGGTCTCTTATCTGTACCTATCTTATCTGTACCTACCTTTTCATTACAATTAAAAATTTGATTGTGAATTTCCATTTAAAGTTTGATAAATAATTAGAAATTATGAATATTATAAATTGATATTTGTAAAGAATTTGTATTAATGGATCTCAGTCTACACAGCTCAGACCAAATTAAAGAACGTATTGTTTACAGGAGTTGTCTTTCTGTTCTTCAGAAATCCCGTCAGACCGTCCCATAGAATCCTAAAGAGGAGAATTCGAATTTTATGAATACATAGTGTGTGCGAGTAGCGACCTAGAAACAGACCAGGCTGCAAGCTCACATACACACATTAGTACTTCATAAAAACGACACTTTTATAAAAACATGCGACAGCAGCGGATCTAATGCTTGTAGTTAAATGCTGTCTCTAGGAGCAAAACAGTGGATGAGATTGACGCCGTACTTTTTATGCCCCCGATAGGGAGGCATCATAAATTTGACTTGTCCGTCCGTCCGTCTGTCTGTCCGTCCGTCTGTCTGTCCGTCCGTCATTCCGTCCAAAAACTTTAACATTGGCCATAACTTCCTTATTACTTAACATATTCGCTTCATACTTTACCACAACATTCCTTGGTACATTACCTTTCTGTAGGCACATACTTTGGTGACCTTGACCCCTGGATGACCTTGACCTTGAACATAGATTGGCCATAATTTAAAATCAAAGCGGTGTCGGGGGCATTGTCATCTTACGGTGACAGCTCTTGTTTATCATGTCATTGGTGTAACGCCGTTTTACATAATACATGAAAGTTGAATTTGAATGAGATTTGGAGGTTTTGAAAGTCATGTAAACTCCTGGTCTATGAAGTCATCAAATTAAAAGATATCTTTCATTACTTTGAGTATCACTGGATAAAATAAGAATACGTCAGTGGTGTAACGGTCAGTGGAGTAACGATAAACATGTAACACAAATGGTATTTTGGGGCATTTGATATGTGGGGAGTAAAGAATTTGTATGTAATATTTAAAGGTAACTATCTAAGGAATACAGGCAACAAAAAACATTTGGAAAATATACAAATTGCAGCGTGAATATAACATAAATAGCTATTTTTGTTACACCATTGACTATATTTTGTTACACCATTGACATTATTGCTCAGAACAGTATTTTACGAAAGCATTATTAGAAGGTACTTCCTTTGTGATGGCAATTTATCTCTATGCCATTCTGAAGAAATGATATAATGCTTTTGCAAGATAAAATTGTACAAAATCATTACAAAACAAGGGTTTAGTTAAAACCGTTACACCACTGACATAGTTTAAAGATGTCAGTGGTGTAACTGGTGTTACTGTTGAAAACTATTTTTGATTAAGAGGTTAATTTTGGAAATTTTGTCATCTGGGGATTTCAATATTAACAAAAAATATTCTATAACTAAAATTCAACTTCTTGGTATGAATACATATCATCAATGTGCACAGTATGGTCGTTTTGATCTTTCTATGATGCCTTTTTTCTACGTTACACCACTGACATGTGAAAGTTATCATTTTTTCTTTTTTTTTCAAAGAAATTGCTTGAATATCATCTGCTTATTATTTTAAACATATTCTTAAAGGTTATAAGCAGCAAATAAAGTATAGAGAAAGATAAAATTAACTTGTTCATTTTTATCTTTACCGCCACTGAAAAGTGCATATTTTTTGAAAATGACCCCGTGTTCACTTTTTAGCGTTACAGGCTATTTCACATTTAATTTTCGGTTGTCGTGTGACATGTAAAGTAATACTGGTTGTTGAAAAAAGTGTTCAGCTAAGAAAAACAAATTTCTTCATCAATTTAATTTTGATTGATTGACTTTTAATGGTCCCCTTTGAAGGTCCATGTTAAGAAAATCATCGGGCCTTAATGAACAAAGTAAACAAGAAATGTTGATTCATTTGTAATGACAGGATGACTCTTGCTGTTTCCTTTATTTTAACCCTTTTCCTAACAATTCCTGGCTTTAAAGTCCCTGATTTAAAAAGAAAGAAAAACATTGAAGAAAAGAAGGAAATGCTGCCTACATTATATTGTCCTTTTCCCTAAATGTTTACATACACCTGTTCTACTACTGTATATATGTATCATTTTATTTGCTAACTGCCACAACTTTGAATTTAGACCTGAATCAAAAGAATGATGTGGGAAAGGGTTAAAGCTTTCTTTTGATTTTTAAGTGTAATATAATATCTAAAAGAACAATTTACTTCGTGACAACTTAAAAATTTGAGACTTTTTCGTATTAGACTAGTTGTTTGTTCTTTAAGACAGATGGTATTAAAGACCAAACTTTGGCCCAATTTTGTGAATTCATGATGTTATATCCATTAATTATAGTTCTGTAAATTATGCATCTCTAGAAAAATAACTATGACATCCTTAACCCTTTCCCAAACGAGACCTGGTTTTGACGTCCCTAATAGATTAGGCTTGGAAAAACATAGAAACAAACGAAGAAACTGCTGATAACCAGCAGTTTCTCCTTTTGTCTCAATATTTTCTGTGTTGGATTTTACACAAATCCTATCTTTAATAACATCCATTTTGTCATTTTTTGCAGTTTTTAAAGTAGATCACTCTAAAATTTTGTTGTTTGGGAAAGGGTTAATATTTCTTTCCTGCATTATCTTTAACAGTTTTTGATTTTGATGATTGTAAAATTCTGTTGTCCAAGAACATTTCTAAAGACAAGAATTTTGTTTAACAAGACAAGTAACAAAAACTAAAGTAAGAAGGAAACCAGACGAATGGTTTTGATCAATTTGCTTTTCATTTTTGTCAATAATTTCCCATTAAAATGGAGACCTCGGAATATGGTTGTCATGGAAATGAGATAGACTGACAGCTCAAATGAAATTAGAGAAAGCAGTTTTGACAAGAAAAAGCAGTGGACCAGTCGAGGAAATACAACTTATGGCATTTGTATACCCTTGGGTTTTTCCCCTTCCAAACATCTGTCAAAAGATTCACAAAGAAAGTCAATATTACCATTTATAGTCAATTATACCGGACAGTCACTCTCTATAATTCGTCAGTCACATTCCAAAATGTCGTAACTACAGCTTGAAAAAGCTGTAGTTACGACATTTTGGAATGTGACTGACAAAATGCTAATTGTTCTGGAATGCCCTTTTTCAGGGTTTATTGTTTCAGTCCTTTGGAAATCCAACAAGTTTTGATATGAAGGCTGTCATTCTGTCATATGGCTGTTCCACTTTGTTGGTAGAAAGTCAGGTTTGTGGTAAGCTTTTGAAATTAAAGAAATGCCTGGAAAATGAGCTGAGGCAAAAATCCCACATAAAAATGTTTAAGACTACCCCTGCGAAAAAAATTCAAGAACCCATTAAAGTTCCAGAACTGTTCTAGAATGTCTAGAACGTTAAATGGCACTTCTAGACTAGTTATAGAACAGTTATAGAAGTGCAATTTAATGTTCTAGAACATTCTAGAACAGTTCTTGAACTTAAATGCATTCTTGAACTTTTTCCGCAGGGGTTGGGTTCAAATACGCTGTATCCAAGGTAAAAAAGAAAATTTTTATAACCAGCAGTTTTTCCTTTTCACCAATATTTTCATTGCCATACTTATGTGCACAAGTTGTATTTCATTTAAATCTATTCTTGCCATCAGCAGCAGCTTTCAATTTGAACATTTCTAAAATTCTATGGTATGGGAATGGGTTAAATTTTAAAGAGCTCTAAGTTTCAGGGAGATGGTTGGTTCTCTTGTATAATGAAGGTCTTTTATGCTTCTAAAGTAAATTGTTTATACCATTAATTTTATAGTGGAACATTTTTATGAACATTTGCAGACATGTAGAATAAACAAGATAAGTCTGCTTTTGAACAAAACCTCGTAACTGCTGAGCTTAAAGCAAGCTTAAAACAACTTTTATGGCCAAATTAGATCAGTTGGGATCGTTAGTAAAAGGATTCTACAATTAAGCCATACATATGAGGAAAGAACCCCATAAGGTGGGGTAAATGCATGAAACCACTTTAAAATTGACTCAGAAATGAGAAAATTATTGTACAATTTCTTAGTTAAAGCTGGGCTATTTTGGCTGTAAAAGTTACCCATCCCATGATGCACAATCCCCATCGTATGTGTACCAGGAAGCACATTAATATTTATTTGAATGCAATAAAGAGAATAAAAATAAAGAAAATATAAATACAAGAGGTCATTAACATGCTTCCAGGTCTTGGCATTATTATATACGAAAAGGTTCAGCGACTTGTCACCGAAAAAAGAGCATTGTGTGTGTTACAAGAATAATTGCAATGGTCATCATTAATTTTGTTGCTTGGGAAAGGAATAAATTTCAAAGACACCCAAATGTTGCTGACTTAGTATTTAGGTCAAAATTTGTCAATTCCTGAATCCCCTTGGTGTCGAAAAATCTTCCGTTTTATCTCTGATGCCCTTTGTTTCAGTGTGCTGTATTCTGTGGTTACGAGAAAATCAAATTAACCCATTACCAAACGACAAATTTTTGGACTGTTCCAAATTCAAAGATGTTGCAGACAACACTTTCCAGTAAAGGAAATTTAAAAATATTTTGTCTTTTTCAGTAGAAAACAATGTGTGAAATGAAGAAATTGCTTGTCACAAGCAATTTCTTCATTTTCCACAATGTTTTCCCTAGTCGTTATCTTTTGGGGAGTCAAAAAGAGTCAATGTTTGGTAATGAGTTAAAAAGTCATCACAGTGACATTGGGAAATCTTTCATCTTTAAACAAGGAGCTTTGGTAATTTTTAGGGAAAAAAAAGAAGAATGATCGAGCAAAAACAGAAATACACCCCCACACTTTTACAAAATTAATGCTTTGGCCTAGTGGTCCTAGTCGCTTTGGTTTTTGTCTGCAGATTTTCAATCTCTTGAAATCCCACACCGTGACTCAAAAACGCACATAGTAAAACTTGGACTTGTATTAATAATGTGAATATTTCTCTAAAATTGCTCCCTGGTAATTCATTTGATTTTATAAATATTTGCTTTTAATTATAGTCTTAGTCTAAATTTGTTTAAAATTTAAAAAAAAAATGTCTTGTGATTTTTACCATGTACCTTATTCTTTAAGCACAAAATTTAGTTCTAATTTCCAGACAGCCATTTATCAAAAGATTACAAAGTTCATGAATTATTAAATTCAACATCAATTTTCTAATAAGGAAGAATTTCTTGGGAAAATTGGAAATTTCTCTTCCATTACATACTACATTATTTTGGTGGTGTACTTTCGAGGTAATAAATGATACTAAGACCGATTAGATAATAAATGTGACTGTCACACTAAAAGGGGCCTGTTGAGAAGTCTGCAAGTATCAATTCCAGTCAGTCTGCGCTGAATGACTAATGGGTTGAAACGTTTAATCACTTTGGGGTTAATTTCTGTATCCAAATCATTTATCCAAATCATTATACCCCCGCAAATGAAGTTTGGAGGGGGTATACTGGAATCAGCCTGTCGGTCCAGTGGTTGGATGGTTGGTTTGTTGGTTTGTTTGTTGGTTTGTTGGTTTGTTGGTCTGTCTCCAAAACTTTGTCCGGACAACTCCTCCTACACTTATTGACCGATTTAGTTCATACTTGGCACAAGTGTTCATTGTGACCTGTAGATGTGCAAGACACAAATTTCACGAAAATCTGACGGATACTTTTTGAGTTATGGCCCCTGATTTGACCAAAAAATGCTTGTCCGGATGACTCCTCCTACACTTGTGGACCGATTTAGTTCATACTAGGCACAAGTGCTCATTGTGACCTGTAGATGTGCAAGACGCAAATTTCACGGAAATCGGACCGATACTTTTTGAGTTATGGCCCCTAATTTGACCCAAAAATGCTTGTCCGGCCAACTCCTCCTACAGTTACTGTCTGATTTGCTTCATACTTGGCACAGGTGTGCATTAGGACCTGTAGATTTGCAAGACGCAAATTTCACGAAAATCGGACCGATACTTTCTGAGTTATGGCCCCTGATTTGACCAAAAAATGCTTGTCCGGATAACTCCTCCTACACTTGTGGACCGATTTGCTTCAAACTTGGCACAGGTGTGCATTAGGACCTGTAGATTTGCAAGACGCAAATTTCACGAAAATCGGACCGATACTTTCTGAGTTATGGCCCCTGATTTGACCAAAAAATGCTTGTCCGGATAACTCCTCCTACACTTGTGGACTGATTTAGTTCATACTTGGCACAAGTGTTCATTGTCACCTTTAGATGTGCAAGACGCAAATTTTATGGAAATCGGACAAATAATTTTTGAGTTATGGCCCCTGATTTGACCCAAAAATGCTTGTCCGGACAACTCCTCCTACAGAACTTTACTGTCCGATTTGCTTCATACTTGGCACATGTGTTCATTAGGACCTGTACATGTGCAAGACACACATTTCACGAAAATCGGACAATTACATTTTGAGTTATGGCCCCTGATTTGACCCAAAAGTGCTTGTCCGGATAACTCCTCCTACACTTACTGTCCGCTTTTTTGTTTCATACTTGGCATAGGTGTGCATTAGGACCTGTAGATATGCATGATGCAAATTTCACAGAAATCTGACCATTACTTTCTCAGTTTTGGCCCTTGATTTGACCAAAAAATGCTTGTCTGGACAACTCCTCCTTTAGTTACTGTCTGATTTGCTTCATACTTGGCACAGGTGTGCATTAACTTCAGTAGATGTGCTAGATGCACATTTCATGAAAATCAGACTGACACTTTCTGAGTTATGGCCCCTGATTTGAAAAAAAAATGCTTGTCCGGACAATTCCTCCTACAGTTACTGAATGATTTGTTTCATACTTGGCACAGGTATGCATTAGGACCTGTATATATGCAAGATGCAAAATTCATGGAAATCAGACCGATACTTTCTGAGTTATGGCCCCTGATTGGACCAAATTTCAAGAAAATCGGATTGACAATTTCTGAGTATGGCTCCTGATTCAATAAAAATGCTTGTCCGAACAAAGGTGGTGGCGGGGGTATTTTTATCACCTTCAGTGATAGATTTCTAGTTTTTCCTATCTTACTATTATGTTCATTTCCCAAATTTCTACATCTTGTTTACAATTGCTGAGCCTGATATTCTTGCCATAGTGTCTCTTTTAACATGACCGGTCATAAATGATACTAAAACCCTATAGATCTTTAGAATAACAACTTTAGACTAGTAAATAGTCAAAGATATTACATAATGTGAATGCGAACTAAAACGAACATAGACATGATCAAGCTATCAAGAACACTAATGCCTGCTTACTCTTGAGTGCTTATTAACCCATTACCAAACGACAAAATTTTGAGGTAGTCCAATTTGAAAGAAGTTGCAGAAGACATTTCAATGTGACAGAATTGCGAAAATTTATAGCTTTTGGGGTAGAAAACATTGTGGGAAATGAAGAAATTGCTTGTCACAAGCAATTTCTTCATTTTCCATAATGTTTTCAAAAGCCATTATATTGTGGGGAGTCAAAAGGAGTCACTGTGTGGTAATGGGTTAAGTGTACTTGCTTACTTGTAAGCTTGCTTTTGGAACCGAGGTGAAGTAACAAATGCTTGCAAGCTTGTATTTGTGCGCTTACTTGGAGTAATATAGGCACACAAGCTCGCAAGCATACCCAAGCTTGCATGCGCACTTTGGCGAGGTGGCCCGAGCTTGCTTGCAAGCTTATAGGTTGATGTAATTTTGCAATCACACATAAGCTCACCAATGTGTGCTCATTTTCTTGCTAGTATGATTTCTGTTTATAGAAGTAAAATAATATTTTCTACACAATAGGTCGGTGGGGAATGGTATAAAAAAAAGAACTTTTAAGGGGGAATGCTCCAGTTTCTTATTTTTTTTCCCAATAATAGAATTTATTTATATTTTGTATGTTGAAATTACATGTTATTACCAATTGAAAAATAAAATAAAAATGGGTGGTCAGCGATCCTGTTTGAATTTTATAGGCATTCGTATCACATACCCCTACATCGAAAAAATGCAGTTTCTTGCACCTGTCCAAGGTCACTAAAATGCTAATAAAATGCTGTATATTCATTGCTTAGTCCCGAAAACGGATTTAAAGTAACGTCTTACATTTAAGGTGGCCGAATTCGATTCGAGTGCGCATCCAAAACGCGCATGTTGTCGTAAATAAGATAGCGACCTAAAGTTTAAGGAAAAAAAGGTAGAAAGTTAGATCCGTTACATTTTTTACTTAAACTATACAAACTTTTGCATCAGTTTTTCATCGAACAAGAATAAAACGTGAAAATATATCAGGCCGTATTTGAAATGTTTTGATGACGTCATTTAAACACGTGCGTTTTGGCGTTCAAAGTAACGACGTCGGTAATACGGTAAAGTTAAGATACACAAAATCGGCCGATTTCTGACGAATTTATCGTTAGAAAAGTCCAAATTTGGTTCGAAATATCGGAATCTACTGGCTTTTGTCTAGTACGTTCCTCTTTCACACAACAATTCAAGACATTACACCAATGTTAGATAAATATAGCTTATTCAAAAGTCACTTAGGCATAAAATTTCCCTTTCCCACAATAGAATAAAACAATTTTGAGACGTCAAACATTTATCTTAAAATCTATTTTATGTTTTAATCAAACAAGCAACATATTACGATCATGATTATGACTGTTTTTGGTCAATACTTCCTATAACTATGTACTAATAGCTATACAAAAATCGAGCTAAAAGGCTGCTTTTTTCTGTGGAAAAGTACACGTTTGAGACGGTCTCCCGTTTATGTACAGTAGTGACATTTGTTTTATTTCTTTATTTTACAGATCATTAATTCTGCAGGTTCATCAATTACCAAATCATTATCAAATTTTCTTAAGCAGAAAATCCTAAAATTTTAACATTTGCACCAAAGATTAGCTGAAACACTGCTATTTCGGCACTTTTGAGACAGCCCCCATACCCCCCCCCCCCCCCCCCCCCCCCGATTCATATACTACGGTGACTTTTGTTTTTTATTTCTTTATTTTACAGATCATGACCAGGTTCATCAATTTACAAAATATGATCAAATTCTCTTGGGCAGAAATTCCTAAAATTTAAATATTTGCGTCAAAAATCAGCTGAAACAGTGCTGTTCCGGCACTTTTGAGACAGCCCCCCATTCATATACTACGGTGATATTTGTTTTTTATTTCTTTATTTTACAGATCATGACCAGGTTCATCAATTTACAAAATATTATCAAATTCTCTTGGGCAGAAATTCCTAAAATTTAAATATTTGCGTCAAAAATCAGCTGAAACAGTGCTGTTCCGGCACTTTTGAGACAGCCCCCCATTCATATACTACGGTGATATTTGTTTTTTATTTCTTTATTTTACAGATCATGACCAGGTTCATCAATTTACAAAATATTATCAAATTCTCTTGGGCAGAAATTCCTAAAATATTAACATTTGCGTCAAAAATCAGCTGAAACAGTGCTGTTCCGGCACTTTTGAGACAGCCCCCCATTCATATACTACGGTGACTTTTGTTTTTTATTTCTTTATTTTACAGATCATGACCAGGTTTATCAATTTACAAAATATTATCAAATTCTCTTGGGCAGAAATTCTCTATTTTTTAACATTTGTGTAAAAATATTCAAATTTCCCATTGGCCTCCATGTTAAAAATAGCCATTTCAGTGCTGGTTTTGAGACGGCCCTCATTCTTTCCTTAGACGGTGACTTATCTGTTTTATTATTATCCCCCGCCGAAAAAATTTTTCGGGGGGGATATTGTTTTTGCCATGTCCGTCCGTCCTTCCGTCCGTCCGTCCGTCCGTCTGTCCATCCGTCCGTCCGTCCGTCCGTCCGACATTCGTTTCCGCGCTATTTCTTGGAAACTATAGACCGGATTTTGATGAAACTTGGCACACAGCTTCACTACAAAGAGGACATGCACATATCGTCGGGGTTACCTGGTTCGACCATTGAATTCAGAGTTACTGCCCCTGATTGTTTAAAGCCATATACATACAGAGTGATATTCGTTTCCGCGCTATTTCTTGAAAACTGTAGACCGGATTTCGATGAAACTTGGCACACAGCTTCACTACAAAGTGGACATGCGCATATCGTCGGGGTTACCCGGTTCGACCGCCAAATTTAGAGTTACTGCCCCTGACTGTTTTAGCCATATACATACAGTGATATTCGTTTCCACGCTATTTCTTGGAAACTATAGACCGGATTTCGATGAAACTTGGCACACAGCTTCACTACAAAGTGGACATGCGCATATCGTCGGGGTTACCCGGTTCGACCGCCGAATTTAGAGTTACTGCCCCTGACTGTTTTAGCCATATACATACAGAGTGATATTCGTTTCCGCGCTATTTCTTGAAAACTATAAACCGGATTTCAATGAAACTTGGCACTCAGCTTTACTACAATGCGTACATGCGCATATCGTCGGGGTTACCTGGTTCGATTGTCGAAATCAGAGTTACTGCCCCTGACTGTTTAAGCCATATACATACAGAGTGATATTCGTTTCCGCGCTATTTCTTGAAAACTGTAGACCGGATTTCAATGAAACTTGGCACACAGCTTCACTACAAAGTGGACATGTGCATATCGTCGGGGTTACCCGGTTCGACTGCCGAATTTAGAGTTACTGCCCCTGACTGTTTTAGCCATATACATACAGAGTGATATTTGTTTCCGCGCTATTTCTTGAAAACTATAGACTGGATTTCAATTAAACTTGGCTCACAGCTTCACTACAATGAGGACATGCGCATATCGTCGGGGTTACCGGATTCGATCGTCGAATTCAGAGTTACTGCCCCTGACTGTTTAAGCCATATACATACAGAGTGATATTCGTTTCCGCGCTATTTCTTGAAAACTGTAGACCGGATTTCGATGAAACTTGGCACACAGCTTCACTACAAAGTGGACATGCGCATATCGTCGAGGTTACCCAGTTCAATAGCCAAATTTAGAGTTACTGCCCCTGACTGTTTAAGCCATATACATACAGAGTGATATTCGTTTCCGCGCTATTTCTTGAAAACTATAGATCGGATTTCAATGAAACTTGGCTCACAGCTTCACTACAAAGTGGACATGCGCATATCGTCGGGGTTACCCGGTTCGACCGTCGAATTTAGAGTTACTGCCCCTGACTGTTTTAGCCATATACATACAGAGTGATATTCGTTTCCGCGCTATTTCTTGAAAAGTATAGACCGGATTTCAATGAAACTTGGCACACAGCTTTACTACAATGAGGACATGCGCATATCGTCGGGGTTACCCGGTTCGACCTTCGAATTTAGAGTTACTACCCCTGACTGTTTTAGCCATATACATACAGAGTGATATTCGTTCTGTTGAAGCCATATACATACAGAGTGATATTCGTTCTGTTGAAGCCATATACATACAGAGTTATATTCGTTTCCGCGCTACTTTATTGACAATGAAAATATATTCGGCGGGGGATATCAATTCAACGAATTTGCTTGTTTTAATTTGTCAGTAAGGATTCACTTTATAACATGTGACAGTATGAGTCAATTCTCTAGGGCAGTTTTCTAGTTATGGAATCGCATTCGACTACCTTAATAAGAACAGAAAACCCAAAATATGTGCTAATATAAACGCGTAAATGTATAAAACAGCATGTTCACGTGTTTGGTTAGATCAACGAAGCTGGAGTTTTTTATGTCAAAATTTGCATATTTTTGGAAATATTTCAAGTTCTACATAATAGAATTTGATAAAACTCCCTCATTGTAACATGTCCTGGTAATAATTCAAAAAGAAAATGTATAGGTCAGCGCACTTATTAGTGAATTACAGCCATTTTTATCAGCTACATATGAATAAATTGACGCAAAACAATGGTAACTGCATACACACTTACGACTGTCTTGCTCTAAATAATCGATTTCCATCTTGGGGAAATCAGTTTCGCATAATAAATACACTTTTACCGTCGAAAATGGTAAATTGGAATAATGTGTTATATTATTGAAAATATGGTAGCGAAACATCTTGGTACGAAACATTTAATTTACTACAGTAAAAACCGAGTGTTCCGAAAAACTGGAGCATTCCCCCTTAAAGGGGCCCATTCTAGGATTTTATGCTTCCGAACTGTTCGGGAACTCATATTTGTGCATGGAAAAACAATTTGCAATTCATAAAAACCTCAAACACAGCGAATAACTACCTTTCCTTTGCTATAGATCAATCCTTTACAAGCATGTTTACACATTCTATTTTTACTTCAAAACGAGACAAGGTCAAGGTCAACGAGACACACCTCCGCGGTATTAACACACCATACAACCGGCTGTGTCGATGACTGTGACCTTATTTGCGAGGGATACGTGGAAATGTTTATTTTGTACAAACACTGAACATTTATACGCGTATTTATCAACTTTAGAATACCAAAGATCCTTTTGTTAATTTATAAAAGTTAATTCATTTGACCTACCATGCACATGACATCAGATGCCGAATCTGTCTCCGCAAACTTTCGACGCAGTCAGTTGTACGGTGTGTTGAATCTCGCTGAGCACAGATGACGTACCTCTGACGTAATTGATTTTTGAAGGTTGGGCATATGTAGCCCTTACAAAACAAAAAACAAGGAATGGTAATGTCCCATTTTCTAGCTTAAAATATTTAATAAAGTAGAAAATCTGATTTTGTTTGGGAAAACTTTTGCAGGGGACATACATTGATGTGCTATAGTGGGGCGCATAACTCATATAATCGTTCAGTTTGTGATACAAGCATGAAATTTGGCATATATATAGTTTCAAGTGTATATTTTCAGAAAAAAGTGCTAGCCACTTGAAATTCAATATGGCGGCCATTTTCTGAGATGGCCGCCATCTGAGCATTATAGAGCTTCCCTGTAAAATGATATGACACACTAAAACTAATAGAAACTTGCATTTTTCATTTCAAACACTCAGACATAAATGCCAAATGTAAAAGAAGACAATATTTGTGCGTGAGATGGCAACCAAAATCTCATATGGCAGCCATACAATATAAAGTCCTTCATTTCTATATGAAAATTGCGAATTTACCGCTGGAAAAAATCTTTGATTTGCTTTTTCGACTTATAAGCTCTACTGGCTAATTTCATTAATAAATTTTAAAAAAAAATCAACTAACTTGATAACAGATGGCAGCCAACCAAGCCCGTGTAATCATTATTTTCTTACTCTTGTAATCGATTGCCATAGATATCTGCAAATGTAATATGTAGTGTATATCAGTTTGGTGAGACAATTAATTTAGAGCCACAGAACCTACTATAATAAGTATATATATAGTTTCAAGTGTACATTTTCAGAAAAAAGTGGTAGCCACTTGAAATTCAATACGGTGGCCATTTTCTGAGATGGCCGCCATCTGGGCATTATAGATAGATCTTCCCTGTGTAATGATATGATGCACTTAAACTAATATAAATTTGCATTTTTCATTTCAAACACTCAGACATAAATGCCAGATGTAAAAAAGACAATATCTGTGCTTGAGATGGCAACCAAAATCTCATACGGCTGCCATACAATATAAAGTTCTTCATTTTTTATATGAAAATTGCAATTTTACCACTGGAAAAAATCTTTGATTTGCTTTTTCGACTTATAAGCCCCACTGGCTTATTTCATTGACGAATTATATAAAATTCGACTGACTTGATAACAGATGGCAGCCAACCAAGTCTGTGTAATCATTATTTTCTTACTCTTTTAATCGATTGCCATAGACATCTGCAAATGTAATATGTAGTGTATATCAGTTTGGTGAGACAATTAATTTAGAGCCACAGAACCTACCGTAACAAGTAGACTACAAGATTGGGTCCATCAACAAAGAGAAATGGTATGTAGAATACAAGTGAGATATAGTGTTTGTGGACCCGAGATGGCAATCATCTGGAACAAGTCCCCAGTGATATAGTTTTCAAATTGATAAGATTCCCATGAGAGATGGCAGCCAACCGTTTTTTTTCAAAGAAGGTCTCTAAAAATGTAGCAGACGATTTTCAATTTTGACAATATGCCTACAAGAGATGGCAGCCAAACCCACTGAGGCTAATTATTGTTTTAACGCCGTCTCAGTTGATTCCTATTTTCAACATCCATGTGTCCGGTGTATTCGTTATTTGGCCAGAATAGTTCTGTAAATCAACAGCCTTTACAAGGAAACTAGCCCTCACCCCATATGGGGTCCCTCGACAACAAGAGATGGTTTGTCGAATACAAGCAAGGTTTAGTGCTCGTGAACATAGTCATATCAACACGGAAGAAGCTGTACAACATAGATGGCCGCCACTGCTTATTTATGATTTTAACTTTCATGTGATATTTCACAGACGCAGATATAGAGTGAAGTGCAAAAAAGCCCGGCTTTCTTGAACTTACACCGTCCACTTCAAGTTTTTGCACCCATTCGTAGCCATCTCTCTGCAGCATTACGAAACTGGGTCCAAACAACTCTCCAACATTCATTTTCTTTTGGCAATCCCCATTTCGACCGGCATTAATAATTCGGTTGCTGAAAATTACACTGTCTCTAAATATGGCCAGCTTTGTATGCAGCCTGTTTTGCGCATTGATATGGTGCTTATACAATAGGACTAAGTCATGAAGTTTGAAAACTGGACTTTCTCAGAAGCCACAAATTCCATGATATACCGGTATATGTCAAGTTAAAAAAGCCACATGATACTTGTACATTTTTTACAAAACTATTGTTGTATCATATTTTGTTAAGACCTCGCCGAGTTATACAACTCTACTAAGCTGTTTGGGTGATACTTTAACTCTTGAACGACAACACGTACAACTGCGCTTCAAGTTTTACAAGCAACTTCCCATTGTCCATAGTTTAAACGCATTGATTAAGCTTGTCTCAAATTTTGCGAATCGTGCTATGAATGCATAAGAAACGTAGCATCTTTTGCAAATTAGATTCTATAGACCTTTTACAGCTGTCTCCATCTGTAATGGAACCTTGTTTCTGTGCCCGTTTGAGCTTTATATTGTAGATAAAAGACGGTATCTATTATGATACTTGGCTTATGCAGTGTCAAAGTTTTCCCTTTGCCCTCATTATCATCTAATAGAGCTGGATTGAACGAAGTTGGTATATCATTGAAGGCAAGGTATAAAGGAATATCTGTTGCAGTATTATTGTACATTTGTATCCACTAAGATCTTGCTCTTTCTGTAAATTACTCAGAAGAGAAATAAGCAAATCATAAGATTTGTCCTCTTGGCAGGGATAACATTTACTTTACATATTTTTGTTGATTTGTTTTACAAGCATCTATTATTAATGTAAGAAAGACTTCCTTTTACACTATCTGGTTTAGAATGCATGAGTTTTCTGATATTTGGTGTGGACGATTCCAAGGATGATTTGAACACTAGGTTTTGACTTACTTAGCGCAAAGCGACTAATCACACTAAAGTGCTTTAAACCATGTTAATTAAGCTGCTGTTTTTTTTTAAAGTAATCGACGATAATCGGTATTTAGTTATGGAGGCCATTAAGACAGTTAAGATACCGGTAATTCAAAAATGGTCGCCATTTGAATAGCAAAATATATATTCTCTTAGAACAATTTGTTTGTATGATCTATCTCATTCATTTTATTAGCTGATACTTATAGAGAGGGGTTGATATCTTTTTTGTTAAAAGTAATAAGATTTCCTTGAAGAAACTATGAACATTTGAATATTTTGGCAGCCATCTTGGAAAAAGGCAGCCATGTTATAAAGACATCAAGTTAATTTGTATTGGTTACAAAAAAGACTATGCAGGAAAGGTATATAAAAATCCCGACGAAATTCATCACTTGGGATTCATTTCTATTTGATATTTTCATATATAGGCCTAATTAATACATGAGAATGGCGGCTATTTTGAAAGATGGCCACCGGATGCGATTTTCATGTGGCTAAATCGGTTTGTGTTTCATTCCATTATGCTGGTTGAAATTTTATGACAAGGATTGATAATATCTTATTAAAAAATAATAATCTAATTGAAGAAACGGCCATTTTTGGAGTATTTTGGCAGCCATCTCGGATAAACGACCGCAATGTTGTAAAAAAGCCATGCTAGTTTATTAATTAATTACAAAATTGACTATATTGGGACGATTTATTAGAAAAATTTCGGCGGATTTCAGCATTTGGAATGTCTTTCTATCTGATATATAGACTACATTTATCCGAATGGCGGCCATCTTGGAAAATGGCCACCGGATGCGAATTTCAAGTGGCTAGCACTTTTTTCTGATTCAGGGACCCTCAATGACTTACCATACCAAAATTCATGCTTGTATCACAAAGTGAACGATTAGGCCAAATTTTCGGAGTTGTGCGCCCCACTACTAAGCAATGATTCTATCTGATAATTTTATAGTGAGGTTTAATACCGATTACTGCAAGCCAATACTCCCTGGGCGCTGCAAGCCGCAGGTCCACGGCGTCAGATTCGTGAAGGAGGGGGAATCGTGGTATGCTGATGAAGCTGCACACTGAATTATTTATAAATATTTGTCTAGCTGGGGTCTCAAATTGTTATAACATTAACACCTAGCCATCATTTTAACCTTTCCCAAACGACAAAATTTTAGAGCCATCCAATTTGAAAGTTGCTGCAGACGACAAAATAAACATTGAAAAAGAAAAGAGTTGTGTATGATGTATCTAAGAAAATATTGAGGCAAAAGGAGAAACTGCTGGTTATCAGCAGTTTCTTCTTTTGTCTCAATGTTTTCCCAAGCCATTTCTATAAGGGACGTCAAAACCAGGTCTTGTTTGGGAAAGGGTTAAACCTTAAACCTTTCCCAAATTGCAAAAACCATCAGCTCTGACCCGGATTAAAAACCCCTAGAAGACAAAATTGATGTTGATAAAGATAATATAGGCGCATGAAAAAAAGCAAAGAAAATATTGGAGGCATAAGATGCAAAACTGGTAACTAGCATTTTCTCCTTTTGCCTCAATGTTTTAACAAGCCTTTTTTCATTGAGATGAAAAATCTTTTTCTTATTTGGGAAAGTGTTAAATCCCTACAAATGTGCTGACAAATCCCACTAATGGTGGTGTTTAAAATTCAGCTTGAAATTTCACACATATTTGGTAGTTTTAGAGATTTTGTCATATATCTGGCGGCCATGTTAAAATTGTGCACATTGTAACTTTGTTAGTAAGTGCATATAGAACCATAAATGGATTCACAGTAGGCAGTTTTGCAGACAATCTGGACTTTTTTCCATCTTTAATGTGTCCAAACAATTGATAACTTAGAAAAAACATACCAGAACCATTCTGATCATACCTCTGTTCTTCGTTCATGATTTAACCTATTCCCAAACAGCAAAATTTAGGGCGGTCCTATTTTAAAGCTGCTGTAGACGACATATTGATGTTAAAAAGGAAGAAATATGTGTACAATATAGCACAGAAAATATTGAGACAAAAGGAGTTTGAGTTTATTGGGGTTTTACGCCGTTTTCAACTACCAGGGTCATATCGCGGCGGCTGGAGCACCTACCCATGGATTCCTGTTGTTTCTCAAACCAGTACTACCACAACACCCTTACCGAGCCTCCAGCTGCTCGCCCACTTAGGTTAACGATTTCAAACCCATTGGTGGGTGACAATTTTGTCAGAAAGGGTATTAGCCGCGGCCGGGTATCGAACCCGGGACCTCTCGTATGAGGGTCAGATGCGCTACCAACTGCGCTAAGGCCGTGGCCTGAGACAAAAGGAGAAACTGCTGGTTATCAGCAGTTTCTTCTTTTGCCTCAATGTTTTCCAAAGCCTTTTCTATTAGGGACGTCAAAACCAGGTCTTGTTTGGGAAAGGGTTAACCTATTCCCACACAATGAAGCTTTTGATTTCCCATGAGATAAAGGCTTTGGAAAACATTATGGAAAATGAAGAAATTGTTTGTTACAAGCAATGTCTTCATTTCTCACAATGTTTTATACCCAGTATGACCAAAATATGTTTGTCAAATGTAATGCACTCGAAATTGTCGTCTACAACATCTTTGAATTTGGAAAGATCCAAACTTTGTTGTTTGGTAATGGATTAAGGAGGAAACTGATGACAATGATATTTTTCTAGGAATCGCGCTTAAAGTGGTACCAAATCAAAGCTTGCGTTAAGGCGAGTGTAACATCACAACACTTTTGCGTACATATCTTTCTTATTGCGTTGCCATCATGCCATGAATGTGATATTATTTTCATGTTTTTCATCTAGAGTACTATATGTGACCCGTCACACTAAAAGGGACCTTATCCGAACTCCAAAAATCCAAATATTGGCAAATTTGTCAGACTCAGCACAGGTACACCAGATCCCGTATACGAAAAGTGAACATATCGTAAGATAGGGAAAACAGTCCAGATTTAGAAAATTACATAAAAGTGAAAAGTGTCGGCCCTAGTCTGGCTACGCGTACTGCGCAGACAGGCTAGGGTCGATATTTTGCACACACCCGATAAGGTCCCTTTTAGCGTGACAGGTCACATATGATTCTTTTCGGTTTAATGATTTGCTGTTATTGCGAGAGCATAATGAAACTATATTCATTTGCAATAGTAGAACTTGCTTATGCAATAGTTTGGCACTGCCCTATCAATGTCTACCATATCATTATACCCCCGCAAACGAAGTTTGGAGGGAGTATACTGGAATCAGCCTGTCGGTCCAGTGGTTGGTTGGATGGTTGGTTTGTTTGTTGGTCTATCTCCAAAACTTTGTCCGGACAACTCCTCCTACACTAGTGGACCGATTTAATTCATACTTGGCACAAATGTTCATTGTGACCTGTAGATGTGCAAGACAAATGTTCATTATGACCTGTAGATGTGCAAGACGCAAATTTCACGAAAATCGGACCAATACTTTCTGAGTTATGGCCCCTGATATGACCCAAAAATGCTTGTCCGGATAACTCCTCCTACACTTGTGGACCGATTTACTTCATACTTGGTACAAGTGTTCATTGTGACCTGTAGATGTGCACGACGCAAATTTCACGGAAATCGGATCGATACTTTCTGAGTTATGGCCCCTGATTTGACCAAAAAATGCTTGTCCGGATAACTCCTCCTACACTTGGGGACCGATTTAGTTCATACTTGGCACAAGTGTTCATTGTGACCTGTAGATGTGCAAGACGCAAATTTCACAGAAATCGGACCAATACTTTTTATACGCCCATCGAAGATGGGACGTATTATGGGATCACCTGTGATGTCAGGCGTCCGGGCGTCCGGGCATCCGGGCGTCCGGCGGCGTCCACTTCTTTGTCCGGAGCATAACTCTGTCACCTTAAGTCCGATTGACTTTAAACTTGGCAGTTATATTCTTCTCATCATTACGGAGTGCAGTGCACAAGAACCATAACTCTACCTGGCTCATTTTTTGAGTTATTGCCCTTTGTTGTTTTTCAAACTTGAATCTTGTCCGGAGTATATCTCTAAAAGTATAATAGCTAGGATCATGAAACTTCTTGGGTGTATAGATCTCACAAAGGGGGAGTGCAGTGCACAAGAACCATAACTCTACCTGGCTTATTTTTTGAGTTATTGCCCTTTGTTGTTTTTCATACTTGAATCTTGTCCGGAGTATATCTCTAAAAGTATAATAGCTAGGATCATGAAACTTCATGGGTGTATAGATCTCACCAAGGAGAGTGCAGTGCTCAAGAATCATAACTCTACCTGGCTTATTTTTTGAGTTATTGCCCTTTGTTGTTTTTCATACTTGAATCTTGTCCGGAGTATATCTCTAAAAGTATAATAGCTAGGATCATGAAACTTCATGGGTGTATAGATCTCACAAAGGGGGAGTGCAGTGCACAAGAACCATAACTCTACCTGGCTTATTTTTTGAGTTATTGCCCTTTGTTGTTTTTCATACTTGAATCTTGTCCGGAGTATATCTCTTGCCCTTTGTTGTTTTCATACTTGAATCGTCCAGGGCATATCTCGAAAAGTATAATAGCTAGGACCATGAAACTTTTACCAACCCGCTCCCCTGTTGACATAAAGCAGTGTTACGGGCGTATCTTGTGACAGTTTGACACCTTGTTGAGTTATGGCCCCTGATTTGACCCAAAAATGCTTGTCCGGCCAACTTCTCCTACAGTTACTGTCCGATTTGCTTCATACTGGGCACAGGTGTGCATTAGGACCTGTACGTGTGCAAGACGCAAATTTCACGAAAATGGGACCGATACTTTCTGAGTTATGGCCCCTGATTTGACCAAAAAAATGCTTGTCCGGATAACTTCTCCTATACTTGTAGACCGATTTAGTTCATACTTGGCACAAGTGTTCATTGTGACCTGTAGATGTGCAAGGCGCAAATTTCACGAAAATCGGACCAATACTTTTTGAGTTATGGCCCCTGATTTGACCCAAAAATGCTTGTCCGGCCAACTCCTCCTACAGTTACTGTCCGATTTGCTTCATACTTGGCACAGGTGTGTATTAGAACCTGTACGTGTGCAAGACGCACATTTCTCGAAAATCGGACCGATACTTTCTGAGTTATGGCCCCTGATTTGACCGAAAAATGCTTGTAGGGATATTCCTCCTACACTTGTGGACCGATTTAGTTCATACTTGGCACAAGTGTTCATTGTGACCTGTAGATGTGCAAGACGCAAATTTCAAGGAAATCGGACCAATACTTTTTGAGTTATGGCCCCTGATATGACCCAAAAATGCTTGTCCGGATAACTCCTCCTACACTTACTGTCCGATTTGCTTCTTACTTGGCATAGGTGTGCATTAGGACCTGTAGATGTGCATGACGCAAATTTCCTGAAAATCTGACAATTACTTTCTCAGTTATAGCCCTTGATTTTACCAAAAAATGTTTGTCCGGACAACTCCTCCTTTAGTTACTGTCTGATTTGCTTCGTACTTGGCACAGGTGTGCATTAACTTCTGTAAATGTGGAAGACGCACATTTCATGTAAATCAGAACGACACTTTCTGAGTTATGGCCCCTGATTTGACAAAAATGCATGTCCGGACAATTCCTCCTACATTTAATGAACGATTTGCTTCATAATTGGCACAGGTATGCATTACGACCAGTATATATGCAAGGTGTAAAATTGACGGAAATCAGACCGATACTTTCTGAGTTATGGCCCCTGATTGGACCAAATTTCAAGAAAATCGGATTGACAAATTTCTGAGTATGGCTCCTGATTCAACAAAAACGCTTGTCCGAACAAAGGTGGTGGCGGGGGGGGGGGGGGGGGGTATTTTTATCACCTTCAGTGATAGATTTCTAGTTTACATTATTGTTGCCTTGTTAGACCATAAATCTGAATACAACCAGAAGTCTCAACCATTATACCCTGTAGGAGGCTGCAATAAAAACGCATACCATAATCTCATCTTCACATACCACAAACAATCTTAACCCATTACCAGATGACAAAATTTTGGACTGTTCCAAATGTCAAAGCTGTTGCGGACAATAATTTCAAGTGCATAGTGTCTAAGAGATACTTTCATTTTGAGTAAGAAAACATTGTGAAAAACGAAGAAATTGCTTGTGATAATTTCTTCATTTTGTAAAATGTTTTCCCAAGCATTTTTCTTGATGAGTATCAAAAAGGGTCACTGTGAGAAATGGGTTACTAGTAATTACCACACAAAGATGCGTTTTGACTGACCCAAAAGATAAAGGCTTTAGAAAACATTCTGGAAAATGAAGATATTGCTTTCACAAATAAGCCATGGTTTGAAAACCATTGGTGAGGGGGTGTTGGGGGAATGTCATGTTTTCTTCTAGAGGTTATCTGTCTATCTGATTGATCAATGTGTACAGTATTTACTATTATGATCAAACTGCCTAATTAAAAGTATGCTATTAGACAAAACAGTTTATATGCAATAATTCCTAAAAGTCTCAGCTTAAAATTATAAAAATATAATTTTATATTATTTTATAAACTGATAAGCCCAGTTATATAGTTTAAAAAATTTGGCACTGGAATTAACACAATTCCAGGAAATTTGGCAGCGAAAGAGTTAAAGCTGTTACACAAAAAAAGTTTTCACAGATATAATTTTGAATGATGCAGTAAAAACTTAACCAAGATTTTCTAAGTCTGAAAAGTGTAAAACTTGAATTAAATCAAATGCCAGAGTAAAAAATCTTCGCCTAGAGGCTGATCATTATTGTCACAGAAGCATGTACAAAGTTTGAAAGACAGAGGTGATGCGGAAAAAAAGTTATATCACAGATATTATGGAAGTTGCATGTAAAAACTTAACCAAGAATTTCATAAAAAGGGTAAAAATTCAACTAAATTATATGTTAGAGTGATGAATCTTTGCCTAGAGGCTGATATTATGGTCACAGAGTCATGTACAAAATTTCAGAGTAATAGCATTAGTAGAAACAGAGATTTGAAAAACGTGCACATGAAAACTTAACCAAAGCATTACACTGACGCCAACAGCAATGCCTGGGTGACTAGAATAGCCCCCACCCCCAATTCTATGAAAAGTTGATATAAAAAGCATGATGATGATGATACTATGTTATATATCAAAGTTAACCCATTACCACACAATGACTTTTTTTGACTCCCTTCAAAATAATGGCTGTAGAAAACATCGTGGAAAATGAAGAAATTGCTTGTGACAAGCAATTTCTTCATTTCCCACAATGTTTTCTACACAAAATAACCAAAAAAGTTTAAAAAGCATTGATTTGAAATTGTCGTCTGCAGCATCTTTGAATTTGGAACAACCCAAAATATTAATGTTTGGTAATGGGTTAATAAGTAAATGAACTAGATTTGACTCTGAACAATCAATAAAAAATACAAATTGAGATACATAGATTAGTATTGCATTCAAACTTTGGTAGTGTTTTGTACATTTTTCACTGCAATACTAGTCCAAGTCCAACTTAGACTAGTATTGCAGGGAATGAATTTTAGCAATTGAGATAGACTTTTATGGAATTATTGAATATCTCAAAAACCTTCTTGATTTCAACTCTAAAATTTTGTCAGTATATGCACCTATGATAAACACTAACATTCATGACAAAAACTCATTTTGGCCAAAAAGTGACTTAGAACAGTATTGCGTTCAGCAGTCGTATTGTTTGGCCTCAATTATTAGTCCCATATATCAGAATACAACAAGAAGTCCCAACCTGCATGATGCTGAAATAAGCACACATACCATATCATTGGTAGGAGGTCAAAACCTTGTAACTACAGCTTCAAAAAGCTGTTGTTACGAAGTTCTGACCTCCGACCAATGATATTTCATCTTTACATTCCACAGACATTTTCCTTAACAGGCTGTGTTTTTCTGAATTCTAAAAAAAACAAGCCTTTGGGACATTATTATGATTACGATTCCCCTTTTTCATGCCGATTGTTTCACGACTTTCTTTTGTTATTCACAGAGGATACTCTCAATTCCCTGCAAGAAGTTCAGTGAAGTTCAAGAACTTTTCTACAATGTTCTAGAACATTAAATGGGGCACTTCTAGAACTGTTCTAGAAGTGCCCCATTTAATGTTGTAGACAGTTCTTGAACTTAAATGAACTTTTTCGCAGGGGAAGTTTGAATGTAAGTAAGTGTAATATTTTCACAATCCCCACTCCCCGAAGTCAGTCAAGAATGAAGTGAAGCAGGAAAACTTGTTTCCCCAGTGAATAATAGGTTTATTCATAATCAAATTAGAGACAAATTTGGGGAAATGCCCTGTCTGTTCTAGTTAGGCTTTATTTATTGGGGAAAACTTCTCCTAATTCCTTGTAGCTATTCAGATCAATTGAAGCTTTCTTAACCTTTTTAGTCTACCTAAATTATAGAAAAAAGGCTCTAGAAAACACTTATGTAGGAACTTTTTGTTAATGCTCGACATCCATGCCTAAATGAAACTTTGATATGTAAGGAAGATAACTAGGGGGGATGTCACCCTATAGAGGTCGTTTTAAGGTCACCACGAGGTCAAAGGTCAACTAGGTGCAAAAATCCATGGTAAAGCATGAAAATCCGCTATAACTCACTCAGTTCTGGGTGTAGACTAACAATATTGGTATCAAAATGAAGCTGAGACATTTATCTTCATTTTGCAATATAGATATGCAAATCAGCTAATTTTCATATGCATAATTTTGAAGAATTAATTGGAAATTTTGATGAATTTTTGGGTCATTTTTTAAGAATATAGTTAGAAAATGAGCTGTAGCTCGCATAGTTGGTGCTGTACTTTCTCGTATTGGTACCAAAATAAAGCCTAGACATGTATCCTCAAGTTGCGGTATGAAAATTAGCTGAATTGCATATGTACAATTTTTGATTAATTTTCTAATTAATTGATATAGCCCACCTAAATCTGACCCAAAATATGACTTGTGTAGGAAACCTTTTATTAATGCTCCACTTATATGTTTGATATGCTATTTAGGGTATAAGCAATCAACCTAGGGTGAATGTATCATTTTGAAAGGCCTTTTAAGGTCGTAACGAGGTCAAAGGTCATAACGAGGTCAAAGGTCAAATGAGTGCAATTTCAGGTATATGCCTTTTACAAAGCTACTTTTATTGCATTTCGAATATACGAGGGGCGGTCGGAAAGTAGTTGGACTTTTCGTGCTGCTGTCTCTCCATTTGCAACTGTATAAACACATTATATATTGGTGGAATCTACATCCATTTGCCAATAATGTGGACAATTTATTTTCAAAGATAGTTGTATATATACATTATTCTGTCCACTTATATGTGATAGGGGTTTTATGTACCATAGGATATTTGTTAGAGGAACAACAAGGGTAACCAAAACAAAAGAACATTCTAGCCATTTTTATCGCGAAGAAGTTAAACTTTTGAACTACATTATCACTGAAGATTAAATAATTGTTCATAATTACAAACTTGGGATAAAAACTCAGTCACAGCAGTCATAGAAACGAGCTGGTTCCCCACCTCTGAAGAGATTAAGCTTTTACATTCGGCTGGTAGTCATTTTTGTTGCTTCTGTGGATTCACGAGGATTGATAGTTAGTCATTTCATGTAAAATGGTAAAAGATGTCATTGCCAAGTACAATTCTGAAGTAATTCAGAAAAAACCTAAGAATAATTGCTGAAGTAAACGCGTCCCAGATTAGCAAAGAAAAATGTTTTCTACTTCACGATTACGCAGGCTCCCATACCACCGCGTCTACAGTTGAGATTATCAACTATTAACCATGACAAAAGTTGTTTTACTCTTCTTATAGCATAGACCCTACCCCACATGACTTTTATTTGTGTCTAGAACTGATGAAAATGCTTGCTGGGAAGAAATTTGAGACCAGGGCGCTTTTGATACCGATGGTTACACAGTACATAATACAGTGGGTCTACGTCATGGTAAATAGTGGGAATAGTAAAGCTCCTACCAAGATGGCAAAATGCATAGACATAGATGGACAATTTGTTTAAACAGTGTAGAAAGAATTTTGTTAAAAAGTAAAATGGTTTTAGAGAACTAGTCAAAAGTCCAACTACTTTCCGACCGTCCCTCGTAACGTTTAAGCTCAAACCACTTGTAGTTTTATTATATATGTCTGATTTTGAAATAATGCTGATTTAGACTAATTTCTGTACTTTTTGTGGTGTTTGTGTTAATAATAAACACAAAATTCGTCCTGTTTTAGTGCATTTTTTGTAAAACTATATTTTTGAAATGTAAAGAAAAGTCATTGAACCGCTCAAAATGATGTTTTATGTTGAAACAATCACCCAAAATTACTGGCAAATATAAAATGCACATTAAGCACATCACATATAATTTAGTAATTTTATAGTGTCTTAAGAAATTTATATAAACATTTGTGCTACTTTATTTGTGTACAACGGGTAATTTGTAATTGGGAGTACTCGCGAAAAAATGAAGACATCGCCAAAACACAGATGTACAAAATGATTCAGCAACAATCGTGTGTTTCTTGTTTTCTATGATTATATCCAAACAAAATCTGGTGTGACATTCAATCCATGAAATGTCACACAATGTTGTGTTTTGCGACGATTATATAAGGCAGCGGAACATGTGTCTTTGTGTGTCTAAGATCTAAAACCGTGATAAAATCTGGACAAATCAGATGTTTAGATTTTTCTTTTCCTTACAGATCTAGTTTAATGTCATTACAACTAATATTGAAAGTCCAAGCGTATTTATAATTGTTGTTAGAACCTGCTACTGATGTAATTACATGTTTTTTGACGTATAGGTACATGCTCACTTATTTTCAGGGTAATTTCCTGTAAAAAATAACTATGTAATCAAACTAATTATGGCCTTTAATATTTCTTTGTTCAACATTTCAGCTTTGTCTGACCTGTAATGGCTTCGATTACGACAGATATAAAACCCCATATCACATAATTTTGTAAATACTATCACATCAATGAACATATTTTACATACTTTTATGCCGCTGCATGATTATCGATTTATGTCATTTACTTTATGAATCTTGTTTTCTGTTATAACAAGTTAGACCATATGCTAAAATTCAACTTCTGTGGATCATTAGAGATTTATGCTTGGGAATACTAATGGCCTTTTAAATGAACTGGTATTTTACCAATTCGCAAACAACGTCATAGTTTTAACATCGCTGGTAAAATGCTTTAGAAATCGAAACAAAAGAAGAAAATGCTGATGTCAAAAATTTCTTCTTTTGCCTCAATATTTTCTCTATATGTATTTTGTACATGAATTCTGTCTTTGTAAATACCAACTGTGTCGTTTTTAGCAGCTTTCAAATTGGCCCATCTTTCAATTTCTCCGTTTTGCAAAGGATAAAACCATATCGTCTAGGTCAAAGTCCTGTACACTGACCTTTTATCCAACGGAATGGGTACAGTATGTGGCTTCATAAACATATTCAAACATAAAAACTTGTCCTGAACGGTATCATTTGCAACGAGATGAGCTATACTTTGTTTTGCATCCACATGGCGTGAGCTGTGTACAAGTTGAAGGAATGGCTGCTTCAAACCTTCGCCATTGTCTTTCCAGCCTCCACACCTTTCAGTATCCTCTGCAGTAAAACTTGGGTTATCTGCTGATATCCCTATCGCTGCCTGTTCGTTACATCTCGCTATGTGTAATTGCAAAGTATCTGTCGTCGAAGGTAGTAGTTCAAGTGCTTTCTTGGCTTTCATAAAGAGTCGATATCTGCAGACAAGAACATGAAGTAAGCAAAAATACAGTTCTATGTTCTCAGGATTCCCATCACGGCCTGCAGCTTCTAAGAGTTCTGGACATTCAACATACACTTTACAACAGGACTTCCTAACTTATTCCACCCAAAGACGTTGTATTACAACCTGTCAGCGAAAGGAACCCAACCAGGTTGTGGATGATAACAGTTCCTAGTTTGCTAGCAAAACTCTGGACAAGGAATTAATTCCTTGACTTCTAAAGACGTTCCGCCGAGCCCGGATAGCTCAGTCGGTTACGTCGGAGTCTGTCAATCCAGGGGTCTCGAGTTCGAACCCCGGCTCGGCCAGTATCCATTCTGACATTTGACAAAAGTCATTTGTCTCTCACCAATGGGTGTGAATCATCTATGTGAGAGAGCAGCTGGAGGCTCGGTTTGGATATTGTGGTTGTACTGGTGCGAGAAATACCAGGAACCCACGGTTAGGTGCTCCAGCCGCCGCGATATGACCCTGGTAGTTGAAAACGGCGTAAAACCCCAATAAACTCAAACTCTAAAGACGTTCCTGACACCATTCATGTTTCAACATCCAGTGAACAAACATGGTATATAAAAAGCAATAGTACATCCGTGTCTTTACATATCACAAAAATCCTACCATACCCTGAATTTGTATGCACGCTTTGCATGCATAAGGATACGAGTGTCTACATCCTCATGGTCAACACACAAGTGTTTTGTGTCAAAATTGTTAGCATTGCATTTTCAGGGTCCTGAAATCCACCAACAGCTACCAAATTAGAGTCATCAAGAAAACATGCAAATCTCGATAAAATTTCATGCCAAGTTTGCCTTGTTCTCATCTAGGGCCATGAACTGTTCCCAGGATTATGATAGTGGGACATCAGGACTGTCAATAGCCTTGCGTATAGGACGTTGGTTCCCTGTTTTTTGGATCTTGTGGAAGCTTCTATAGATTTGCTCCCAAAGTAATGACAGAAAACAACATCTCATGAATCGGTTGCAAGAAACCAAACTGCACAATACCTTAGTATGTTACATGTGCTATCTGCAATACCAGGCGAATTTATGTTTTTGCACCTAGTTGACCTTTCACCTTGCGGTGACTGTTATACATTGTAATTCAATCTGATTTTTGAGAAATACATGTACAACATAATGCTTAATTCTGTTTTTGACAGGATGTATTGTGTACAACGTCATTAAATTCTTCCTTGAAGCTTCAAAGCACTGTGGGTACCACATATTCACAAAATTGGTGCTAACAGTCAATTATTAAAAATAATGAATAAAGTTGTGTATATGCAATATTACGCTTATTAGCAAAACTAAACTTATGGATAGATGTCTAGGCTCTACTTTGGTACCCATTTGGTAAATGTACACCACCAACCCATTGAGCTTAAGCTTATGTTCCACCGATATTTGAAACTCTGTACAGATAGCCGGTGTTCTGAAACATGAACTGCCACCTGTGTCCGTGTCATCGACAGATTCGACAAGAAGAATGTGCAGCACTGCTAAATCCCAAATAATGCATGTTTTGACAGCCGATCTGCAAAAACTAACAATTTTGACAAAAACGACTTGTGTGTTGACCATGAGGAGGCAGACACCCGTATCGTTATACGCGCGTAGAGTGCGAACATGGTACGGTAGGATTTTTGTGATATGTTAAGACACAGATGTACTATTGCTCTTTATATACCGTGTTGGTTCACTGGATGTTGAAACATGGATGGTGTCAGGAACGTCTAATTCTTGGAAATACTTGTATGTACACAGTTTTTTTAGGAAACTTGGAAATGCCGTCATTCACAACCTGCGTGGGTTCCATTCGCTGACAGGTTGTGATATAACGTCGTCATTGGGTGGAATAAGTTAAGAAATCCTGCTGGAAATTGTATGGTGAATGTCCGGATCTGTTAAAAGCTGTTGGTCGGGAAACCTGGGAATATAGAACAGTTTCTTTGCAGACTTTGTGAGTGTTCCGAGGAAGCTCATGATTCAGACAACTGCTGTCTGCAGGTATCAACTCTTTATGAAAGCCAAGATAGCACTTGATCTACCAGCTCCGACTACGCATAGCGAGATGTAACAAACATGCAATGATATAGATATCAGCAGATAACCCAACTTTCAGTGCAGAGGATACAGAAGGGTGTGCCACTGTGCAGGCTGGAAAGACGATGGCGAATGTTTGAAGCCTGTATGGATGAGATTGGCCGCTGCCCCCCCCCCACACACACACACACGCACGCGCGCGCTTGTACACATCTCATATCACGCGGATGCAAAACAAAGTGCAGCTCATCTCGTTGCAAATGCTATCATTCAGGACAAGTTTGCATGTTTGAATCTGCTTGTGAAGCCACAGACTGTACCAATCCCGCTGGATTAAAGGTCATTGTATGGACATTGACCAAGAAGATAATTATGGTTTAATCCTTTGCCAAACGGAGAGATTGAAAGGTTGGCCAATTTGAAAGCTGCTACAGACAAAACAGTTGGTGTTAACAAAGATAGGAATCGTGTATGATATAGTAGAAAAATATTGAGGCAAAAGAGGAAAATGCTGACATAAGCATTTACTTTTTTGGTTTCGATGATTTCTAAAATCATTTTACCCGCAATGTCAAAATCATATCTTGTTTTCGAATGGGTTAAATACCAGTCTACTTAAGCCAATAATTGCATCAGCTGCAGGTCTTTATGACCGTTGTATGCTTGAACTTTAAATAATAGTTGTAATGACATTGAACTAGATCTGTTAGGAAATGGAAAATCTAAACATCTGATTTGTCCAGATTTTATCACAGTTTAAGATCTTAGACACACAAAGACACATGTTCCGCTGCCTTATATAATCGTTACAAAACATATCATTGTGTGACATTTCATGCATTGAATGTCACACCAGATTATGTTTGGATATAATAATAGTACAAACAAGGAACGCAGGATTTTTGCTGAATCGTTTTGTACATCAGTGTTTTGGTGATATCTTCATTTTTTATCGAGTTCTCTGAATTACAAATTACATTGTACTCGTTGCAAACACATAAAGGAGCACAAATGTTTATATTTCTTAAGACACTATAAAATTACTAAATTATATGTGATGTGCTAAATCTGCATTTTATATTTGCCAGTAATTTTGGTTGATTGTTTCAACATAAAACAACATTTTGAGCGGTTCAATGACTTTTCTTTACATTTCAAAAATATACAGTGCCCTCCAAAAGTCCTTGGACAAACTCTTTTTTGGCCTTTTCAGTAAAGCTCATTGCAAAATTACAATATTTAGGATATTTTTTTGATTTATTATTATAAAGATCATCAATAACCATGAAAAT
Source organism: Fragum sueziense (assembly GCA_963680895.1). NCBI lineage: Eukaryota > Metazoa > Mollusca > Bivalvia > Cardiida > Cardiidae > Fragum > Fragum sueziense. The sequence continues at coordinate 2,607,749 of OY804602.1, read as the reverse complement.
ATTCAAAACCAGTTCTATAATTCTGGCAATTTATTGACAAAAACACATTTTTTGGAAAATGAGTGCTAAATAGCAATTATACCAATAATTGTCAAGACTTCGAATGGCCTGCTGTGGCTTGTATAAAAGCATGTATACGGTGCGGCATACTTCAAACAAGGTGTTGGCATGTCTCTGGAGTGACTTGGTCCCAATAAATCCTCAAATTATGCTTAACGTCTCGAACGTTTTGGTTGTAGGTGTTTCGGAGACTGGTTTTCATTTGTTGCCAACGATTTTCTATCAGATTGAGGTCAGGGGACTGAAGTGGACAATTCAAACATTGGAAATGGTTTTCCTGCTTCCACTCATTCACAATTTTCGCTCTATGACGCAATGCTCCATCATCCTGGGATGTAAAGTCATTTCCATATTCTAATAGATGGGTGGGCTGATGGCACTGAACGATCTTGTAAAATCTTGGTGTAATACTGAGCATTCAGCTTTCTTTCAACATAAGCCATACACCCAGTATCCCTGCAACTCATTGTTCCACAATCTATGACACTACAACCTCCAAACTTCACCATGGGAGCAGTACAGTCACTACAAAGCTGCTCACCAGATCTCTGTCTCACGCACACTCTACCATCACTCTGAAACAGAATGAGTTTTGATCATCACTGACAAGTACAGCAGACCAATCCAGTCCTGGTGTTCTCTGGCAAAGTCCAAGCACAATTGTCTATGATGAGGGATTAGCAAAGGCCTCTGAACAGCCAAATGGTCATCTAGTCCTGCGGCATGGAGTCTTCTCCATACTGTCAATGTTGATGCAAACACATTTGTGTCTCTCCAAGTAGACTGTAGCTGTGGAACGGTCCCCAAGTGAAGGTCTAACCATCAGTCTGTCATCCCAAGTACTTGAAACTCTTGGTTTGCCAATTCTAGGCCTGCCATCATGGCTTCCAGTCATTGCATACCTCTGCAGTAAATGGTAAATCACCAATCTTTACAAGATAAAGAGCAAACATTTCGAGAAAATAGTACATTTTTACTGTATTTATAACAGTAAGTTATCAATTCATCTAGTAAGCATTGAAATAAAAATGCAATTGCCTACCTAGGATGTCCAATCTGCCTAAAGATGTCTGCAACGGAGATACCCTGCTCTCTCATGAGTTAGCAACAAACTCTTCCCTCTTTGGTCAGCATTTTTTTGTAAATTCTTTTCGCAGGTGATCAGGGACTGTTTTCTGGTCACCAGTTATATGATGTTTCCATTGGCTTTCGAAAACTGGTTCAAAAGGTTGCATACAGACATGAAATATCTATGCGTCCGTTATTGTGTAAATAATGGATATTTTATAAAATTGATTTATTTCAATGAATCAAAGTCTAATTGTGAGGAAAAGTACTAAAATTATCTTAGAGAGTGTTTAATTACCTCCCCGTATTAGAAAAAGTTGAAAAAATCCAGGCATTTTCTCTAAAACCCACTAAAAAGGGCAAAAACGCATAACGAAATATTTGTCCAAGGACTTTTGGAGGGCACTGTAGTTTTACAAAAAATGCACTAAAACAGGGCAAATTTTGTGTTTGTTATTAACACAAACACCACAAAAAGTACAGAAATTAGTCTAAATCAGCATTATTTCAAACTCATACTTATATAATACAACTACAAGTGGTTTGAGCTTAAACATTATATTCGAAATGCAATAAAAGTAGCTTTGTAAAAGGCATATACCTGAAATTGCACTCATTTGACCTTTGACCTCGTTATGACATTTGGCCTCATTACGACTTTAAAAGGCCTTTCAAAATGATACATCCTTCCTAGGTTGATTGCTTATACCCTAAATAGCATATCAAACATATAAGTGGAGCATTAATAAAAGGTTCCTAAACAAGTCATATTTTGGGTCAGATTTAGGTGGGCTATATTAATTAATTAGAAAATTAATTAAAAATTGTACATATGTAATTCAGCTAATTTTCATACCGCAACTTGAGGATACATGTCCAGGCTTTATTTTGGTACCAATACGTGAATGTACAGCACCAACTACGCGAGCTACAGCTCATTTTCTAACTATATTCTTAAAAAATGACCCAAAAATTCATCAAAATTTCCAATTAATTCTTCAAAATTATGCATATGAAAATTAGCTGATTTGCATATCTATATTGTAAAATGAAGATAAATGTCCCAGCTTCATTTTGATACCAATATTGTTAGTCTACACACAGAACTAAGCGAGTTATAGCGGATTTTCATGCTTTACCATGGATTTTTGCACTTAGTTGACCTTTGACCTCGTGGTGACCTTAAAATGACCTCTATAGGGTGACATCCCCCCTAGTTATCTTCCTTACATATCAAAGTTTCATTTAGGCATGGATGTCAAGCATTAACAAAAAGTTCCTACACAAGTCACATTTTGGGTAAGATTTAGGTAGACTATTTCACAGTCAGTAAAAACTTGGATGGTTTCAAATTGAAAATTGCTGTAGACAACAAAGCGGATGTAATAAAACTGGATTCTTTATGCAATTTAGCATAGAAAACATAGAGGCAAGATAAGAAAATGCTGATTGTGAATGTTTGCCTAATTTCTACTAGGTATGTCAAAACCTGTCTGGTCTTGTTTGGGAAAGGATGAAAGGCAGCTGTTGCTGGATCCTTGGTGTCAACTACCATGACTTTATTTGGAAAAAAAAATGATTTTTGGAAAGAAAATTTTGTTTCATGCTGGAAATTTTGCCTTAACCCTTTCGTTTGCAAGCGCGCTTTAAAGCGCGCTTTTGGTACGCTTATACTGTATAGGGGGGCATGGGCTTTTAAAAGCAATTTTTACACTGTTTAAGTTATCATGACACCGGATAACTACCGGATATTGCGCAATAATGTTATATCCTCGTAAAATGTGAAAAAAATCGGAAGTTTTTGGGTATGTTTGAGCTGTAACGATGGCCAGGAAGGTTCAGTTTTCTACAGAAGAGGTTCGGCGAATCATCATGTCAGTGCCGGACGATGATGATAGCGATTACCCTGATTTTTTTTGGGGAAAAAAGGTAATTTGAACACTAGAAATGTTTCAGAGACTTCGAAAAATGACTCCGATAGTGATTCCTATTACCCTAAACCGAATCCAGTCCAAAATCATAGGGGTGGGGTGGTCGGGGGTCGTGGCAGGGGGCCTGACAGGGGTCATTGGGCTAGAGGTTGAGATTTTGATGAGATGCAAATTTTCTATCAGTTACTCATCATATTGAGAAAGGAAATTGAATAACCTTTCCAATGATATATGGGTATTTTGTTAGTAAAATCTATCTATTATGCATGTGTATACATGAAGTGCTTGGAAATAAGGAAAATAGTCATTTCTGGGAAATAATTCTGCAAACGAAAGGGTTAATAAAGGCTATTACATTGATGACTTAGCTTTAAAAGATGGATGTGGAAAAATATTGTCATTATAATGATCTAGGGTGAACAAAATATTATACCATGATTAGTCTAATAAAAACTCCCATCCCCCACATCTCAGCTGAAAATCTGCATACTTCAAGCACTGTTTTAGCAAAAAGTGTGATTCTAATAAACACTCATACCCCCAGCGTTTTCCCTTTTTTCCTTTAATGATTTCTGTACTCTTTATCAAGTTCCATTTTGTTGTTTCAGCAGCTTTCAAATTGAAAAATACTACTTTTTTTGCTGTATGGTATAGGATTAAGACTATTATGTGTCTTTCTTGAAGAAGGTAAGGTGGTTTATGATGTACCTACAATAAGGAAATCAAAAGCTCATTAGTTAAAGTTCCATTCAATTGATTTTGATTAGTAAAGTACCCAACATGTGGAAACAATTTTCTGGTCCTGTTAGAAGTACTAATCAAAATCTGATGAATAAATCTAAAACTCTTCTAATAACTACCCCTCCCACTAATTCTATAGCCTTTGCCTATACATAAACATTTTATACTGGTACAATTTGAAAGGATTTGCAGATGACAAAATAATTGATGTCTTGTGTCAAAATTGTGTAAGTTATACCACAGCAAATATTGAGGGAAAAGAAGAAATTGCTGATTCTCAGCAATTTCTTCTTTTCTCTCAATGTTTCCTCTAACTATTTCTACTAGGGATGTCAAAATCTGGTCTTGTTTAGGAAAGGGAAAGAAGGACTCATTTGTTTAGTGAAGCGGTTAATTTGCTTCCTTTTGGGCCCTAATTGGTTCCATTGGATACAGTGAACAAGGGGTCTGGTCAAGATTTGGACAAATTTGTTTTATCTCTTTGAAATCTCGATATAAAGCGGAAAATGTGATTTGCATCAATTGGGAAGTGAATCCAGCTCAATTGTCCAGTAAGATTGGGCGGAAGTATTCAGCCTATAAATTGATTAGTAACACCACTGTTTGATACACTATAGACGGATTTCAGAATTACTATTTTTAGAACAGTGTTTACCTCATTTGCATAATTTCCCCCCACGGGAGGCAAAACATTCCACTGATAAGCCATAACTAAGTACAGCGTATAGTTGATTTGATCAGTATTAACCATTTTTTTAGCTCACCTGAGCACGAAGTGCTCAAGGTGAGCAATTGTGGTCGCTTTTTGTCCGTCGGCGTCCGTCTGTCCGTCCGTCCGTCCGTCCGTCCGTCCGTCCGTCTGTTCACATTTTGTTGTTACCACTCTAGCATCTACAAATATTGACCAATCTTAACCAAACTTGGTCAAAACATGTATGACCATAAGTTCTCGGATGAGTTCGATTTTGAGTCAGATCGGACTAGGAAGTCCAGAGTTATGTGCCCTTGAACGTCAAAAATGGCTAGTTTTGACTTTGTTACCACTCTAGCATCTACATATATTGACCAATCTTAACCAAACTTGGTCAAAACATGTATGACCATAAGTTCTTGGATGAGTTCGATTTTGGGTCAGATCGGATTAGGAAGTCCGGAGTTATGCGCCCTTGAATATCAAAAATAGCTAGTTTTGACTTTGTTACTACTCTAGCATCTACAAATATTGACCAATCTTAACCAAACCTGGTCAAAACATGTATAACAATAAGTTCTTGGATGAGTTCAATTTTGGGTCAGATCAGATCAGGAAGTCAGGAATTATGCGCCCTTGAATATCAAAAATCGCTAGTTTTGACATTGTTACCACTCTAGCATCTACAGATATTGACCAATCTTGACCAAACTTGGTCAAAACATGTATGACAATAAGCTCTTGGACGAGTATGATTTTGGGTCAGATCAGATCAGGAAGTCCGGAGTTATGTGCCCTTTGATATTAAAAATAGCTAGTTTCGACTTTGTTACCACTCTAGCATCTACGAATATTGACCAATCAAGACAAAACTTGGCTAGAATGTTTGTAACCATACAATAATGAATGAGTTTGATTTTCAGTATCATCGAAGAAGGAAGTCCGGAGTTATGTGCCCTTGAATTGGACAAATTTGCCGTTTTCGACTTTGTTTACACTTTAGCATCTACATTTATTGACCAAACAAGACAAAAAGTGTCAACAATGTTGCTAACTATAAGCTGCTGAATGAATTAAATTTTCAGCTTGATCGGACCGGAAAAACCAGAGTTATTAGCCCTTGAATTTCACAAAATTGCCATTTTCAACTTTATTTTCACTTCAAAAAACACAAATATTGACCAATCAAGACTTAACTTGGTCACAATGTTGGTGACCATGAGATCTTATATGATTTCATTTTTCATATTGATCGGACTAAAAAAGCCAGAGTTGTGTGCCCTTGATGGTGACAAAATTGCCGATTTCGTTTTTAATTTCACTCAAACAGCAATAAATATTGACCAATCAAAAAACAACTTGGACATAAGGTTGATGAGAATATCTTTTTCAGAACAGAGTCATGTGCCCTGGATTATGACAAAATTGATGTTTTTTTATCGACTTGGTTTTCACTATAACAGCCACAAATATCGATCAGTAAAGATTAAGAATGCTGTTTTCAGCTGGATCATAAAATTCCCATCTTAAGTTTCGTGTTCTTCTCTTAGAGATACCTAGGTCATGTAAAAGATGGGTCTTGTTCTGCATGGAGAAAGTTTCAAACTTCTATCAGGTGAGCGACCCAGGGCCATCTTGGCCCTCTTGTTTGTAATGTAAACACGGCAAATGGTTTTAACCTTTCCCAGTTACAAATGTCAGATTATGCTGCTAATTCAACATCACCTGACCTTGTAGTTTACTTGGATAAATTAACCATTTCTTCTCGTTACAAAACATTACTGGACTCATACAGCACTGACAGGAAATGTTGGATAAACAATCCCAAAGAGTGGCCAGTCATAGGCTATCCAGACATATATCACTATTTTGTATAAGGGACCTGTTTTTATACTTAGGCCTAAAATATAGGAAAATAGAAAATCACTAGCAAAAATTAGCAACATAAGCAACAAAACAAAGTTACAAACATAATAAAAACAGAATAAGGGCTTGAGATTTTCTTTGGATATCATGTTTTCTTGATAGTGCATTAATTAATGTGTGAAGAGGTCAACGTGTGTATATGAGAACCAATTAAATAATGTTTATTATTTCTTACCTTTTCCCCAAAGTTACAGGACAAACATGAAACAAATTTAATAAATTCAGTTCGAGAATGCTTTGTACATATAAGATAGAAAAAATTTCATAATCAATTAATTGATGCAAAAAATAAATAGTCTTTTACAAAATGATTCTTTGTAAAATGACAACATGGCACACATAATTTGACTAATGTTAATCCTTTCTCAAAATGAAAATACTTAAGGCTACTCAAAATGAAAGCTGTTGCACACAAGTTTAAAGTCAATATAGACCGGATTTATGTACAATATAGCACAGGATATATTGAGACAAAAGGAAAAAAATACTGGTTATCAGTATTTTCTTCTTTTGCCTCGTTGTTAATCCAATCCTTTTTCTGCTAGAGACATCAAAACCAGGTCTTGTTTGGGTCAGGATTTAAGCCTTTGCTCTATTGTTTTTAGCTTAACATAACAGAAATATGAATATACCAGCCTAACTTTAAGAATGAATATTTCATGGAAATGTATGTTGTAGGTACTCAGAGTCCTCCCAAGTACTAACAATGTAGGGTGCTAAAATTGTGAACGGTAATTGGCTTTGTCACATCACCTGGTCTTGAGATAACAGCGTGTTGATTTATGCGTTTTTGGAAAGCAAATTTGCAAAATTTGCTTTTCATTGCAGTCGTGATTCTCTGCACTTTTACATTCTCTGCATACCACACAACATCTCCCGGTCCTCCTCACTATAAATAGTTCTATCAAAAGCAAAGATCAATGACAAGAACAACCCTTCGAATATTCAATACTGAATTCTATAGTTGTATAATCCATTTTTATTCACCTTACAGGGTGTGGCTAAGCGAAGAGGTTATTCGACGAGTTTACTTTTCGATATCTTGGTTGATTTAAGAGAAAAACGTGCGGCACGAGCATGAACACATTTCGAAATTGAAAGATGTTGCAATAATACCGACCATGTGCCGCTAAGCGAGAAGGCTGTTTCTCCTCAAGCTTAAATGTAATGAACCGTTTACTAGGCTCCGCCCTGTCTCCCGAAAAAAATCAGAATATACATAAGATATTCAATTGTGTGACCGATGATAAAACATTCAATTAAACATGTGTTAAAAGAGGAGAAACAATCACGTAGTAATTTGCTTTCATTACGGTTCAATAGCCAGTCCAATATCTTTCGTTGAAAATGGGTCAGTCAAGTTTACTGAACTATGAAATATGCGACCCACTTCAAGCGCTAAAATAGGAACCTAGAACACGTCTATTTTTAGAATCTTTCTATGCCCAAATTCTTACACGTTTTGATGTCCGAAACTAAACAATGATTTTCGATAAGCCATGCATTTAATCGCGTTCACAATAATTGATTGATCAACTAAGTGGGTATTTTAAGGTTAATGACATAGACATCTTGTCTAATAGGCCTTGCTAGTATTCGCGTGTAGCTAGGCATTTCAAAGCGAAAGTAGAAATCTGGGAAACCAGAATATGTGATGATATGCTCAAAATGCATAGAAATCAGACTAGCAATCCTTTCACCACTTGGTTTAAAAAATGGTGTTAACTTTTTAATCTATAGATATAGATCTAGATGAATAGGCATACATAGAATCAAATCAATTTACATTGTTGGTATGTTAACCATTTCCCAAATAGAAACATTTCAGATTGGTCAAAATAAAAAAAAAGCCGTAGCAGACGACAAAATTGGTATATACCTAGATAAAATTAGAAATATTTGTAGATAATACCAAAGACAATATCGAGGTTAAAGTAGAAAATTCTGATTATCAGCAGTTTCTTCTTTCATCCCAATATTCCCCCGAACATTTTCTTTACGGGCTGTCAAACCCGGTCTTATTTGGGAAAGGGATAAAGTAGTTACGGAACACATGTTTTAGCAAGTAAGACATGTAGTTTTCAGAGATCAAATGCATTCTAATTAGGGTATAGACTCCTTTCATTTATGTTTTGGTCCGTACCCGCAGAACACTTCCGGTAATCCGAGACTTCTCTGATGAAAATTCGCTCGATGATACTTGGATGTCGCTATTTACAACGGAACGCTGTCCCAGTCAAACACAAAAGAAAATTCCGACACAGCGACATAACTTGTGTCGGAATTTTCTTTTGTTTTTGAATTGGACAGCGCTCTGATGTAAATAGCGACATCCAAAAATCGAAGAGCGAATTTTCATCAGAGAAGACTCTGATTAACTTCCGGAGGCAAACAATGGGTTTATGGGAAATTAGCATTGTATACATGTGAATTGTTACTAAAAATAGTAACAAATCGACATTTTCAAAACGAGGCTCCCAAAAAATCGGAGAAATCGATGACGACGCACGTGCATTCAATATACAGCGATTAAGCGCTCGTGCATTCAATATACAGTGATAAAGAAAAGTTTTAAGTGGAACAAAAACTATGAAATTGAATGAATTCGTTGATAGCCGGATAGCCGGTTATTTTATTTGATTTACAGTCAACCGTTCCCAGTTTAAAAATTTCGCCTTTTGCCTGTAAGGACGACTTCCGGAGGCTGTTGTGTGTGTGTGTGTGTGGGTCTTAGTGGAAACTTGTCCATTGTACCGAATTTTGCAAAAGTTCACGTCATACATCAAATAGATTTATGAACCGTGACCTGTCGCACTAGTCTATTATACAAGAAAATCTACTTCAGAACATGACATTGGGTATAGGAGAACATATAGAGTGCTAGAATGCCTTATAGTCGTTTTCGGCTGGGAGAATTCGGCCCCCGGATAGGAGGCTCTGCTCTCCCAGTCCCTGTTTGGAGAGGACACAAGACCACATGCCTTCCAATTTCTTGCTTTCTACATCATTTCCTTATAACATTTTATTGAAAATTAGTGCCCGAAATGAATTAAAACAGCACTATGTTTTCGGCAATTGGATTTTCCATAGAAACTTTATAGAACCTACCATAGTATACTGAACAAAAGTTAAAACTTTACACATACATTGCTTGTCATATTTCTTCTAAATTCAACAAGTAAAGAAATCAAATGAATGTGCTTCGCATCGTTCATTTACTTGGTTGTGCCAAACACTAAACGTTTTGTTGATCTTAATTATGGGGATGAAAAATGGACCCTTTAAGTGTGACAGGGGTCCGTTTTTCAGGTGTGCAATTTATGAATATCAAACATTTTAAATTCCCTATTTGTTTATGTCAAAGGGGGGTAATTCACAAAATTGACAGATTAGACCTTTATTTTAGAGCTTGCTACAAGTGATAAGAGAGATGTTTTGTGGGTTTTTTGGCTACCCGGATATGACCAATTCCGTAAAAATAATGAATCGTTTATCGCGCGTATGTGGCATCAGATGAAATTAGCTGTAAATGCATTAAGGGCCGTAACTCTGACATTAAAGGAGACAAGGCAATGAAACTTCGACAAAACGATTGCCGAATGCCATGGAAATATTGTAAAAATAAAATCAGGCTTTTAGTTCGATACTTTTTCAGTAACAAGAAATCTTGCAGTGTAAAGTTTTCTCTTTTGTTCAGTATATTGTGCTGATATGGAACAGACATTATCCTTTCATAATTTGTATTTTGTAACTTTCTAAAGAATCAAATTCAATTAATTACTTTTATCCAACTCTGTGTAATTCATGTTGCTAACAACTAGAAAGGCCTTTAGACATAACCAGCAAATTTGCTTTCTAACAGTACTTTCAGTACTTTGATTACTATTGGAGGCATGATAGTAGGGCTCCTTTTGCCTCCTCATGAATAATTCATTAGGGACCTGATATTATGAAATTGGTCTATGGAAACTTTGTATATCTAGTTATTGCAAGGCACTCTTGCTAATCTTTTCTATGACCATGACAGTCTTTGAAATATTCTATTGTCATCCCAATGACCAAATACTTCATGAGAAAAATTTTCTGTAGAAGAAGTGCAAGATAATCCAACTTTTTGGAAACGTTTTGTGGAGGAATGTTGTACAGTTTGTCAGTTTGTGTGTCCTTAGATGGTCCAGAGGTGTGTTCTTTAGAGCGTGAATTCTTAAGATATCTTGAGATTTCTTAAGATGTTTTATGATAAAGCGTTCCTCTGAGCAAGACTTTTAAAAACGATCACTTGAAGCCGCCATTGCTCTATACTTCTTTCGGAAAACCTCGGTAAATCTGTAGAATCTATATGGGAGAGAATTGACTGAGTTGTTCCGAATACTATATGATTCATAAACCGTGGAGTTCCGAATGCTCCGTACTTCATACAAATGATGTCATGATGACGTCATTTGTATGAAGTATGGAACATTGGGAACACCCCGCTTATAAATTCGGTCTCAAAGACACTGTACATATCAAAAACATCTTAAGAAATCTTAAAAAATCTCGCCCTAAAGAACGCGCCTCAGATCAATAATCTCACCAAGTTTTAGTTTCAAGCCTTTACAAGTTTCTTTATATCCTGCTATGCCTGGTAGAGCACTGGAAGTATTTCTTTGCTTTTCTACGAAAAGTCTCGTTACTGCAGCTTAAGGTTTACGAACTGAGAATGAAAACACTATTTTCTAGCCATACGAAATGCATCAAATTGCACACACTTGTAAATATACTTCACATTAGTTGATTCACCGATCCGGATTTCAAGATTATGCTTCAAGAAGAAAATAATTTACAAATATTATTTTACTCTATATTCATATGCAAGGGAGGTAATTTTGAACATTTTTGTCAAATATTTCCATAAGTATGCATTAATTCAAAATTCTAAACCATACAAAATGCTAATGTTTGTATTTGGAATGAAAATGTACCACAGTTTAGGAATTACTGGCACTTTTCAAATTGTGCCTCTGGCTCTGCATTTCATTCTCAGTCCGTGAACCTTAAAACAAGCAATGTTTTTGAAGAAAAGCAGTGATTAATCTTCCCTCCCTAAGGTTCTTGGATTTTGTTGTCTACAAGATCTGAAATTCAGACAAGAGGAAGAAAATCAAGTTCAGGAAATGGTAGGATGTATACTAAAACAAAAAAAGAAACGCAACTTCATTTTCAATTCCTTCTTACGCAAAGACATCAAATCAGATTTAAACAAAACTTAATACATTTGAAGCAATAACATTTCACCTTGTAAAGTTCACAAAATCTTGTTGGTAGTCAATTTCATTAGTAAGAAAACACCCAGTTTAAACCGGGCGTCAACACAATACGACAAAAAAAAATGGATGTAGGTCGAAAAACACAATCTGTTTCGTTCAATTTGGTCCGATATTCGAATGTTGTGAAGTCCATATGAGTTATTAGCGGTCTCTGTTGGAGTCTTAAACCTATCCCGTAGGTGGGTTTAACGTGATTATACGGTCCTGCCTTGGCGTCATATCTCTTGCACGTCCGCCTCATGCTCAATCAGTTGTGGTCCAATTGAGAGCCAACAACGTATACAGTAAAAAAGGTGTCGATTTTTTGCCCCATCAATGTCTTGCGACAACATTTTGAACCTTTTCCACCACCAACATCTGTACTGCAGTTAGGTGCTGGTTTTGGCCTAGCCTTGCTATGCCTAGCGTAGTGAAAAGTGTGTGAACGCATTGGCGTCTTCTTTTTCTATGTTCTAGCTTGTGTTTGATGAAAATTTGTTTTGATAGTAGTCATCTAGAAAACAGGGCAGGGGATAATCAGTTTTTAACAATTTACCTTGTATCACGTGATGAATGTGCAACATTTGAAGAAAATGGCACTGTATTTATGCGTATGGATGCAGGTATATCGAATAATTATGTACTCAATAGCCATTAAAAACATATTTTGTCGAAAATATTATGAAAAATTGGGGTTGCGTATCTATCTATCTATCTATATATACTGCCTAACTCCCCTTTCGGGTATTACTGGCAGGTGCGCGTCTGTGCTGGAATAAAAACTGTTAGTCATAGGTGATGGTGTCAATTAAAAATATTGTGAAAGTTAGATTAAAAGATCTGATAAAACATTATGGTTTTTCAGGGACGGCTCACTATCTGAAAAGAATCGAGACTCTTTTTAAATGCTGCAATGTCAGGTTGCTGTACTATTGATTCTGGTAGGCTGTTCCAAAGTATCACTGTGTATGGAAAGAAAGAATATTTAAAGAAGGAAGCATTTGTGTGGATCTGTCTGAAGGATGCTGTGTGCATGTGTCTGGTTGTCCTAATTGGTCTTTCAAGATAAGCTGGTACAGGCACTGCAACAAAACTATTAACGATCTTATAAAACATAGTAACTCTGGAAACGTCTCGTCTATATTGAAGAGTTTGCCAGCCAAGCTCCTTCTGCATGCAGGTGACACTGTCATAGAAAGAAAAATTATTTTGAACCCATCTTGCTGCTCTACGTTGTACTTTTTCCACTTTGTTGATATAGGTTTTTGTGTAAGGGCTCCAAACAGTTGATGCGTATTCAACCTGAGGTCTGACAAGGGTTTTATACGCTGTCTCTCTGATCTTCTTATTTTTGGTCTGGATGTTTCTGCGGAGGAAACCTAAAGTTTTATTTGCATTTGATGTTATATTGTCAATGTGCTTGTTCCATGAAAGATCTCCAGATATAGTAACTCCAAGATATTTGGCATTGTCCACAGTCTCTAGCACTTGTCCATGTAGCCTGTAATCAAAGGAAATCTTTTTCTTCTTTTTAGTAATATTAAGGACAATGCATTTGCTGGGGTTAAACTCCATTTCCCACTTTTTCTCCCACTGCATTAACTTGTCTAGATCTTCTTGCAGGGTGATACAGTCTTGCTTGTTGTTTATAGCTACCGGTAAGTAAACGGCAGTGTCATCTGCAAACAAACGAACTTGGGATGTGATAGTATTAGGAAGGTCATTGATATATAAGAGAAACAGGAGAGGACCAAGCACCGATCCCTGAGGTACTCCTGACGTGACTGGAACTTCGGATGAGCATCCACCTTTTTTGTCCTAGTATATATTATGAAACAGAAAGAAGTAAAACAAAAGTGTTTTCTCAGGGTATCTGTATTTGATAGATTCAGCATTTCTATATCAAGCTTATTAAATTTAGCTTCAAAATGATGACAGTTTGATTGGCATATTATCTCAGCAACTGGTATTTTTATCCTGGGAAAGACAGATAGAAAATCTACAGAAGTTTGGGGTTTCCTAATTTTCTAAACAAAATGTATACCACCAATGTTTTCTGTTCTATAAAAGGGGGAGGGGGGGGGGGCTTGTTAATGTTCCTAATATTTCTATATGATGATAAAAAATCTATGGAAGGGGGTTAATTTGAACCCCTGAACCAGGTAGTGGATCCGGGATTCAAGGGTTCAAACGAACCCTCTTCTGGAGCCTGACAATTTCATTTTCATGCAGAAATTTGGCCAAAATTGTGTAATAAAAGGAAAACAAGCCTCCTATTTGTATATTCGAACCCCACTCGCAGAAATCCTGGATCCGCGGCACTCATTAGGAACCTCTCTAGATCCGCCACTGCTTCTCCAATCAATCCTTGGTCCTGGTCTATATATTGTTATGTCAATACTGCAAAATGACTGGATGGGAGACATAGAGTACATTATATTGTTATGTACCTTATTCCAAACAAGCCAAAAATTTTGATGTCTTTGAAACGAAATGCTTGGAAAAACAATTGGACAAAAAAAGAAATTTTTTGTTACCTGCATCTTCTGTTTCCCAGTATATTTTTATCAGCAATCTGTTTTGTCATCAGTTAATAGTCTATCAAATAGAATCAGTCAGTATGACGTCATGGCCTCACTTTCATTTTTTCATCAAGGGTTCTTCCTCGGTCTTTATTGTTACGGGCAGAAATTTTCAAAAATCCATCGTTAAAATTCATAAACAAAACTCTTTCTTTAAAGAATGTGATCTAAACTTTCTAACCGGTCCAACTCATTTTTAATAATCAGGCGTAGTCGTCGAGATATTAATGCTGAAAGTTGGTAATGCTTTAAGGAAAAAGACCAAAGCTTTCACCTCCACCGAATGAGTGCAGGTCCGCTCTTTATGACAGACGACGTTTTTGATTGGCTGAAGGGATTATGCCGACCGAATCAATAGGAACATATTTTTTGCAGTTTTGAAAAGGATGAAAACCCAGTGTCATGTGTTAAATGTTTAAACAAAACAGAAGGTTGTTTCATTGGCTGCAGAATCTGCTTGGCTCTACTCATCTTTTATCTGATACCAAGATAAAATAATGGATTATGCACAGGGGTGCTATTTCCTTTAACATTTACTGGAAATTGTGGGAAAAATTTACAGCGTTTACACTTAATTATCAATTTAAATCCATGGTGAAAATTCCACTCAATTAATCTTTCCTGCTTTTCATAATGGGAGAGTATTCCCCCAGGGGAAATAACTCTAATGATAGAACCATCAAAAGGTATCGGGTGTGAAATAACTTGATATCATTAACCCTTTCCCAAACTATGAAATTTTATGGTGGACCACTTCAAAAACTGCTACACATAGACAAAATGTTAGTTAATTATGCAACTAATGTGTGCATATTATAGCTCAGAAAATAATGAGGCAAAAGGAGAAAATGATGGTTATCAGCATTTTCTTCTTTTGTTTCAATGTTTTCCTAAGCTTATCATATTATAGGTACATCAAAACCAGATTCTGTTTTGGAAAGGGTTAACAGATTTAATGAGAGATAAAACACATAATGATCTAAACACTTTCAGCACAACATTCTTTAAATTGTTTTCAGATTCAGCTTAGATTTTACAGCTCATAAACCTAATTCAGATTTACAAGCTCGTTTTTCTGCCATAAAAGAGAAATTAATGCAATCAGAGAAATTAATGCCATCAATCCCTTGTTATAAAAAGCTAGGTAGTTAAAATTAGTAGGTAATGATATATGACAGATCTGCTGGAGTCCACCAATGTGAGCAACCAGTAATTACAGGGGTTGAAAAATTTCTTCAAACCTACTAGTCCTGTAGGACTAGTAGCTCTGAATTTCTACTCGCCCTTACGGCAACCCAACTCGCCCTTAAAGACGAAGAAAATTTTAGACTGTTGGCTCTTACGGATGCGTTATTATGCAAATAACATAACTCTTTGACTCTACAAGTAAAGTTTCTTCGGTATAAATGACAGATAGGGCTCGCGCTGGCGATCGCCACTTCAAAAGTCATCTATGCGAATAAGGCAACAATTTTATTAAAAAAGATGGTCAATAAATCGAATGTGGCTCAGACTTGACTCCATCTTTTACCATAAATCAATCGCCGATTAACATTACTGTAAACACTTACTTTTTATTTAATTCGAAAGATAGATTAGCTGTCAAAATGGTCGAGTAAGCACACCATTTTAATATGTACAACTACCCGGTAAATGTGAAAGAATTTCTTTGTGTAATCGCGAGGCGGCATAACAGAAAGAGACAACGCGTCTGTGTTAAAACCATCTAACGTCAGTGTATTTACTACGTAGATAGCGTTTTGTTTTCATTGCGTCATCCAATTTTCCCGCACTTTTCTGGCACGCGCGACTTTTGTAAACAAATCATAGTAAAACGTAACCTTATTTGGGTGCGGAAAAATCACGTGATTATATTGAAACTGGAATGACTACGTCATCAATTGACTGTGTTTGCGGCCTCTTTGATCTCGCTCAAATCATCGCATATGAGTAACACAGATTTACTCTAGTTTCCTTGTTTAGTTTCACTTACGGGATTGATCGACACAAATAGGGAAAGGTCGTATTTACAGCGAATATTATTGTTTCCGATATGAAGTTTAAAATAAATACTTTCTTTTCTATCCTTTATTTTTTCCCCTCAATCAGCGTGATTCAAGTCCTAAATTTGCACTCGCCCCGTCGGACTAGTTCGTCCCCAAATCTACTCGTCCTACGGCATTTTCTACTCGCCAATGCGAGCGGGCGAGTGGATTTTTCAACCCCTGAATTACAGTGGCAGATCCAGAGGGGGGTTGGGTGTGAACCTCCCTCTGTAGCCGAATTATTCCATTTTCATACAAAAATTCAGTCAAAATTGTGTATTAATAGGAAACTGACCCCCCCCCCCCCCCCCCCCCCCCTTCTTATGTTTGAACCCTTGTTACAGACGATACAGAAATCTCGGATCCACTGCTGTATTATTGCTGGATAAGCTAACAAGGGCTTTGATGCTATGTCTGCCATTAATTTGGTCTTTGGTCATTTATGAAGAACATGCTCCAGCCAAGGTTATATACGCAGATGTGTTAAACCTCATTCAATCAATCCCTGTGAATTTTAAGTATAAAGAAAAGACTAAAATCTTTAACATCTTTTGCTTCTTGAAACCAGAGCTGCACTTTTGTGAGAGAATAATTACATAAAATTCCAGCTGTCAGACTTGATTAGATCTTATAGAAGTGGCTCCAAGCTAAATATTTTGATAGCATTCTTGTTCACACTAGATGCTTTCACTTGCTGCAGTATCAGTTGAATGGTTTGACAATCACAGAGAATAATTATGTTTCTATGAAAACATTGGGAAAAGAAGAAATTTCTTGAATCAAGTATTTTCAGTTCTCAATAATTATTTCCAATGCTATAGATTACCATTTACTCTTTTTGATTATCTATATGATTGTCTACAATTTCTCTCAATTAACATGTATGTAGTCTGGAATTCTGTTGTCTACATATTTATGGTTAAAAGTGGCTCCAAGCTAAATATTTTGATAGCATTCTTTTTCACATTGAATGCTTTATTCTGGTGCATTATCAATTGGATTGGGAATGTTTTCCTTGTCAGCATTACAGGGGTATCTACCTAAAATCAAGATAAACTAAGACATAAATAGGCACCTTGCTATGTTTTGTGCTATGTGAAAAAAATCAAGATATTGTTCTGAAAGCAGCCTTTGTTGTCGACCTTCTTTTGATAAGTGTTAAAGTTGTTTTATATTCAAGAAAATGAAGTTTGTAAACTTCAATCTACTTCAAACTTTAGGAATTTAAGTTACTTGCTATCGAAAAAAAAGAAGATTGTGTGACTAAAACTAGATAAGCTTGTGTAACTAAAACTATTTGCACATGAATTGTGTGTTTTTGGTATAAAGAAGTTGTATTATTGTGAACAAAGTTATATTAGCATCACAAGATCAGCTTCAGAATACAGACAATGAGAAAACAAATTATTTCCAAACTATATACCCATTCTATGTTTCTTCATGCTTTTATGAACCTGATAGATCTTTCTTCATATCAAACCTTGTTCTGCTGACTTGTGACTTTGCCAAGTTTATTTCAAGTTTATGCCAAAATAAGAAAGAAGAAAGCAGGCAGTGTAGGCTAAGATTAGTGTAGGCCAAGCCAGTGCCATTGCAAATGAAATTGTTGTAAGCAATAGCTGCACTACATTATAATACTAAGCTGTCTACTTTGAATACAGTCAGTGGAATTACTCAACTTTTCTATCAGATATTCCAGTAGCATACAACAGAACAGGAATTTGCTGTGGTCAGTAAATTATGTAATTCAATCCATTAGACCACTCCAGGAAGCCAATAGATTATTCATGGTATGTTTATACTGATAAGCCCTGGGTGTAGCCAGAGTAACCATCATTGAATCAAAGAAAACCAGTGAGAGAAAATCTGTGTGATTTATTTGTCAATTGTGCATCAAATGGAAGTTTTTGCAACACAATTGACTAACTCGTACCTAAAATACATTAATTAAAGATTCAATGTGTTTGGTTGGATGAAATTAATTAACCCTTTCCCAAACGACATAATGCTAAGGTGATCCACTTCAAAGACTGCCATAAATGACAAAATGGATGTTATTAAAGGTACGATTTGTGTAAGATATGACAAAGAAAATGTTGAGACAAAAGGAGAAACTGCTGGTATTCAGCAGTTTCTTCTTTTGTTTCAATGTTTTCCCAAAACCATTGTTATTTGGGACGTCAAAACCAGGTCTTGTTTGGGAAAGGGTTAAGAAGATACATTTATGTCTATCGAGGACAATAATGAATTTATGTCGATTGACAACATTCATTCTTAATTTTTGATTTTTAAATCTATCAGGGTATAGACCAAATTTAAAACTAACAAATTACAATAATCCAGTTTAACACAGAAAAACCTTATAATTATTTACGGGAAAATGGCTTTGAAGGGGGCATCGAGGTAAAAAAACAACGAAACTAGAAGACCTGAAGGTCTTGAGTCGCTCCACAGGCCTGAGTTTCATGTAATATCTAATCCAAGATTAGATTAGATTGTTCAATGCTTGTGTTTCATAGAGCAAAAAGAAAGTTACAAAACTAGATTGTTCAAAATGTTTTGTTCTTGAAGCAAAGAAAGTAAAACTATATGTTTGCCATTTGAGAAAGGGTAAAAGGAAATGGTAGAACATTCCAGCTTTGGATGATACTAGCAATTAAAATTTTCCATCTTCCAAAGAGATCTAAATTGACAGACCATTGATTACTCCAAAATATTTCATATTTCTAAAAATAGATTTTGAGCCAAAAATAGAATTGGGGAAATACCATATTCCAAAATTAATGCAAATGGCTGATGAAACCTGAATTTCTTGTCATATCAAGTTTTGACTAAATTTTTCAAAACTTGTTGCTCTTAAAGCAATTACAAAGTAACTGGAAAACTGAAAACACACTCGTATAAGATCAATTGGTTACCACGCTTTGTCTTTAATAGAGTGAGTTTGGCTGTTAGAGTGAGAAAAAAGTCACAATTAGCAATTTTATCAAATTGAAAGGCATATAACTGAGGATTTTATATTCCTATCTAGCTAAGAATCACACTAAAGCAAGATCTTAACTTCACCTACATCTCGTTTAAGTTTTGACTTGATTGTTCAATATTTGTGGATGTAAAGAGTGTAAAATCAAAGTCGAAAACAGCAATTTTGTCAAATTCAAGGGCAGAAAAATCATGATTTAAGATTCCTATGAAGCTGAAAATTACAAACATGCAAGATCTTATGGCCAGTAAGATTACATGAAAGTTTTGTGTTGATTGATGGATATTTATGGTTGTTTGAGTAAAAATAAGGTCAAAAATGGTAATTTTGCCAATTTCAAGGGCACATAACTCAAGACATAATATTCAGATCAAGCTGAAAATTGCACTCAGGCAAGATCTTATCAGCACCAACATTCTGACCAAGTTTTGTCTTGATTGATAAATATTTGTAGTGGCTAGAGTGAAAACAAAGTCAAAACAGCCATTTATTAATTCAAGGGCAGATAACTCCAGACTCTCTAGTTCAATCAGAATGAAATTTAGGAATGTGATAGAGGACCACCTAGGGATCATTCCTGTGAAGTTTGATTGAAATCCATCATGTGATTTCTGAGGAGAAGATTTTTAAAGAAAAAGTTGACGACCGGACGGACGCACGGACGCACGCACGACGGACACAGCACCATGACAATATCCCGCTGGCCTGAAGGCCAGTGGAGCTAAAAAACTGAAACCCAGCATATTATTTCCTACCAAGATTGATAAATAACCATGACTGGAATTTGTTGGTTTCACATAACATTGTATGAAAAGGGAGCAATATTGATATTGAAATAGCCTTTTCTTGTTTTCAGCCAACATTTTAGCAGTAATCATAGCGGACGAGAATTGACCTGGCAGAGCTTTCCATTAGATTAGCATGGGCTGTTCTGCCAAGTCATTTCTCGTGAGGTATACAAACTATTTGTTTGGATGATATTAATATTAATATATATTTAAATGCAGTTCTTTTAATCGTTTAATGTTCTAAAAGATGTCAGAAGGGGCGTCTGATTTAGTAAATTGCAAATCCCAATTTCATAGTTCTTAGGAATTACAGTCTATGAAAATAATAAATAAAAGAGAAGAAGAAAATGCAGGTAATATTTTTCTGTATTTTTCCCTTGTTGAAACGATCACATTTTAACTTGTATATGCACACATCAGCCGTACGTGTTGCTGTTTGGGATTCGCTAGTGTAACAATAACAATGCTGATTTACATCTTTTGAATATGACAGAAATCAAGATGAAGAGCACTAAATGGATACTTGGAATCAGCATTTTCCTCTTTTACCTCAGTGCTTACTTGGTATAAGCATTAACATCCCCTTTGTCTCAATGTTCTCTGATAGTTTTCCTGTAATTGATGACAAAAACAGGACATTTTGGAATGGACTTATTTCATGGTTTATAGCAATTTTCTAAAATATGCTCCATTGCGAGAAATATTGGGGCAAAAGGAAAAATACATGGACTCAGCATAAATTGCTTCTTTTGCTTCAATATTTTTAACTCTTTCATTATCATTTTTTACACTATCAAGTCACAGTCAGTCAATTAAATGTACACACATGGTTCTTAAAAAATCATTGAGTACTATTTTAAGAATGAAATTATATTCATAATACATTTTTATCTATTTACTGATTTCTATCTCTGATAAGAAACATAATATGCTACACTTGCAGCTTCTTATCACATTCCAAATCAGTTGTGGTCAGGAGATTTACTAGAATAAACTCTTGACCTTCATACCGATTACAGATGTAACGACTCGTCACGGGCCACGGGTGAGCTTAGAAATTCCTTATTTCCTTAGTTTGAATAGGCCTACTTGTGTTGATGGATATTTTAATAGTTTTGCTGCAATAGCAACAAGCAATGTGCATTGTTAACGAAAAGCCATTGCCCATAATAGATCTGCCTGGTTTTGCTAGGCAGCTTTAAAAAGCTTGATTAGAATTTATTTTTCTGGTGGGCATTGCTTTGAATTTGGACCAGCCTTCATCTTTATTATATTGGTAAAGGTTATGATAGAGGAGAAGTGTTAATTTAAATATGCTTTGGAGTCTGTAAGACCCTTGGGTATGGTAATGAGGAAAAATAATATACAGTCAGGGCTTCTGGTCTATAACAATAACACGCCATAGATTTCCTGTTGTCTGATCGAGAAATATTCCTTCTTTTTGTTAAAAATCCGACTTCTCATAGCAATTTATGGAATGGTCTGTCAGACGTGGTTCGCCATAACTCATATTGTCTTGACGGTATATCATATTTTTGTAGACAACCACAAAGTTGTATCGAAATGGTTCCGTTACATCATCTACCCCTTTCCCAAACAAGACCTGGTTTTGACGTCCCTGATAGAAAAGGCTTAAGAAAACATTGAAACAAAAGAAGAAACTGCTGATAACCAGCAGTTTCTCCTTTTGTCTCAATATTTTCTATGCCATATTTTACACAAATCCTATCTTTAATAACATTCATTTTTGAATTGGATCACCCTAAAATTTTGCCGTTTGGGAAGGGGTTAACTATTGGTAAAGGTTATGATAGACGAGAAGTGTTAATTTAAATATGCTTTGGAGTCTGTAAGACCCTTGGGTATGGTAATGAGGAAAAATAATATACAGTCAGGGCTTCTGGTCTATAACAATAACACGCCATAGATTTCCTGTTGTCTGATCGAGAAAAATTCCTTCTTTTTGTTAACCCATTACCAAACAGCAAAATTTTTGACTTGTCCAAATTGAAAGAAGTTGCAGACGACAATTTCAAATGAATGAAATTTAAAGTTTTTCGGTCTTTTTTGGTAGAAAACTTTGTGGGAAATGAAGAAATTGCTTGTCACAAGCAATTTCTTCATTTTCCACAATGTTTTCCCAGGCCTTTTCTTGTGAACGAGTCAAAAGGCATCACCGTGCAGTAATGGGTTAAAAAGTGTTAATTTAAATATGCTTTGGAGTCTGTAAGACCCTTGGGTATGGTAATGAGGAAAAATAATATACAGTCAGGGCTTCTGGTCTATAACAATAACACGCCATAGATTTCCTGTTGTCTGATCGAGAAAAATTCCTTCTTTTTGTTAAAAATCCGACTTCTCATAGCAATTTATGGAATGGTCTGTCAGACGTGGTTCGCCATAACTCATATTGTCTTGACGGTATATCATATTTTTGTAGACAACCACAAAGTTGTATCGAAATGGTTCTGTTACATCATCTATCTTGAAGATTTTTACATCAATAAAATTACTAGATAGTCTGCATCATTGTTAAAAACATTTTTCAGAGAAGAAACTTTCAGACAGATCTAAACTGAAAGATTTTGCAGACTACAAAATGTATGTTACATAGTGCAATAGCTTTTGTTGTTATATTAGACAACAAGCGTATACTCAAAATAAAAACCAAAAGAAATACCACTTTCTTTGAATTTCTGAAGCTTTGCCTATTCAATGGCTTTGTTACCAATGCCATGAATAGAAAGCTTCCAATATTTTCGAATGTATGTGACTGAAGATATGTTGATCACTAGATCTATTGGTGCCAGAATCATTTGCTCAGAATATAAATATGTGCCACTCTTCTTATATGCTTATTATGCTCCCCGAAAAAATTTCGGGGGAGCATATAGTCGCCACGCTGTCCGTCCATGTGTGTGTCAGTCCGTCCGTCCACAGCCAGATATCAGCAACCTTTGGACCAAATTCAATGAAACTTCACATGTGAACTCCCTTGGATGTTCCCTAGAAACCCTTTTCTCCGTTTCTTAATTTGAGGCTGCGTCATGGAAAAAGGGACCTTAATGTAAAAATTGGTTTTTCTCTATTTTCTCTTCATCTAATGGGCAGAATTTAATGAAATTTTGTACTTATGCGATAAATGAGATGTTCTAAACCATAATGCATTAATAATGTGTGTACAAAAAGTCTGTCATGGGAAAAGGGGGCTTAATGTATGATAGTTTTTATTTTGTGACAAACACTTATTCGGGGAGCATAGTTTTTATTTTGTGACAAACACTTATTCGGGGAGCATAATCTGTCTATGACGGCTCTTGCTTTTAAGTTTTGCATCAATGGTTATGTTCTCTTTTGTTTCTCTTTTCATGTGCTGCTTCTTTGGGATCATCAACTTGTTCTTCAAATTTCTAAATGACCAAAAACCTTTTTTGTCTAGTATTCATTGAGAGACTATTTCTAAAACAACACAATTTTAAGACAGATCCAAATTCAAAGTCATAACAGATAAAAAGAATTTAACTGAATGCTGAAATCGCTGGTCAATGTGTTTTCGAAAGCTTCATGGTGCAGTAGATTTTGATGGAATTGAAAAGTGTTGTCACCAAAATGTTCTTGAGTAAGACAAAACAAGACAGACTGTATAGACTGGATGACATGGACTGGTACTGAAGCTGCCAATTAAGCCTTAATTATGAGTGTTGATGAGGTAACAGCTGTCACTACAGGTGTCATCGTAGGTGTCACAGGTGATCCATCAGTGACTTGTTGTACTGGACATGGCCGTCACTCTGTACCTGTCTGTCACTCAGCACTGATTTACTGGTGATGTCATCTAGGTAAGTCATTGTGGTCACTTTTTTTGTTGAAACGCAGCATCATGCTGGAAATAAAATGAAAAATAGTGAAAACAGGAGAAAATATTGATGGATGGAAAATCATTTTTTTCAAAATTGTTGATTCCTGTTTTATCAAGTTTCACATATCATCATTATATTTTCCATACATTTATAATTCAAAGTTCAACATTTGAGCATCTGTAGTTCTATAAATAATGACACAGACCATGTCACTCATTCTAGCTCATAATCTGTCACCCGTTCTTTATTTATGTGTGATGTCGTCAACAAATCATACTGCAGTCTAACTTATACTCATGTTGTAGGTAATAGCAGGAAAAATTATTGATTGGCGTTTAACACCTCTTTCAACTACTGTGGTCAAATAGTGCTGCTGGAGCACCTCACCATGGATATCTTGTATTCTCTCCCCATTATTACCACAATATCGAAACCGAGCCTCCTGCTGCTGCTCTCTTACATAGATGATTCACCCATAGGTCAAAGACAAATGACTTGTCAAATGTCAGAATGGATATTGGTCGGGCCAGGTTTCTTACTAACAACCCCTAGCTGGATTGACAGACTCACTAAGCTATCAAGCTAGGCAAAGCAAGAAAAGTGTTACTGAGTTTGTGTTGTGTGGTAGTCTATAATGAAGTGGTGTCAGATCACTGGTACCCTGTGTTTTACCTTGATTACTGAGTGAATTAGTAGACAACAGATAGATTACAGGGAAATAGCTCCTGTATCAAACACTGACTATTAATGGTATTTATCATTTGATAGAATTATTATGATTTCGTTTTTTCCCAAAGGTATTATGATCATTAGTTCCATTAGCTCAATTATTTTTTGATAAAAAATGATGTGTGCCAAAGCTTAAAGCATCATTGATAGATAAAATGTGATATACCAAAAGGATGCATGTTCTCTAGGACATTGCAGCTCAGAAGAAAAGTATTTCACCATTGTCAACAAAGATTTATTAACGGAATAAAGTATTTTGATGATTAGGATATTTGAAGATGTGCATAGGATCTGAAATTTGCTAAGTCATTATGTCTGAAATCGAAATGTTGAAACGAGAATATGCCTGAGTTCCAGAATAACGTTTCAACACAGATCTCTCCTGCAAATCGATGCTTTTTAACAAAAACCTCATAAATGCAGCTTGTTTTAAGCTGTATGCACAAGTTTTTTGTTGAAAAGCGACAAAATCCCCCATACAATATGACGTTATGGTGAAAATGGACATCCTGATTATATAGATGAGTTAGTGGACAGATATCACTACAAATTGCATTCTTCTAGTAGTCTTTATCTCACAATGAGAGGCCATTTGTAGATAGGAGGATGGTGATCTATGGTTCAATCACCTGGAAACTCCTGTATCGGCTTCTTTATTAGCCAGGCTCCCAGGCCGGGAGAATATAATCCTGAAAATTTAGGGAAAGTCCAATTTAACCCCTTCAATATTCAGACTCTGGCCCAAACAGGGGCTGGTGCCCCCCCTTTCCCTCTATAAAATTGTTTCCTAAGGCCTTAAGTATATTCATATCTTTCATGGAGGACCAAATCAGTCAGCTCGGAGCCAGTCTACTTCTTTATGCTTCCTAGCATTTTCTCCTTTTAATAGTGCATTATTTCTGTGCTTTGTTGTTAGAAAATCTTTTATGTTTACAAATATTTATTTTGTCATCTGCAAAGCTCTCAATTCGGACTGATCTACAATTCTGTCATCTGAGAAGGATTCACATATTTGTGACCCGTCATGCTAAAAGGGACCTTATCGGATGTGTGAAAAATATCGACCCTAGTCAGTCTGCGCAGTCCGCGCAGCCAGACTATGGCCGACACTTTTCACTTTTATGTAATTTTCCAAATCCAGAATGTTACTGTTACTATATATTCATTTTTAGCATACAGTCTCTGGTTGACCTGTGCTGAGTCTGACAAGTTTGTCAAAATTTGGACTTTTGGGGTTCGGATAAGGTCCCTTTTAGCGTGACGGATCACATTTTATTGCTGACTGTGTGTTGTGTATTGAGGTGTGAGAAATGTGTATCCAAGGATTAGATAGGGATTATCATGGGCTAATCCAGACTTATCCCACCTCTGATGCATAATGAAATAATAGTACAGTAAAAACGGTATTCTTACTAAACCATCCTGTATCCTAAGTTATGGTGAATTTTTGTACCCTCAGAGGGTGGTATTATGTTTTGGCCATGGTTAAGTCCAACTGTCTGTCTGTTTGCCTGAATTGAAAAAAAAGTCCAATTTTACTGACGTCGACCCTCTTATGCACCCTCTGCCAAGCTCTTGTTTTTCGATTTCGTAGTCATATTTCAAAGGGTCAGTGTCAAACTATTATGAGCATAAGTACTTGCTGTAGTTTTGTGTAGAGCCTTTAATTCCAGATCATAAAAGCCAATGTTCAAGGACAACATAACATAACTAAAAGAAAAAGAAATCTCTTAGCCCTTTCCCAAACAAGACCTGGTTTTGACGTCCCTGATAGAATAGGCTCAGGAAAACTTTGACACAAAAGATAATCAGCATTTTCTTCTTTTATGTCAATGTTTTCTGTGCTATATCAGTAACAAATTCTATCTCTTGTAACATTTATTTTTGTCGTCTGCAGCAGCTTCTGAATTGAAACAGTGAAAGAAATTGCGGTTTGGGAAAGGGTTAAGGTATCATTAAAGACCAACAATCCATGGATCCTGGGTTTGAATACCAACATGGTGGATTATTCTTCCTGACATTTGACCTAAAGCCATTCCCTTATAATGATGCCTTTTTCATGCCCTGCAAGATAAGGGCTATGGAAAACATTGTGGAAAATGTAGGAATTGGTTGTGACAAGAAAATTATTAGTTTCCCTGATTTTCTCATTGTCCTCTGCTGCATCTTTTAATTTCGACCTGTCTGAAAAAAAAATATTTAAACATACATTAACCCTTTCCCAAACAAGACCTGGTTTTGGCGTCCCTTATGGAACAGGCTTGGGAAAACATTGAAACAAAAGAAGAAACTGCTGATTACCAGCAGTTTCTCCTTTTGCCTCAATATTTTCTTAGCTATATTGTACACAATGCCTTTCTTTTTCAATGTCCATTTTGTCGTCTGCAGTAACTTTCAAATTGGACCATCCTAAAATTTCGCCGTTTGGGAAAGGGTTAAGTTTGATAAAGGTTTACCTGAGTTAATCTGGATCTATAATCTGAGGGATAATCTATCTTATTAATCTGATCTGGATTACAGATTATGTCACATTTCAGCCTTTGATATATAACCAAGGTATAACACAGCTTTAGTATTACAACATTTATTTTTACCAAAAATATTCCATGTTTTACAAACTTGTAATCTCTGATTGATTTATTGGGGTTTTACGCCTTTTTTCAACTTCTATGGTCATATCGCGGCGGCTGGAGCACCTAGTGGGTTTCTGGTATTTCTCGCACCAGTACAACCACAATATCCAAACCGAGCCTCCAGCTGCTCTCTCACATAGATGATGTACACCCATTGGTGAGAGACAAATGACTTTTGTCAAATGTCAGAATGGAAATTGGTCGAGCAGGGATTCGAACTCGAGACCCCTGGATTGACAGACTCCGACATAACTGACTGAGCTATCTGGGCTTGGCTTCTTTTGTAGGAAACAGAATCCGTAATAGAGGAAGCTAAAAATAATATTGAGAGGAAAATTATTGATTTATATCAACATTTTTATGCCTCTGAATCGAAAGATAGGGCATATTGTTTTACTGGTGTCTGTCTGTCTGTCTGTCTGTCTGTCTCCGAAAACTTGACATTGGCCATTTCAAGGTCATTAGTGTTTCACAAACATCATCTGGTTTCCTTTCCTTTCCCAGGCAATGTCTTTATTTTCCATATTGTTTTCTAAAGCTTTTTATCTTGTGGGCCTCAAAAAGGGTCATAATATTTGAATGGGTCAGGTAGACGAAAGTAGATGAAAAAGACATATTTGTTAGGCAAGATTAGCACAGAGGCCTAAATGATACCCTATAAAACTCTATGATCTAATGGAGTTATTTAACTCTTTCCCAAATATTGAAAAGTTAGGGACTGGTCCAATTCGAAAGCTGCTACAGATGACAAAATTGATGTTGATACTGATCAAGATGACTGGATCTGTGTATATTGTAGTCAGGAAAATATTGAGACAAAAGGAGAAAATGCTGGTCACCAGCATTTTCTTCATTTGTCTCAATGTTTTCACAGTCTTTTTCAATTAGGGACATCAAAACCTGAGGCCTGGTTTCTTGAAAAAAGTTAAGTATATACTCATAAGTACATGCTCAACTTCAATTGAATACCAATCAACATTGATTGGTATTCAATCGAGGTTCACATGGATTTTGTGTGATTTGAGCACGGTGCTCAGATTTTGAGTCTGAGAACATACTTAAGTTTTTTTGAGAAACCGGGGCCGGTCTTGTTTGGGAAAGGGATAGATTTATTTAAGAAAATTACATGTTTTAGTGATGTTGAACAATGAAGATACAATATTACGTAACAGTGTCTGGGTTTAGTCTTTACAGACAGGCCATAAAACTTGATGAAATTTACCATGAATGGGAATAAAACAGCCTAACAAGAATAATTTAACCTTTGAAGAGTATAATAAAACATTTCTACACAAAGACACTTTTTCACGCCCCTCAAGATAAAGGCTTTTGAAAACATTGTGGAAAATGAAGAAATTGCTTGTGACAATGAATTTCTTCATTTCCCACATTGTTTTCAATCCCTAAATGTAAAATTTCATTCAAGTGAAAGACTCATAATGCGCTGTCTACATGGGTTATTTAACCTTTGAAAAGTAATGTATTAAAAAGTTTGGTCATAACATCTAAAATGGACATGAAAGGTTAGGAAAACATTGGGAGAACAGAAAAATGCTGAAACCTTACCATTACCAGTGGCGGATCCAGAGGGGGTTCGAGGGGTTCAAACGAACCCCCTCTGAAGCCAGATTATTTCAATTTCATGCAGAAATTCAGTCAATATTGTGTAAAACTAAGAAAAACGAACCCCCCTTTTTGCATATTCGAACCCCCCTCACAGAAATCCTGGATCCGCCGCTGATTACTAAAACATTTAGACAATCATGACATAAGTATAAACTTTTTGTTACTGTTGCTTTAAACAAAATTTAGGGATGTGTTCATGTATTTGTCTGTCTTTATACCCCCCACCTACGAAGTAGAGGGGGGTATATTGGTTTCACCATGTCTGTCTGTCTGTCCGTCCGTCCGTCCGTCCGTCCGTCCGTCCGTAGACTTTTTCGTTTCCGTGCTCTAACTCATGAACCGGTTGACCTAGGATCATGAAACTTTACACAGTTGTTGCCCATGACCCAAGGAGGTGCCCTATTGTTTTTGGGTCACCAAGGTCAAAGGTCAAGGTCACAATCGGACTTTGTTTAAAATCCGTTTCCGTGCTCTAAGTCATGAACCGGTTGACCTAGGATCATGAAACTTTACACAGTTGTTGCCCATGACCCAAGGAGGTGCCCTATTGTTTTTGGGTCACCAAGGTTAAAGGTCAAGGTCACAATCGGACTTTGTTTAAAATCTGTTTCCGTGCTCTAAGTCATGAACCAGTTGACCTAGGATCATGAAACTTTACACAGTTGTTGCCCATGACCCAAGGAGGTGCCCTATTGTTTTTCGGTCACCAAGGTCAAAGGTCAAGGTCACAATCGGACTTAGTTTAAAATCCGTTTCCGTGCTCTAAGTCATGAACCGGTTGACCTAGGATCATGAAACTTTACACAGTTGTTGCCCATGACCCAAGGAGGTGCCCTATTGTTTTTGGGTCACGAAGGTCAAAGGTCAAGGTCACAATCGGACTTTGTTTAAAATCCGTTTCCGTGCTCTAAGTCATGAACCGGTTGACCTAGGATCATGAAACTTTACACAGTTGTTGCCCATGACCCAAGGAGGTGCCCTATTGTTTTTGGGTCACGAAGGTCAAAGGTTAAGGTCACAATCGGACTTTGTTTAAAATCTGTTTCCGTGCTCTAAGTCATGAACCGGTTGACCTAGGATCATGAAACTTTACACAGTTGTTGCCCATGACCCAAGGAGGTGCCCTATTGTTTTTGGGTCACCAAGGTCAAAGGTCAAGGTCACAATCGGACTTTGTTTAAAATCCATTTCCGTGCTCTAAGTCATGAACCGGTTGACCTAGGATCATGAAACTTTACACAGTTGTTGCCCATGACCCAAGGAGGTGCCCTATTGTTTTTGGGTCACGAAGGTCAAAGGTTAAGGTCACAATCGGACTTTGTTTAAAATCTGTTTCCGTGCTCTAAGTCATGAACCGGTTGACCTAGGATCATGAAACTTTACACAGTTGTTGCCCATGACCCAAGGAGGTGCCCTATTGTTTTTGGGTCACCAAGGTCAAAGGTCAAGGTCACAATCGGACTTTGTTTAAAATCCGTTTCCGTGTTTTAAGTCATGAACCGGTTGACCTAGGATCATGAAACTTTACACAGTTGTTGCCCATGACCCAATGAGGTGCCCTATTGTTTTTGGGTCACGAAGGTCAAAGGTCAAGGTCACAATCGGACTTTGTTTAAAATCCGTTTCCGTGCTCTAAGTCATGAACCGGTTGACCTAGGATCATGAAACTTTATACAGTTGTTGCCCATGACCCAAGGAGGTGCCCTATTGTTTTTGGGTCACAAAGGTCAAAGGTCAAGGTCACAATCGGACTTTGTTTAAAATCCGTTTCCGTGTTTTAAGTCATGAACCGGTTGACCTAGGATCATGAAACTTTACACAGTTGTTGCCCATGACCCAAGGAGGTGCCCTATTGTTTTTGGGTCACAAAGGTCAAAATTCAAGGTCACAATTGGACTTTGTCTAAAATCTGTTTCCATGCTCCAACTAAAGAACCTTTTGACCTATAGCACTTTTTTCAGTGACAAGGCGCTAGTGGGGGGTATTTGTCCGCTTTGCGACAGTTCTAGTTCTGTCTGTCTGGATTACATCTCAAATAGTTTTTTCTGTAATTGCAATGTCATATCGCTCATGCTTGTCTTTTTATAATGGTTTTGCATGTTTTTGCTATTACAAATCATCTATTACAAAATCACACATAATACAAAGCATTGAATTACAATACAACAGATTATAGAATTAAATTAACCCTTTCCTAAAGAAGACTTGGTTTTGATGTGCCTAATAGTAAAACTTGGAAGAATATTGAGGGAAAAGAAGAAAATGCTGCTTATATTGAGGCAAAAGAAGAAAATGCTGATAAACAGCATTTTCTTCTTTTTCCTCAATGTTTTCTTGGCTTTATTGTACATAAGTCCCATCTTTTTTTACATTAATTATGTAGTCTGCAGCAGCTTTCAAATTGGAACATTCTAAATTTTGTCATATGGGTAACTCTGGATTAAGGATAATCTGCATTAATCATTCTAAATGTATTTATTGGGTATAAACAATTTTAAAACAATCCCTCACAATTGGGCTGATGCTAGATGACTCTTCAAATTGAAGTTTAAATTACTCACAGCTAGGTATTTTGATTCTTAATAATTGGGATCAGATTTCTGCTTAAGAAATTTAAAGCCTTACATCAAACTTAGTGATTCATATAACCCCTTTCCACATTATAGGGACACCTTTTGACAACTCAAGTGATAAGGCTTGGGAGAACATTGATGCAAAAGAAGGAAATACTGGTAACCAACCTTTTCTCCTTTTGCCTGTTGATCCTAATTTTCATCAACACTGAACTTGTTGTTGTCTGTTACAGCTTTCAAATATGAGCTGCGTCCAAAATTCCAAGAAAGATGAGGAAACATTATACGAGCAAAAAGGCCGCGAAAAGGCCTTGAGCCCGTCTGTAGGTCACGCATACCCATTTCAAGTAAAAAAAAAATCTCAATTTTATGTAAGGCAACCGGAAGTAAAAAATGTCCGAAATGTTACAGAAATTATGCATGCTTTTAATGAAACTTACATAAGCAATAGAAGCAATCCAAAATTGTTGCCGGGCAGGGGGGCAAAAGATTGAGATTAGTTTACGGTAATGTGATGTCATAGTTGCAGTTATGACGTCAACGTTATTTTTTCTACGTTAAACGTTCCTGCGCATTTTCATTAAGGTGACTAATGCGACGGCAGTAAACTAGCGGTTATGACGTCAACGTTGGTTTTTCTGCGTTTCTGAGACGTTCATGTTCCCACGCATTATGATATTTCGTGTTTACAAGCTTTTTCTAATAACATTACTTGAAGATTGGGTCAAAGCAGCTACTCTGGGACCTTATAAGCCCTGTATATGATACACCTATCGTACATAAGATGCAACTTCAATTATACAATACACATACCTTGGTCATAGTAACTTAGATTGGCTATCATACAAAAGATTCTCGTAGAGGCAATTGTGTTTCATAAAATGATCTTGTTTAACTGTGACAGCTGTATTCTACTAGTTTGTAATTCAGTTTCTTGGAAATGGACTCGAGTGTCAGAAAGGACAACAAAGTAGATCTAGTCTGCTTGTTGTTTTTCAGCGGTGTAGGAATAAAGCGGACATCTTTTCGCCCGTATTTAGGCTTTGCCTACTTTCATATTACAATTTCATTCACCTGAAATTATCCTCTGCAGCATCTTTGAGTTTGGATAAGTCTAAAATTTTATGTTTTGGCACAGATATAACAATATGAGAAATTTTGACAAAATGGTCATTAGTTAGATTTACGTTGATTTCATGACTGATTTCCTACAGTGATGTTGTAAATTGAGTTTGTTAACAAACCAAGTCTTTGTTAATTGAATTTAGAAGATTTCTTGATAAACATGTCAAACAAATGCCATGATATATCCTATTCCAAATACATTGACCCAATGGTTGAACAATTGAATAATTATTGTATATATAAGCTGGTATCATCCCTGTTGGCATCTAAATCTCGGAATTCCTATGCAGTGCAAGATTTAACCCATTACCACACAGTGGCTCTTTTTGACTCCCCACAAGATAATGGCTTTGGAAAACATTGTGGAAAATGAAGAAATTGCTTGTGACAAGCGATTTCTTCATTTCCCACAATATTTTCTACACAAAAAGACATAAAAATGTAAAATTTCATTCAGTTTTAATTGTCGTCTGCAATATCTCTGAATTTGGAGGAGTCCAAAATTTTGTTGTTTGGTAATGGGTTAAAATTTCAATGAAAATGAGCATGGATCTCATGAAGGTCTATTTAGTATTTTTAGATGACTTGCTTACCAAAGTGTGAGGAACATTCCGAGATCTGATTGACAAGGATTACGTAAGGACATGCATGATTATACAAGGGGTTAAGAAAGTGCAGAACTTGATATGGCAGAAGAGTACTTATCATGGCATGATGTTAACCCTATTGCACTCATGCATATTTGGATTTTCTATCTAGCTGTCCTCGTGCGAATTTATCCAATATTAGATAATTACCTGTTTCTATTGGGGGTAGGTGGATTTAAATGTAAATATCTTCATTATTTATTATTGGATTTTAGTAATTTTTTCTTTATTTTGCAGATAAATGAATTTCCTTTCTGATGGTCTAAAGAAAATGAAATATTATTCTGATCTTTTTATGTAAAAATGGAAATAAAGGGGTGATTTGTTAAAAAATCTCATGTTTCATTGTCTTTTAAACCTATTTCTTTTTGAGTATGTGGATATCAATTAATAATATCTTCACTATAAATGAATAGATTTTAATATTTTTTTCTTTATTTTGCAGGTAAATGAATTTCCTTTCTGGTGGTGTAAAGAAGATGGAAATATTACCCTGATCTTACATGTTAAATATGGAAATAAACGGATGATTTGTTGAAAGTCTCGTATTTATTGTCTGTTTACTAACATTTCTTTCTCTTTACTATTACATATTTTCAAAAACAATATATTCAAATCTGCAAATTTGAACCATAACATAAAACAATAAGCAAAACTTTCAGTGTTAGAAAAAACAAACAAACTCATTGACAGATCCAGGATTTCTTCAAGGTGACTCGAATTCCTCAAAAGGGGGTTTGGAATAGGTAAATTTCAACAAAAAATTATAACTTATTCACTATTATTACTTGAATAAAAATACATCAAAGTGGATAGCTGCCCCTGCCTCCCCCCCCTCCCCTGGATCCACCACTGCATACTCAATGATTAGCTGAAATGTTCCGGTGGGGAAAGGTCCCTTCCCACTCTAGATCCACCACTGCATAGTCAATGGTAAATTGAAATTTTTGGGGATCAACCATTCCCCCCAACCCCCCCACCCCCCCCCCCCCCCCCCACGATCCGCCACTGCATACTCAATGGTTAGTTGAACACAATTTGTACTTACCCGATTTTAATTCCATAAAATTTTATCCACGAGACACAATATAAATCCAAAACATTTATATGTTTTATTTGGTAAAGGGTATTTTTTTTTTATTCCCACTCATAATGCATTCAATTAATTCTTATTTCATAATCGTATCTGCTGTTTTTACTGTATTGAACAATTTCAATTTGCATAATCAACACAACAATAACAAAACAAAAAGAATAGAAATAAAATTGGTGTAGAAATTGCAAACTGCCGAAGACGAGAAATATTGTACATCCAGCAGAAATAAAGGTAAATCTTGTTCTAGACAAGCATAGAAAATGCAATTCTTTCCCTTATTATTTTAAAATACGAGATTACCAAACATATAAAATTCAACATGATTGTTTTGGCACTTTGATAATTTTGCTCTTACGCGAAGGGTAAATCACATCTGGTCTCGGGAATTGACAATAAATCTCGAGCAGTGTTACGTAATCAAAGCATACATCACGAGACACAGACCCCTACATCAAAGAAGTAAGGCACGCGGTTGACCCGACACAAGGTCACATTCCATAAAGTTTCCGGCTTTTACCCTTTCACAAGTCAATTTATATGTGCACAGAAATAATTACATATGGATTTATAGAGAAAATCGGTCAGTCTTTTTTATATTTCATATTTTTTGTTTGCCATAAGGGTACCGATAATTACAGTGTAATTATCACGTTTAGACCGTGAACTTGCTTGATTTATGGTAAATCTTTTTGACAGTTTGCAATAATTCTAATTTAATCTTGTAATTATTTCATAATCAAGTGCATATCATGAATTCATTCCGAATGTGTGGCTTACAATGCATGACCAGTCCCGGAAATTCGGCGATCTTCACAGGCCTTATCTAGGCCTTTTGTAAACAAAGGAATTTTCCGAGAAATGCAGTATTGCACAAGATACGCATTTCAATCGGAAATATCGCCGATATTTTTGATGGATAATTTAAATTCTAGTGAATCAAAGGATGTTTATTTAATCAATATGTGTTGAAATGTTAGGTTTGTATACCGGAATTTGGGCGATTAATATCGACTGTTCGAATCAAATAGATGCGTGGGGGAAATTACCTCCTCGCTTTTTAAACTGCAATATCTCCGCTAATAATGAAAATTTTCTTAAAATTTTTTCACTAGAAGATACTTTAATTTGTACTTATTCTGTCGGCGTTGAATAATTTGCAGTTTAATTGAAAATCAACTTGTAAAACAACATAAATGGAGCACCTATAAAACGGCCGGTTTTGGCCGGTCTGAGGAAATTATAAAAGGTACGGTTTTGGCCGGTCTGAGTGCAATAGGGTTAAGTAGTCTAGATAACAAAACCACATGGTATCTTTTTTCCTGCATTGGAAATGATTCAGATATCAAATAAAACTAGATAGATAGGACATGTTCATAGTTGTGGTTTACCAAACTGTCCAATCTATGGGGCCATTGGTGACAGGTAGAGTACATTGATATAACATCATTAACATAATGGACGTAACCAATAGAACAATTGGGCTGTGAAAAGTATCAATTTAAGGTTATCAAGTTGGTGATATATATGTGTGACTGAATCATTTGATCATGAAGCTGATGTTCACATGTTCAGCAGAACAAACGTAATAGTTCCACCCTCATATGAATTTGAGCCAAGATCTGGAAAAAGATCCCTTATGGAATTTGAGACCAACCTGCATGGATGCAAATCAGACTGTACATATGTACAGTCTGATCAGTATCCATGTTGATCATTAAATGCTTCTTCATTAGCTGTTACACTGTAAGTTAGCAGAGTGATTCCTCATTCGACAGCATCTCACCACAGACTGGAAACCCATTACCAAACGACAAAGATTCAGACTGGTTCAAATTGAAAGACATTGCAGATGACATTTTCAAGTTGGTGAAATTTTACATTTTGGTCATTTTGTATAGAAAATATTGTGGGAAATGAAGAAATTGCTTGTCACATGCAATTTCTTCATTTTCCACAATGTTTTCCAAAGCCATTTCTTGTGAGGGAGTCAAAAGGCGTCACTGCAGTAATGGGTTAAATAAATGCCTTCTTTCGGAGAAACAGGCTCATGATACATGTATGTACAATGTACATTGACAAGCTCTGAGACCGCATTATTCTTATTGGAGCTCACATGCACATGAATGATTAACAAGAAATATTTGTAACATTTATCAAGACCAGCCTGCAGATTTTGAAGACTTGGTGAAAACCATATTTGGTGGGATATTTTGTGCCAAGAAGCATATTATTTGCCTGAAGGCAATTTGACCATGAAACATTTTGATAAAGGGCAGTATTAATTCATTTGACCAATTTAAGTAGTCCACCCAGCTAAAATCCTGCAGATATCGATCATAAGTAGCCATTAAAATATTTGATCAATTTAACAGTTAAATTAATTACAATGTGCTCCTTTCAGCCTGAGGCTCATTCAGCCTGTGACACCACCCTTTAGCATATGATAGAAATTAAGATAGCCAACTGTTGAAGAAAAGGCGAAAGGCAAAGGACAAAATAAATGTAAATGATCCAAATAATTAAAATTCAATGCTATGGTTTTCTACCAAAAAATAAAATGATATGATCTAAAATTGAAAAATTGAAAAATTACTACAGCCGAAGTTCATATAGAGTGGCGGATCCAGAGGGGGTCCGGGGGGTTAGAACGAACCCCCCTCCGAAGTCTGATTATTTCATTTTCATGCAGAAATTCAGTCAGAATTGCATAAAACTAGGAAAACGAACCCCCCTTTTGTATGTCCGAACCCACCTTTAGAATGTCCGAACCCCCTTCAAAGAAATCCTGGATCCGCCGCTGATATAGACCACGACTTTTTGTTTGATAAATGTGCTTAGAAGCTTTCTTCAATTGTTGTGCCGTTAATTTCTATGATAAAGAAGTACAAATTGTTTTAATGAAAATTAATGAAAAAACTAAGGACTATTTTTTCTTCTTTTTTCCTAAATGTTTTCTTCATGCTGAGAACAGAAGAAGTGTCAAAAACCTGTCAATGATAAAACAATAGACACTTTAACATTTGAGAGGCCATGACCCCTCAGGGGGACTTGAGACCCCTGGTTTTATAGGATTACACCAACATAGCTTGACATTTTATGAAATAATTTACTACCTAGCTTCAAAGATATGTTAATGATAACATCTTGAAGTTTTTGAATTATAATTCATGTTCAGTTTTGTAAAAGTGTAGAGAAAACAAATAAATCACTTTGTCACCCATTGATCTTATTGACCTTCCCATTAAAAACCATAAAATGTCTTCTGCCCTCAGTATTATGGACTTGTATACCTATTTGAGACTTCATAGCTATGCTCTGTTAAGTTATTAGAATGTCACTAAATATTAGATAGAGACTGTATGGTAGATGCTACGCGAAATAAACATTCAAATGTGCGCAGCACATTGAATGTTTATATCACGTAAAATCTACTCTATCTGACTTGGTGTTTGCTAGTGTTCATTGGAGACGGGGGCGTGGCTATGTATAGATGTCACATAAACAGTAGTCTCGTTTATACGAATTATAGCGGGGAAATAATTTTGAAATATTTTGCAATTTCATTGGTCCAAAAAGTAGGTCGAACACTAAGTGAATGTCCTTCATGGTTCATACATATAGGAAAGAGAAGTAGCTTGCAATATAAAGACTCTGGAGTAGACTTTCATGATGAACTCTGACCTATATCCATGCACTGTTCTTTGTAACAACAGTCATCAGATGCTAGTCAGAACATCATAAATGTGATTATTAATACTTTTAAAAAAAAAATGAATTGAATACTCAAATTTAAATGCAATCCCTTGAGATGAGGTGCTTTCTTGAAAGCATATTTCAAGTTCAGTGCAATGTCTTTTCTAACTCAAATTAGAACTCTGTCCCAGTTTATACATTACGACCTGTATGATCGGTCTTTACATACCAACAAATGAATGTTTGACCGAGACTCACTTTAAATGGTGTTTAAATGGTAGTTTACCATGTAATTAATATTCGAGATAGTTCAAATCCTGAAGTGTTGTCTGGTATTTGCTTTGAGTGAGTCGGAAATTGAATCTGTGTAAAATAACAGTAAATACAGAGATTAGACTGGCTCTTTGGTTATCAGTGTCGACAAATTCCGCAATAAATCCCTTTTAGCCCCTTATTCAAACACTTGGCTTTAAGTCTCAAAGGATAAAATTGTCATTGAATATGCTATTTCAAGCTTTTACCCCTCCCAAAGATAAGTTGCTTTGAAGCAAGAACAAGCCTACCTGAGCATGACCCTTTTTGGATTTCTGTAACTTTATGTCTAGGGGCGTAGCCACACTTTCGCGCAAATGCAAATGCATGCGTACAAATTGGCGGTGCAAGTATGGGTATCAAGGGCGGATCCAGGATTTTTTTCCAGGGGGGTCCAAGGCCAAATTATTTTCCAGGGGGGGTCCAAGCCCAAATTATGGCTTAAAATGTAGTAAATATGTAACGTTACACTAAATGTATATAGTCAAAATTCAATTTTCGGCCAATGCCAGGGGGGGTCCGGACCCCCTATCCCCCCCCCCCCCCCCCCCCTCTAGATCCGCCCATGGGTATGGTGTGAAAATTGTCAGAAATGAACGAAAATTAAAAATACGCACTAGATTATTTAATAATGCATTGTTCATTAAAAAGGGCAAACTACGCTTCTGATTTCCTCTATTGAAATCATCACAACTAGACTTTTTTGGGGTGAGGGTTAACCCATTACCATTAACCCATCACCAAACAAATGAATTTTAAAGCTTGTCAAAAACTGAAAGTTTCATTCGACATTTTCAATTAGATGAAATTTAAAAATGTTACAATTTTGGGGTAGAAAACATTGTGGGAAATGGAGAAATTGCTTGTCATTTTCCATGATGTTTTCCAAAGCCATTATCTTGTAGGGTGTCAAAAGGTGTCACTGTGTGGTAATGGGTTATGGAAGCATATGTGTGCATGTGAGCGGTACAAGAATCAATATTCAAACCTCAGAAAAGCGTTAAAAAGCCAATCAGTAGTTTTATGACCATTTTATGAAATTTTTATGCCAATTGCAAACGTACAAGACAAAAAACATGTCACTCATAAAACGGCCATTACTTCCTATTTG
This sequence comes from Fragum sueziense, assembly GCA_963680895.1. Lineage (NCBI taxonomy): Eukaryota > Metazoa > Mollusca > Bivalvia > Cardiida > Cardiidae > Fragum > Fragum sueziense. The sequence continues at coordinate 2,568,241 of OY804602.1, read as the reverse complement.
TGATTATTTGCCGTGAATCTTGTAGAATGTTACTGTCTTTAATCCCGCAGGCTTCCTATCGGCAGCAATATTCCTGTCAACGACAAGTTAGTGCTTCATGAATCAGAAAATAACAGCAGGCTCATAATAGTTGCATTCATTTGTTGAATCTTGTTCTCTGATGCTTTGTCTTAGTTCTATTAACCCTTTCACTGCCATAGGCGACTTTTGTCGACTATAGGGGGTCCCTGCCATAGGCGACTTTAGTCGACAAATTTATGGGGGCGAAATATATGAGTACCCACAACATAAAAAAGAAAAAAATATTGTCATTTCATAAATTACCTTTAAATTTTGGTCTCATATAGGTGCTTAATTTCTCTGTATGTGTTGAGAATTTGAAAGGAATCCATCAAATGAGTCAAAAGTTTTGCATGTTTTTGTGTACAGGGTATCAATTCTTGGAAATTTCTTCGAATTAATTCAGCAGTGAGAAACATGTCCGAAATAAATATTTGGCAGTGAAAGGGTTAAGAAAAATCTTAGACTAAAGCAGCTTGATCGGATATTCCCAAGAATTCAGTATGACATTGTGTTAATGGAGTAAGAAATATATCTACCGGTATTTCATTTTCATGCCAAGACAGGAATGTTCTTGTCACTTTGGCAGCCAGTGTAGAACCAGACCAGACTGCACAGACATGCAGTCTAATCTTATTTAATGTTACCTGCTTGATTTAATTCAGCATCATAGTTACAGCCAACTCTTTGACTATAAGTGCTTGATGAGTTATGCCCAAGAATTCCTTGTCTGACATTGCGTTAATGGAGTGAGAAATCACCCATTACCTCGAGTTGTTAATGACTGGGTCTTTCCTTCATAATTTATCATCACATGATTAATCACAACTAACTTTTTACTAGACCACTGAAAGATGGGTGATCACATCAGGAATACCATGTCTCTCTCTCTTGTTCTCTCTTTCTGCCTGTCCCTCTTCCCCTCGCATAACTAATTTAATCACAACTAACTTTTTACTAGAACAGTGAAAGATTGGTGATACCATCATGAGTACTGTTTCTCTCTCTTGCTGCTTGTCCCTCTTCCCTCTTCAACCCGGTTTTAAAGTCATCAAGGGCAAAGGGCTTGAGACTTGTAACACAGGGGTTGCAGGTTTGATCACCAGTGTTACTCCAATCTTTTAGACAAGACATTTGACCGATGTCCAACCTCCTTCGAACAAAATTTATGTAATCCTCTTTGTAAAAGAAAGTAATTGTGTACACTTTTTATGCTCCCCGAAGGGAGAGCATATAGTCGCCGCTTCGTCTGTCCGTCCGTCCGTCCGTCCGTCCGTCATTCCATCCGTCCGTCCGTCCGTCCGTCCATCCGTCCGTCCGAAGCGATTTCTCTATAACCCTTGGGCCAAATCAAATGAAACTTACCATGTGAACTCCCTATGACATAATGCCGATGTACTTTTCCCGGTTTTTGGATTTGAGGCCTCGTCATGGGAAAAGGGGACTTAAGGTCAAATACACTTTTTCTCTAATTTCTCATAGTCTAATGGTCAGAATTTGATGAAATTTCATATTTGAGTAGCAAATCAGATGCCCTTGACAATAAACTACTTGAAATTTGCGTATAAAAAGTATGTCATGGAAAAAGGGGGCTTATCGTTTGTTAGCTTAATCTTAGCTCTGTATGGCATACATTTATTGTGACAAAGCCTTATTCGGGGAGCATTGTCCGTCTCTGACGGCTCTTGTTGTTTATGCAACATTTTATAACACACAAAATCGTAGGAAAATGCAGTGCACAAGAACCAAAGAAGTTTGACAGTTTAGATAACACAATTTTAGCTATTAACCCTTTCCCAAACAAGACCTGGTTTTGATGTCCCTGATAGAAAAGGCTTGGGAAAACATTGAGACAAAAGGAGAAACTGCTGGTTAACCCACGATAACCAGCAGTTTCTCCTTTTGTCTCAATATTTTCTGACCTATGTTGCACACAAATGGTTTCCTAATTTACAATCAATATGTCGTCTTCAGCAGCTTTCAAATCATCTTCGCAAGCCAAGGGTGACATCTACGACGTAACATCGTTTCTGTATTCACCCTTGGCGTATTTAGTCTGATTTTCTTGGTATCCTGGAAAGCGTTTTCATTGGTGTCAGCGAGGTCTCGCTGGAACCAATCAGATTGTCGACTGATACATTTGTTATGAGTAACTGAATCATGACAACGGGCGGGAAAAAGCATTGCATTTGCAACTTAAAAACGCGAAGATGGGCGATTTTTCCAAAGAATTTCACTGCAATAGACAGGAATTCCCCAACTTTAATTGACGAATTATTATACTTTCGACAATTCGACCGAAAAACCAGCTAACTTTTACATAATCCGCATGGCGTATGACGCGAAAGACAACGTGCGTTAATGACGTCATCAATAATGGACGCAAACAACCAGCAGAACAACCGCTAGACGGCGCTTCGCGATTTCAAGAAAATCGGACTAAATCCGCCAAGGGTGAATACAAATGTAGGTGGGTTCAACCTTGGCTAGCAAAGATGCTTTCAAATTGGACCACCATAAGATTTTACCGTTTTGGAAAGGGTTGGAGGCTTGTAGATAATGTTACTTGCAACAACTCTGAAGTTACATTCATTTCTTGGAATTGTTGTAGTAGAAATACAATTCTAGCATAATACCCATGATAAAAAAAATCTCCCAGAAAAAGCCATAACTCTTGAAATTGTACCGTTGTGTATTACAAGTGCATTATTTCTCCGTTTTTCTTACATAATGTACACTTTGATCTTTCTCAAAGAATCATAAGCTCATGAATATTCATAGAATTAATTTAGGAAAGGAGTCAGTGGGGAAATAAGGCTGTCAATGTCTAGTATTTATATCTTGACATTTAAGACAGACAAAATTGCCAATGTTTTTACAATTTATCCTGTTTTTCACCCTGGCAGACTTTATTTAACTCATTTGGATGGAAACTGAGTGGTAGACAAACAACCCATGTCACCCAGCATTAGCCATATCTAGCTGATAAACACAGAGCTTTCCTGGAAAAAACTTACATAAAGTGTGTGTTGTCATACTGAATGTGTCAAACGTTTCAGAGATTTGAGAGCAATTCTGTTGTTAGTGCATGCAAGTCTCCGTGCATTTAGAATAGTTATATGTTAAACAGACCATTCAACAATTTGTCCTGATGTAACTGTTGGCCAGGTGTTCCATCTACGCGATGTTCAACCTAGGTAAAAACTTTCTGCTTCATGTTTATCATGTAGCTATAATCATATTTCGCTAATGAAAAAATATTAATCTGGATAAAAAAAAAATGTGTTTTGTATTATTTCCTATGTTCATATTCCATTAGTTCAAATACATGTGTCAATTGTATCCATGAGGGACAAAAATAGGGGTTGAAATAAAGTTGGTCCTTTAATCAAAATCAATAATTTCAAAACAAACCAACAAGCACCCCCTTCCAGTTAATGTTCTAATCTATATACCTCAAGAATCAAGATTGTCCATGTATGGAGTTAAAGGTCATTATTCTGAAGAAGTCTATCTATAAGTAATCTAAACAAATAATAACATGAGCTCCCAAGAAATTTAATTGAAATCAGACTCTAATCACCATGACAACTGTGAAGTTTAGACTTATAAATCATACCTGCATGGTCATTGTAGCCATGGCGATAGTTTATAATTATCTGTTGCTGTCAGGCTGAGATCTTTGTTATTTTACTCCTGTTTATCTTAAAAGACAATATTAATGCTGAATGAAGATTCATAATTTTTATGCACCTGAACACCAAAATCATTTTCTGTTAACAGTATAAGTTAGGATATTAAGTCTGATGGCAGTATCATAGACACAGTGACGTATCCAGAGGGGTTTGGAGGTTCAAACAACCCCCCCCCCCCCTTCTGTAGCCTGATGATTTATTTCAATTTCATGCAGAAATTCAGTCAAAATTGTGTAATACTAAGAAAAAGGACCCCCACCCTTCTGTACTTTTTAACCACTAGTACTCTCACAGAAATCCTGGGTATGTACTTTCCTACACTGGCATCAAATATGTCTTATTACTTTGGATGCTTGTACTAGTCATTTATAGGACATGAACACATGATAAGGTGCACCATCTTCTTGCAATGTTTAAAAACATCAATAAGCCCATTATACCAAGCATCTTATCACTGAGCAACAACTTAATGGTGCAGATGTGGGTTTGCTTCAAGGTGTCAACAGAAATTTGATTTTATAGATAGATAAAATGTATAAAAAATTTCACTGAACTAGAATTCAATACCCCTTATTCTTTGTGGGATATCGGTAGTCAACAAATAAATAATCCATTTACTGATAGGAAATGGTGGTTGATGAAAAGCTCGATCATTGTCCTTGAATGGAGTTTTTGTTATTTTATGAGTTTTTGGCCAAATTATAGATGGTATCGGTGATCATGCCCCTTGTCCAGTTACACTTTTTAACATGAAATTTTCTTAACCCTTGTTCTGTCCAATTTAACAGTCCCAAGACAAGACATGGTTTTGATGTCCTCAATATAAGTTTGGGAAAGCATTGATGATCAGCGTTTTCTTTTTATGCCCTCGATAGGGAGGCATCATAAATTTGACTTGTCCGTCTGTCCGTCTGTCTGTCCGTCATTCCGTCCAAAAACTTTAACATTGGCCATAACTTCCTTATTACTTAACATATTCGCTTCATACTTTACCACAACATTCCTTGGTACATTACCTTTCTGTAGGCACATACTTTGGTGACCTTGACCCCTGGATGACCTTGACCTTGAACAAAGATTGGCCATAATTTAAAATCAAAGCGGTGTCGGGGGCATTGTCATCTTACAGTGACAGCTCTTGTTTTTCCCTCTATGTCTATGCTATATTATAATCAACTCAGAAAGGTCCAAAATTGGCTGTTCTAAAAACAGTTAAAGTACTAGGGCTTATGGGAGAAATAACAAGAATCTAAATGCAAGGTGCTCCAATGGCCACAATTTTACTGAAATACTGTTAAAATGAGCTATTTTACTCAGAGCCATTTGAATACACCACTACAGTACAGATTGGAGACTAGGCTCCCCAAATAGCACCTTCACGGTGCTCTGTGTTATCAGTCCCACATCTCAGTCGGTTTCAGTGAAATGGAGCCTAGTCCAGGGACTAAGTAGTCTGAACGGATAAGTTTCTAACTGAAATCGATCTTTTTAGGAAAAAAGGGTTTAATTATATTTGTCATTTATTTTGTGTCCAGTATCCTATAATTAACACTAAATAAACCGACTCACTAAATAGGTCTGATTAGAAACTAGACGATTCGGTTTTAACATCATTTAAATTCTAATTGACCATAGCTCAGATACAATAAAACGCTTTTATATGCAAATGAATGCATTCTGCACTTAGATTTATTTGTTACTGTAACTTTAAACTTGTTCAATAGAAAATTCTGTCAAATAGACAACCAAAGACGTTTAACTACAACTTGAATAAGGTTTAGTTACTAGCTTTAGGTGCCTGTTTACTATTATCCTCTTGTCTGTCTGAGTATTCTTTTGTCACACTGAAAACTGTACCAAATATTTAAATACAAGACAGTATCAAATGCTGATCTAAATTGAAATCAACTTTAGATTTTAAACTGATTGTTGGAATTGAAAAAGTTTAGTAGAAACTGCAGCTTTTTATGTGGCAGCATAGCACGGTGGAGATTGTGCATGGGTAAATCTACGGACAAATTTGCCTCGCTTTAGGTAAGACATTTTGCAATAACTTTCTTATTTCTGCGTCAATTATCAAACAATTTGTTGCATGTACCCCGACTTACTGGGCTCTATCCTTTTATGTATGACTTACCCAAAACCATCTTGCACTTTTTGCAAAAAATGATATCCCCAGGATATCCCCAACATAAGGACGTTACAAGCAAGTTACTTGAACAGCTCGGACTCGAAGACCTGGATCTGATCCTAAGGGAAAGGAGACTTCGTTGGTACGGACACGTTGAAAGGTCAAACGGGGCAATCAAAAGTGCTCATAACATGCAGGTCATAGGCACACGCAGTAAGGGAAGACCAAAGATGACCTGGAGGCAGCTGACAGAGAGGGACCGTCGAGATTGGTGCCTATCCACCATTGATCCACAAGAGAAAGATAGATGGAGAGCAGGAGTGAAGACAGCCATGTGTGCAGCAAGCCAGTTACCTGGAAGGGAGCACCCTGATGTGGACCATGCTTCTACCCCTGCACGTTAAACATGAAACCTGGGAGTGAGTGAGTGAGTGAGTGATCCCAACCGACCAGAAAAATGACAAAAAATTCAGATTGTTATTCTGGTTGGTTGGCATCAATTTTTGGGAAAAGTATGAGAAATTAATTTTCAAATAAGTTATACATCTTCAGAAAGAGCTCAGTAAGGCAGGGTACATGCAACAAACTGCATGAAAATTGACGCAGAAATAAGAACGTTATTTTCTTAATTTCTTACCTGAAGCGGGGCAAAATTGTCGGTAGTCTTTATCATTTCGTTTTCTGGTTGGTCGGGATCATTTTTGGGGAAAAGTAAAACAAATAATCCATATATCTGAGGAAAGAGCTTGGTAAGGCGGGGTACATGCAACAAACCTTTTGAAAATTGACACAGAAATAAAAAAGTTATTGCAAAATATTCGACCAGAATCAAGATTATTTTTGTCTGTAGTTGTTATCCATCCCATGATGCACAAAAATCTCCACCGTGATAAATGACACAACAACAGAATACAAGTTGCCTTCATGCTCAAAATAATTATATAGGTCTGACCGTCTCAATAAATGACCTGGCAGAGCATCTCTAGCTATTAGCAAGAGATACTCTGCCATGTCATTTATTGCAAGCTATACCAGAAAAGCCATTAAGAATGTAGCATCAATGATTGATTATGAGGGATCGAAAGGTGATTAGTAATTTTGATAGACAAGGAGATATGAATCTGATGTTGTATTTAATGTTTCTAGTCTTGATATCGCCTCAAGCAGATGACTCCAATGAGTACCCACAACACAGGCTTTGGACTCGAAATAACAAAAGAATGGTTTCACTCCCTCTTATCTGTTGCTGTGTACCAGAAAAGCCATTAAGAATGTAGCATTAATGATTGATTATGAGGAACTGAAAGGTGATTAGTAATTTTGATAGACAAGGAGATATGAATCTGATGTTGTATTTAATGTTTCTAGTCTTGATATCGCCTCAAGATGATTCCAATGAGTACCCACAACACAGGCTTTGGACTTGAAATAACAAAAGAATGGTTTCACTCCCTCTTATCTGTTGCTGTGTACCAGAAAAGCCATTAAGAATGTAGCATCAATGATTGATTATGAGGAACTGAAAGGTGATTAGTAATTTTGATAGACAATGAGATATGAATCTGATGTTGTATTTAATGTTTCCAGTCCTGATATTATCTCAAGGAGATGATTCCAATGAGTACCCACAACATAGAGCTTAGATTTGATATAACAAATTTAGAGTGGTTTCACTCCCTCTTATCTGTAAAGTTATGTACCAGAAAAGCCATTAAGAATGTAGCATCAATGATTAATTATAAGGGACCGAAAGGTGATAAGTAATTTTGATAGACAATGAGATATGAATCTGATGTTGTATTTAATGTTTCCAGTCTTGATATCGCCTCAAGCAGATGATTCCAATGACTACCCACAACATAGGGTTTGGATTTGAAATAACAAAAGAATGGTTTCACTCCCTCTTGTCTATTGCTATGTACCAGAAAAGCCATAAGAATGAAGCATCAATGATTGATTATGAGGGATCGAAAGGTGATTAGTAATTTTGATAGACAAGGAGATATGAATCTGATGTTGTATTTAATGTTTCCAGTCTTGCAATGGTTGTTTGATTCTCTAGTTACTCTGGGGCAGGTGTTTCATTGTGAATAATTACAGGTATGACCCTTCATCGGAAAACCCTATTAACCCTTTCCCAAACATGACCTGGTTTTGTTGCCCCTACTGGAAAGGTTTTGGAAAATATTGAGGCAAAAGAAGAAAATGCTGGTATCCAGCATTTTCTCCTTTTGTTTCAATATTTTCTGTGGTATATTATGCACAGATCATACCTTTATCAACATTGATTTTGTTGTATGAATTTGAACAGTCTAAAATCTATATTATCATTCAGGAAAGGGTTAACGAGTAATGAGAGGGGTCTCAGGTTGCAAATGATGTTCGGTGTGAGGCGGTCAATAAAATCTGGTTCATGTATAGGTGGTAGGAGCTCTCTTACATTGTCCAGGGTGTTGGCCTTTGTCATGAACATCATGTATATTCATGAATAGTAGGTGTTTTTCAACCATGTCTATTTGTGCACTTGGTAGTGCGTCAAATTCAAAAGATTCTTGGTAGATCTGGTTCATGCATAGGTGGTAGGAACGCTCAAACGTTGTCCTAGGTGTGGACCTTTGTCATGAACATCAGAATAGCAGTGGCAGATCCAGAAGGGGTTTGGGGGGTTCAAACGAACCCCCCTCTGTAGACAGATTATTTCATTTTCATGCAGAAATCCAGTCACAATTGTGTTATACTAGGAAAACGAACCCCCCCTATTTATATATTCGAACCCCCCTCACAGAAATCCTGGATCCGCCGCTGAATAGTAGGCTGTTTTTTGGCCAAGTCTATTTGTGCACTTGGTAGCACATCAAACTCAAAATATTCTTGGTAAATCTGGTCCATGCATAGGTGGTAGGAGCACTCAAAGGTTGTCCTAGGTGTTAGTCTTTGTCATGAACATCATGAATAGTAGGCTGTTTTTTGCCATGTCTGTAGTATTTCAACCTTATAACAATCTGGGTAGATCCCTGGGATCTGTAAAACATCCTCTCTGACATTTGTCATTACCCAATGGGTAGATATTGGTAAGCCTAGAATTATGGGTGAGCTGCTGGAGACTGATGAAGTGCTCAAAGTGAGCTATTGTGGTCACTCAATGTCCGTCGTCGGTCCGTCCGTCCGTCTGTCTGTCCGTCTGTCAACAATTTGGTGTTAACACTCTAGCATCCACAAAAGTTGGTCAATCTTAATCAAACTTGGTCAAAGCAAGTATGGTCATAAGTTCTCGGATGAGTTCGATTATGGGCCTGATCGGACCTGGAAGTCTGGAGTTATTTGCCCTTGAACGTAAAAAATAGCTAGTTTTGACTTTGTTAACACTCTAGCATCTACAATTATTGATAAATCAAGACAAAACTTGGACATAATGTTAGAGACCATAAGATCTCGGATGAGTACAATTTTCAGTCTGATCTGATTAGAAAGACGAGAGTTATGTGCCCTTGAATTCGACAAAATTGCCTTGTTTCGGCAGTTTTCGACCTTGTTTACACTCTAGAATCTACAATTATTAATCAAGTAAGACAAAATTTGGACACAATGTTGGGGACCATAAGATCTTGGATGAGTTTGATTTTCAGTCTGATCTGAACAGAAAGTCCACAGTTACATGCCCTTGAATTTGACAAAATTGTCATTTTCGGCTGGTTTCGACCTTGTTAACACTCTAGAATCTACAATTATTAATCAATCAAGACGAAACTTGGACACAATGTTTTGGATCATAAGATCTTGGATGAGTTTGATTTTCAGTCTGATCTGAAAGTCGAGAGTTATGTGCCCTTGAATTTGATAGAATTGCTATTTTCGGCTGTTTTCGACGTTGTTTACACTCTAGCCTCTACAATTAGTAATTTATAAAGACAACACTTGGACACAATGTTTGGGACCATAAGATCTCAGATGAGTTCGATTTTCAGTCTGATCTGATCAGGAAGTTGAGAGTTATGTGCCCTTGAATTTGAAAAAAACTGCTTTTTCAGCTGCTTTCGACATTGTTTATACTCTATAATCTACAATTATTTATCAATCAAGGCAAAACTTGGACACAGTTGGGCACCATAAGATCTCGTATAAGTTGGATTTTCACAACGCTATTGACCATAAGTTCGTTCTCAGTCTTAAAGTCATAAATATTAATTGAATTTAACAAAAGTGTTGCTTATATCATTTTGGTTCAGGTGAACGATATAGGACCATCATGGTCCTCTTGTCATGATAAAGTGCTCTAGCCTCTGTGATCATGGTTGAAATATTATTATGGTTAAAGAGGCATTAAACTCCATTCAAATCAAATGAATCCAAGCCTGGAATTTTTTGGCTTGCCCGGGTAATGCAATTCCTTAAATTGTCAAAGCTCAACCATGAATTTGAACTTTATTAACTTCATGCATCTGATTATATAATGTTTGATGACCTACCAACAATCTCGCACAGAACCTTTGTAAGTTTTTAGACCCACATCTGGACTTTGTTACATTGGTTTTACATCATCTGTGTTGCAATCCCTTGCTCATAAATTGTATATTCTGAATTAGATTTGATTCATATATCTTGTTCATGGGATTTTAATTCATACTATCTGGTATAGTTTCATCATTCACTTTCACATGCCAAACCTTGTGAATATCAGCATAATTGGTTATAAGACTAAAGATATAGTGACTTAAACCCTTCTCCTGTTTGAAAGCTGCTGCGGATGACAAAGTAGATATCGTTTGATAAAGATAACATTGGTGAACAACAAAGCACAGACACTATTGAGGCAAAAGGAGTCAGGAATTCTGTTACAGAGGCACAGTTTTCATGTAGCCCAAGAATTCCTTGTGCCCCTATTTCAATGTTTGAAATTCAATACAAATGATATGATATGCATCCCCTTCCTGGCCCCATGAAATATTAGCTGCCCCAACCCTCCTGGTCTATGTTAAAACTGCTTCATATGGGCCTGCAGTTTATGTCATTTTATGGAGTAGGTTATTGCTGCTTTTCAACGAAAATCTCGAAAATCTCGGAACTGCAGCTTGTTTAACCCTTTCCCAAACAAGACCTGATTTTGACTTCTCTAATAGAAAAGGCTTTGAAAAAACATTGAGACAAAAGAAGAAACTGCTGATAATCAGCAGTTTCTCCTTTTGTCTCAATATTTTCTGTGCTATATTATACACATATACCTTCCTTTTTAACATCAATTTTGTCATCTACAGCAGCTTTTAAGTATGACTGCCCTAAAATTTTGTTGTTTGGGAAAGGGTTAAAGCTGCAGTAACGAGATTTTTGTTGAAAAGCGGCGTTATGTACAAGGGTAAAAGGTCTCACAGAGAAGCGTAGGATGTGTGGTTGATCCGGATCTGTCACCTTTGACAGGGACCTATCTGATGTTTGTAAGGCACCCTGATTAATTATGCAACAATTAATCACAGACTATCTAAATCCTCATGTTTAATCAGGGGTTTGAGCAAAATTTATAATAGTAAATGAGAAATATATTGGTCTTCCTGGCCTATTTTCGCCCCTTTTATCTGAATGAATGCAATGGTATGTGATAACATAGAGGCATTTTAACCCTTTCCCAAACAAGGCTGCCGCGGATCCAGCATTTCTGTGAGGGGGGTTCGAATCTACAAAAAAGGGGGGGGGGGGGGGGTTGTTTTCCTAGTATTACACAATTTTGACTGAATTTCTGCATGAAAATGAAATAATTTGGCTACAGAGGGGGGTTCGTTTGAACCCCCCGAACCCCCTCTGAATCCGCCACTGCAAGACCTGGTTTTGACGTCCCTAATAGAAAAGGCTTGGGAAAACATTGAAACAAAAGAAGAAACTGCTGATAACCAGCAGTTTCTCCTTTTGTCTCAATATTTTCTGTGCCATAGTTTACACAAATTCTATCTTTAACAACATCTATTTTGTCATTTGTGTCAGTTTCTTGAAGTGGACCACCCTTAAATTTTGTTGTTTGGGAAAGGGTTAAACATCTTCTTCTTTCAGGTGTAATGTGATCTAAAATTCAAAAGATTTTCAATGGCATAGTGCAAGACTTTTTCAAGAGCAACATTGATATATATTCAATTGCAATAGCTCAGAATTATTCTCGTTATTTGATCAATCCATTCTGACATAATGTTGCTAATTGATGCCCCACAATATAAAGGCTTTGAAAAACATCGTGAAAAATAAATTGCTTGTAACGACAACCAGTATAAAATTGTTTAGTTTTTTTATAGCCATTGCTCCAGCCTATGTTTAAACAAGAGCCGTCACAGACGGATTATGCTCCCCGAATAAGTGTTTGTCACAAAGTAAAAACTATCATACATTAAGCCCCCTTTTCCCATGACAGTTTTTTTGTACACACATTATTTATAGAATATGGTCTAGAACATCCTATTTATTACATGAGCACAAAATTTCATTAAATTCTGCCCATTAGATGAAGAGAAATAAGAGAAAAACTAATTTTTACACTAAGGCCCCTTTTTCCATGATGCAGCCTTAAATTTACAAACAGAGAGAAAGGTCCCTAGGTATTGACCTAGGGAGTTCACATGTGAAGTTTCATTGAAATTGGTCCAAGGGTTGCCGAGATATGGCTGTGGACGGACGGACAGACACACAGACGGACAGCGTGGCGACTATATGCTCCCCCGAAATTTTTTCGGAGAGCATAAAAAAAGCAAGTTTTGTTATCGCGGTCTTCAAAGTGTATCGTTCATCCAAATTTGCAAGGGGAAGATTGCAAAAGATATGTTAAAAAAGTTTTTTTTTCAATGTCAAACCATTGAGATGGAACAAAGTACTAGATCTACTTGTAGAAATTCATTTCTCTTCAAGTGATTTTAAAAGCAATGTGACAATTAATTTCAACAGAGATCAGAAATTCAGGTCTCAAATAAAGGTAAATATGGTATATGAAGACAAGGGTTTTACCAGCTGCATTTTCTGAATATTTTAATGTGTCATATCTATCTTTAGAACTTTCTATGATAAATATTTCATTACACTTCAAGTGAAAGAAACTGTTGTGATAATTATTTGTTGAAAATATGGTGTTAAAAATGCAGTAACAATATAACACTGAAAATAGAATATAATGCTTCAACAATGTCTAAATTGGAGTAAAATTACTTGGCAAGGTAGACCATGATCAGACTTCAGAATATTTTTCCAGAAAACAATCTGATCTCTACTTATAATACCTTATCTCTAAAAAGCTAAATATTTGCTAAACATATTATCATGAAACGGCTTTAATTTCAAATTAGAATTATAAATTTGATTGTTCAACCTGACATTTAATTCAACCCTTTTCCAAATGGCAAAAATTTGAAAATTTCGAATTTGAAAGCTGCTGCAGATGACGAAATGGATGTTACTAAAGGTAAGATTTGTAATAATATAGCACAGAAAACATAGAGACAAAAGGAGAAACTGCTGGTTATCAGCAGTTTCTTCTTTTGTTTCAATGTTTTCACAAGACTTTTCTAATTGGCATGTCAAAACCAGGCCCCGGTTTCTCGAAAAAACTAAAGTACGTTCTCATGCTCAAATCTGAGCACCATGCTCAAATCACACGAAATCCATGTGAACTTCAATCTAATACCCTTCAACGTTGGAGAGTATTCGTTTGAAGTTGAGCATGGACTCATGAGAACATACTTAAGTTTTTTCGAGAAACCAGGGCCAGGTCTTGTTTGGGAAAGGGTTAACTAAGTCCTTTCTATATGTAGTATACTTTTAAGCTTATTTGCAAAATACTATTTAGTGTCAACACTAGCTCGCAAAAGAAATTAATATGGTACTATTACTTGATCTTCTTAAAGGATCTTTGTATAGAAATATTAATTTCCAAGTTTTATGAATATTGATTTTATTTACTGGTAACAATTTCCCTGACAATCCCTGGTTTTCCGAATAGGTGACAAATTTTGAAAATATGAAAGCTTAAAAAAAGAGCTGATCACCAACATTTTGCCCTTTTTGACTCAATATTTACTATGTTAAAGCTGTTAGATCTACCAGTATCAAGTTAAAATAACTTTTTGTTGCCTGCAGCATCTTTGATTTTTTTTCATTTGGACAAAAATATGTCTTCAAAGGATTAAACCTTCTGTTGTTTATAAGAAATATTTAAATCCAATATCACTAGCAGTGAACTCGGCCAAAGCGATGGATGTTTTTCAATACAACAAGGTACAGATATTTTGCGTTTAAATGTGAGTTTTAAAGATCTGATTGGATAGTTTTTCTTATAACAATGAATTTGTTCTAGAAATAGACCGGGTTTACCAATATATATTGACAAACCGTTGGTGTTGTTATAAAATCTCATAAGTACGGCTTTATTGGAGCCGTAGTTACGATATTTAATAACAACACCGACGGAATACAATGATCGCGAAAAAACGTCCCACGCTTTGGCCGAGTTCACCACCAGTGAATATAGGTATGAAATTTTTGTCCTGTGGCTGGGATAGTAAAGTAAAGCACAACACAATCTTTTTGATACCACTTTATCTGTTACATCAAATGTGATAAAATCTGTTAAATACTAACAGTAAATGACTTATGTATTTATCATAAATCATTTTAATCTTTCATAATAATAATTATCTATTGTGTGACAATGTGACTAGAGAAGGTAATTCATCAAGATTTCAATCATAAACCGAATGTGTTAACTCCCCTTAGGCACCTCTTTATTGTATAGCGGAGTCATGTGACTGTATGGTAGTATTGAAGAATGTGTACTGAGAGATGTATTCATTCAGTCTAAAATAGCCTAGTGGTATAGTGTTGATAATACAATGCTCTAAAATAGTGAGAAACACTGGAATTTTAATTGTTCAATGTTGCTTATCTGATTGGTGATTAATTTAACAGATAAAAAAGTAATTATAGAAAAATTTGTATTAGATGGATAAAAAGTAAAGTTTTGTGTGATGATATTATAATGTCATCACAGTATTTAGTGGGACAACATCAGTATCATGACTTTGGGTGGCTTTTACCCTAAATCTTGGAATATAATGTCTGTAGTGTTTCAATACTTATGGATAATACCCTTTTGTATGGGGTCTTTTATAACCATTGTACAAACAGGAGAAGAGAAAGTTATTACTTGGAATAGATCAAACACAATGTAAGTTACTTTTCATTCTAATTATTTTTCAACTGTCATGCTTTCAATGTTTATCATTTATTTGATTTTTATTCAATCGCCACAATTCTGACAATTAAACTTTAAAATCTGATTACTAGAAAAAAGCATTATCACAAATTTAGAGGAGTGATCATCAATATATAAAAACCCTAATTTTGCTGTGTTGCTTGAAGTATTTTCCTCTGCTTGCACTGTATGATATTTTTCAAAGTTAAAAAGTGAATAAGATAGAAGATATTTTTATTAAAGTGGCATGCTATCAATTTTTTTATTTTATATCTCTTTAAATTAAGTTTTGATTTTTAATTGTAAATTAGTTGAAGGGTAACAAAACATACAAAATGTCAATTGTACATAGTTAGAATTTTGCATTTTCAGTTTTATTGATGATCAAATATAAATATATTTTGGTTTCAAAGACCATCTGCAGTACAGTATTACTCTTTATATTTTGACGATATTTTTTAAGAATGAAAAAATGTCGCATTGAGCCAAAAAAGTTGGCAAATTAAAGACTAATTGTGTGTCATTTGTAAATACATGGACCTCATTATGACTAAAATAAGGATCAATTTTCAACAAAGTTGTACTCAGAGTAATGCGAACCTTTGTTTTGAAATTGCACAATTATGGCTAAAACGTTTACCCGCTTCATAAAAGTTAAAAACCCTAATTTTCTCTTTCAACAGTTTAGGTCTCAGCTTTGTGACGATATCGATTTTTGAAATAAAATTATCAACATGTGTATCAAAGTATGATGAAGTGAACATAATTATGTCTGATTATTTTTACCTGCCTGAGTAATCATTTTGTCCTTTCACTCTTTTGCTCTGTCAATACTCCATCTTTCCGCAATATCTAACCCAATTTTTTCTAGTCACTTGAATCGAGTAAAGTACTTTGTACATGTACCAGCAGCATTTTTTTCTCAAATGATAGGTTTTGGACACAAATTATAAATTGAAAGAATTTTCCGTGCTAGAATTTGTTAATTGCTTCCAAAAGACATCAATGTCAAACCAAAACAAAAGTCTCTGGTAGATTTTTTTTTTTTTTTTTTTTTGATAACTAAAAATGACCAGAGTGCACATTTTTGTTACAGAAAAAAGAAAATAGTTAAGATGGCAATGTTGTCAAGTAGTGTATCTCACTAAAAGGGAGCCATCATGGCCCCAGACACTGACTCTAGACTTTATTTACTCTGTAAATACAAACTCTAACATCTTCAAACTTTATATTGTCGCTTTTCAACACAACCTCGTAACTGTAGCTTTATTTAAGCTGCAGTCACGAGGTTTTTGTTGAAAAGCATCCATATATTATGTATCATGGCTAATTTCCTCCCAAAACATCGTAACCAGAGATGTATACAAGCTGTATTTACAATGTATTTGGACAGAAAACTTCAATATGGTTGGCAAATTACCTTCATATATACAGAAAATGACAATATGAAGTTTTGATACTTAAATAACAAGTTCTCACAAGCGTTTATTGATGAAATTTTGAAACAAGTATAAAAAATAGGAATCCAGATTAATCATTTAAAATTATTTTCTTTTCATAAAACAAAATTTACATTCACTCAAAAAGGAATTTGGATAAAATTTAAAATTCTAATTAATATCATAAATTGAAAACATAGCTGTATGCTATTTGATGTCATGTGCAAGGTCAATATTTATTTTCATCAACACTTACCTTGACAGCAATATGCTAAAGACTTCAAAGGAAATACCCCTATGAAATATAATTATCTGAAGCTATAAAGACTGAAAATAATTTGAAGATACTGAATGGTCATTGATAATTTATGAATTTTAAATTGCGTATAGCAGACGAGAATTGACCTTGCAGAGCATTCCATTCGATAAGCATGGGCTGCTCTGCCGGGTCATTTATCATGAGGTATATCAGTGATTTGAAAAATAGAAAACTTTTCAGAAGCATTAGAAAATGATTATCTTCTAGAAATTTCACTGTTTAGTTATTCCATTACTCATAAAGTAAACAATCAATACTTCAAAATGTCTGTCAAAGAGGTTCCAAATTTGAGCCCAAGTGGAAGAAAAGTGTTGAGCATATTTGCTCTTATTGCAGTCCTCTTACATCTGTATTTACACTGCAGAATCTTGGCAGTTTTAGCCAATGTGTCATATTCTATGCAAATAGATCAAACCCCATATCTGAGAGGATTTGGAATGGCCAGAGTTAAAGATGTACTCATTGTACGGTACTCTACAAAATTATTGTTATTGATATGACAGAAAGCTCGCTTGAATTTCACATCATAATGTTTATGAAATCAAAATTAACATGGATTTTCAATTAGAATTTATTGTTTGATATTTTTTGCACTGATAAATTTCCGTTAACAATCCAGCAATTTGTCCTACATATGAAAACCATTTTGTCAACATCAGGCAGGAATTTAAATTCATAATCAGCCAAATATTTATGGAAATATGCTGAGAAAAAGTCAGTGCCTATTGTGCTTGAAGTTGTAAATAAAGCTGAGAAGTAAGTGAAAAAAGGAATCTTTGATTCCAACACGATGGTACAGGGCAAAACCATCATATATTTATACAGAATTGTTATGCAGTTACAATGGTTATGCTCCATCCCATCAAACTGCCAGCCCTATTTGAAATATTGGTTAAATTTAACTTGGATCTGATAATGTAATTATCCAGTCAAATTTAAATAATTTATTTTGGTTCCTAGTCTGTCTCTGATACCGGTTCCCCCATGCTTGTCTGTGATGTGTGGGATAAAAACATGGAAAAATGCAATGAATTATCAATGAACTAGAAACCATACTATTTTTAATGAGCACTGAGGGACTTTATCTTGGACTTAGAGACTATCTGAAGATGGTTTCTAAACAACAGTTTTCCAAGAATTAATAGATCAAAAGTGGGTGGGATAAAGCATTTTCAAAATGCAAATATGGATATATTGTACCATTTTGATTTGAAATGTAAGCTCATGATAAATGACCAGGAAGAGCATCTCTAGCTATTAGCTAGAGATGCTCTGCCAGTTTATTTGTCATGATCTATAACAAGATCAGGATGCCATAAACAATAACATCTTCTTATTAAATGTAATGTTGACTTTCTGAAGTTGATTTAAATGCATACATTAAACACACTTACAATTGTTTAGCACTTCTCATTGAAATACAATATTCTTGTGCTTAGTATGATTTTTTTTCAATGCCCCTTTTAGTCAATACATAAGATTCAGCTCACTGAATTTTGGTTGTGAGGTGACCTTGTTTCGAGGATTATGACTCTATCTTACCGAAAGATCTTTGAAAATACCAATAACCTATGAATGAAAAGCAATATAAAGTGATGTTGAAAATGTAATTTCAATGCAAATTTCTCCCATTCAGTATTATCGAACAAATATGTGTAATTTTCGGCTGCACCTATTCAACTGGGCTATAAAATCTTTAATTTTAACACAAAATAAAATCTCTTTCGATTGCTTTTTAATGTTTTCTAATTTGCATGGGAAGTGATGGATAGGACAGCCTATGGTTTCATTATGTTTCAAGTTTCTTCATGAATTGTAGTGATTGAAATTTTTCACATTACACCAAATATTTTCCATCAGAATTAGAATTCATTTATACAGCTTGAAAAAGTCAGCCGATTGATGATGTGTCGCTTAGAAAGCAAAATGGAAAAAGGAGAAAATACTCTAGGCTGTTATTATGAGGAAAGAGGATGAGTAGACAAAGTAGATAGGGTGAAAGTTTTTCACTGATAACCCTGACAAAATTTGTGGGCTCCTCCCTAAACCATACAATACCTTTATCTTTAGACTGGTTCGTAAACCCTCTCTTTCTGTTGTGACAGAAAAATCTTAGGGTTTTAAAGAAACTTCTAATATCTTTGACCTTGTCAGATGACCTTGACCTTTTACTTTATGATTGCTGGATGCATCGTAACTGTGCAGGTAACAGGCACTCTTATATTGCTTTCTGAAATACCAGTGAAATGCCAATGAAAAGACAGAAACTTTTGGCTGTATCTAATTTAAAGCTTTAGTTTCTAAAGAAGACTTTTATGCTATGATTTTAAAAAGAAGCCACAACTATGGCCCACATCTTGCTGAAGTACGTAGAAAGTTATCTAGACCTTTACTCACTGGTGGTGAACTCGGCCAAAGCAAGGGACGTTTTTCGCTACAACAAGGTACAGATATTTTGCTTTTAAATGTGAGTTTAAAGATCTGATTGGATAGTTTTTCTAGTAAAAATGAATTTGTTTTAAAAATAGACCGGATTTACCGATATGTATTAACAAACCGTCTGTGTTGTTATAAAATCTCGTAACTACGGCTTTATCGAAGCCGTAGTTACGATATTTTATAACTGTGAACACCGGCGGAATACTATGATTGCGAAAAAACGTCCCACGCTTTGGCCGAGTTCACCACCAGTGTTACTGTAATGTCTTCTTGTTACACTGTTACAGTGTTGACTGTGAAATGTTTTGAAAACTCTGACAAGTCTGAAAGTCTGGTGAAAGTGTTAAGTCTTTAGACAATTCTAGATCGTATGCGGATAAAGTATTGTTACCTTACATCATTGACCAATTTTGGAAATAATCAATATCTGATAGCATTATATTGAACCTAAAACTGTGTTTTGAAGGACAATGGTTAAAGAAAGGCACTGCAGATCTGCATTGATAAAAACATGTCTTTATAGGGAGCAATAACTAGAGTTTGATTTAGGTGTTTTGATGCAAAAAACCCTGCACTTTGAGTAGCTTAAATGCACAAATGTTATAAGTGCATATGATTGTATATGCATTTACATGTTGCATGAATGGCTTAATTTATTTTTAAGTGCATGTGCAGGCAATGTCCATTAGAAATGAATGCTTGGTTACAAACTGGACAAAAAATTCAGTTGTATAGAAGAGACAAAAAATCTGAAATCATCTTTTCAGAAAAAGGGCTGAAAAAGACCAAATATTTTACGTTTGTAGGACAGTGTCTCAAGTGCTCTTCATTCAACAGCTTTAAAATTATGTTTGAAAGTTTTTAAGATTTTTTATGAGGCATTTCAATGTTTGAACACAGAATTATTTTAGTGAGATGATTATCGTTTTTAGTGCATTACGCTGTTCCGTACATTCAGCTATGCCTGTATGCTTTTACAATGAATTAAAAAAAAAAAAAAAAAAATCACCCAAAAAATGTTTTACAAAATGTTAGCTTTTTAACTGCAATTTTTTGCATGTAAGATTTCCCATGTTTGTATGTCATAGATATTTTGTAGTGTCATAAAGAACTTAAATTTTAATATCACCCTTTTGTAACATCTTTAACAATAGGTTTTGACATTCATTATTTTAATAAAAATGCCAACACAGTGATAAAATTTAATTTTGAATAATATTATCCAACAATATTTTTGAAAGATACAAAATTATTTGATATTTGATTACATCCTTTCAATGAACTTGCATCTCAATTATTTTCAATGTTTTGAAATGTCTTCACTGTATTTTACAGAAATTTCCTGAATTTAAACCATGTTCATTTCAATGGTCGGAGGTCGGTTGGGTCTGGTTATAAGATTTTCCCTCTCACCGCAGGGTTCTATTATAAATCTGTTGACTTAAATAGACCTTTTGAAGAAAGTTTTAAATGTAGAGAGTTGTAATTAGCTGTTGAATTCAATTTCAAGTTGTGTTTGCTTCACAAAAACTTCTCAAAATTTGACTGTGTCTGACGGCACCACTTGATTCACACTTTTCCTTTCATGTCTGATTGTTAATTTTGTGTATCACATGCTTTGTAAGAACATTCTCTCAGTACGCCAAAAACTGAAGTTTATAAATCAAATGAAAAAGGAAATTGAATGGGTTCATAGAAAATCATATTAGATACAGAGTGTTAATAGAGTTAGCTCTTTTGCCTTGCAAGGTTTTTGTACCGATCCCTGGTATCAGCCCAATCCTAAATGTTGTTTCACTGTTGTCAACAGTGTTGATCCCAAATTTCTGAAGCCTTAAAATTGTAGTTACTGTAACAGCATAATTGATATAAGTAATCAAAGTACTGACAGTACTGTTTGGAAGCAAATTTTTCAAAAATGTAGGCCTGTCCAGGCCCCAGTTTCTCGAAAAAAAAAACTTAAGTATATTCTCATGAGAACATGCTCAACATCAAAAGGATATTCTCCAACGTTGAAGGGTATTCCATTGAAGTTCACATGGATTTCATGCGATTTGAGCACTGTGCTCAGATTTGAGCATGAGAACGTACTTAAGTTATTTCGAGAAACCGGGGCCAGAAATAGAGTAGTTTGATTAGGTACTTTGATTATCCATTTGAATACCTTGAATACTTTGATTCGTAGAGTATTTTGATTAAGTACTTTGATTATCCAGAATACCTTGCATACTTTGATTTCATGATGGAGTTGTATTTATTTTTAGCACAACTTCATGCATATTAATCGTTTGTGTAAGCTGAATATATTTCATAGTTCAGTAAACTCGACTGACCCATTTACAAGGAAGGCCATTGGACTAATTCTTTGAACCATAATAAAGCAAATTACTACCTGGATCTTTTCATCTCTCAGAGACATGATTAATTGAATGTTTCATTTTCAGTCACACAATTCAATATCTACACATAACTTCAGACTTACATATTGAATATTCGAATGACTGGTACCTCATTAATCTTTGCTTTTGATAGAACTATTTATAGTGAGGAAGACCGGAAGATGTTGTGTGGTATGCAGAGAATGGTAAAGTGCAGAGACACATGGCTGCTAAGAGAAGCAAATTTGAAAAATTTGCTTCCAAAAATGCATCTCTGATATGGTACCTTTTGATGTTTAAATGCCGCAATAATTATGCATCAAATGCGTAAATTGCATTATCTAATATATAAAATAATGAAGTCTATCAACCGTTTTTGCACCGCTTTTGTATAGATACAGATCCTAGATGAAGGGATAAAAGATTACTTGG
Source organism: Fragum sueziense (assembly GCA_963680895.1). Classification (NCBI taxonomy): domain Eukaryota; kingdom Metazoa; phylum Mollusca; class Bivalvia; order Cardiida; family Cardiidae; genus Fragum; species Fragum sueziense. Next base: position 2,546,134 of record OY804602.1, on the reverse strand, counting down.
AGAGACAAACGATATTGCCTAATTGCAATTACAGCAAATTATCGGGGAAAATCAAGACAATCGGCTTACAATAGTGAGATTACATTGATTAGATGTAACTTCTGTCTGACATGAAAAGAAAATATTCTACATCGGGAGAGACAAATTGTCGTGAACACAGAAAGTACAGACTCCAGGGTTCTGCAGGGGCGGAGGTAGTGCAGTGGTAACGCACTGGACTTGAAACAGGGGTCACTGGTTCGATCCCCCGCTTCTCCATTCTTTAGGATGACTTTAAACTGAGGTCCCGTCTCCATATGACCTGAGCAGTTGAGTGAGACGTAAAACTCCATTCAATCCAATGCAGGGTTCTGCAGAACTTTCAGGAGGGGCCCAATTGTTACATGGCAGCGGAAAAAATAGATGTTACAAAATATCTTTGTGTTCAAGCATGGAAAATATTGAGGCAAAAGGAGAAAATGCTGATTATCAGCATTTTCTTCTTTTGCCTCAATGTTTTCCAAAACGGTGTCTATTAAATGATGACAGAACCAGATATTGTCTGAGAAAGGCTATGAGCTCCGCATTATGAGGTAGCATGAACTTCTAGCAAATGTCAACACCCTAGAAGCTATAACTAGCACGCTGGAGAAAATATTACAGAAGAAAAAATATTTGTCTTAATGACTGAGTTGATAGATTTATATGCTGTAGTGGGAACATCATGACATAAAGATGGTGCGAAATGGCATAAAATATTGAGGGAAAATGACATGACCTTGGATGCAGAAATGTCTGTGGGCAGTTACTAGATTGTTAAAAAAAAAGTCAAGTTGCTCAAACGCCAGAAGTCAAAATATTAGCTGCAAGTTGGTGCAAAAAGATCTACCATTGAATTTTTCTTAACCCTTTCCCAAACAAGACCTGGTTTTGACGTCCTTGTAAGAAAAGGCTTGGGAAAACATTGAAACAAAAGAAGAAACTGCTGATAACCATCAGTTTCTCCTTTTGTCTCAATATTTTCTTGGCTCTATCACACACAATTTCAATCTTTCTAACATCCATTTTGTCGTCTGCAGCAGCTTTTGAATTGGACCTGCCTAAAATTTTGCCGTTTGGGAAAGGGTTAAAGGACTTGTAAGCAATTATCAAAATACATGATATGTGACAAATGCTCTTTTCCAAAATATTTGGAACAGCGTGGATCAAGATATATCATTTGGTCATGGAAATAAAAAAAATGATAATTATAAATATCACTTATAATATCAAGGGAATAAAAGTAAAATATTATTAAGTTGTTCACTGTCTTGACAAAAGAGTCGAGTTTGCAGAAACAAAGCCCAATGATGGTGGATGATGAATGGTTGCTATGACAATTAAATTTTAGATATCATTCAAATTTTGACAGAAAGTGGATAATGGGCGTTTCAATTTTGTTATTAATTTCTGTTTATAATGATGATTAAGTGGAATCCCCAACTCAACCCCTATTTAGCGTTTTGTGACCGGAAACTTTATGCAAACTTGCAGGTTCCGATATTGCAAATTTTCTGCTGGATATCACTCTTTTGATAAATAGGCAACCCTTATCAACAAAATTCGGAATCTCAAAGTTTCGTTTTAAAAAGACGGAATACATTATGTACTACTAAGACCACAAACTTCAGGACCGTGAAAACATTTTTCCAGTCTTAAAGCAAATTACAGCATAGACACTTAGACAGATATGAACGTTTCAATATTCAAAGAGATGACAGAGCTCCAGATAAGGTGCGTGATTGCGTTATTACGCATTCAAATATGTAAAAAACGCATTTCAAAGTCAACTGTGTGCGTCGCCAGACGCATTCAATGTTCAAGTAACGCATTTCGAACAGTCGAGAGCGAGTGAAAGTAACTGGTTTCGTGCTAACGCATTCAACTTGTTTCTAATCGTCGAAGAGAAATTTCCCGTTATCTGTCACCGAATGCAGACCCAGTAGCGAAATCACTCATTTTGAATACTTTGTTGTATTTTACTACCTTGTAGAGCAATGTGAATCAGAGAAGTACCAATACAAGGAAAGGAAATCGTATATAATCAAGGGTTTAGTTTCCCCAAATGAACGGTGTTTTGTTGGTTTTCTCTAAAAGGGATTATACCTACTGGGTTGAGAGTGAATCACTCTTTCGGTGCTCAAAGTAGGGAGTGATCACTCTTTTACCCTAAAAATTATCTGGAGCTCTGAGATGAACATCCAATGAAAATTTAATATTTGCATTACATAATTAAATGCACTGAAAATTGACAAAAAATCCTGTCTTTCAATAAGATATTAATTAAGTAATATGAATGTGTTACCATTCTGCGATGTGCATACCAGAAATAATGAGTGGCCTTATGCTGGAAATAATAGACATCAGCGAAATGTAATTTGCTTGTTATAATATTATGTACCTTGAACAATTAACACAGATGAATATGAAAATAGACAGTTATGAATTTAGCATGCTCTGCAAATACGTTCAACAATCACATTTTTACGCTAACAAATGAAATATTAGATACTTGAGCACAAGTTTCATTTCGTAATAAAAGCGTACAACAAATGGAATTGGTATTGAAGACCGTGGAGCAAACAGAGAATATTTACATTCCGTTCTTGTTCAAATGAAGTCAGGTTTTTGACGGAATCGCAAAAAGTGGCTGACTGATATATAAACAAGAGGTGTTAAATAACACTTACTCAAGGACAAAATTGTAGGCTAGTCGTAAATGAATGCTATTGCAGACATAGGGAATGCCTTTAAGAATAGTAAACTTGTGCTTATCAGCACAGACAGTTATGAGGGAAACAGTAATATCAGGTTATCAAAATTTTTCTTCTTTTGGCTTAATTTTTTCCAAAAGCTTTATCAAATGCAGCCATCAATACCATTTACAGTTTAGTAAAGGGATATATAGATTTTCACCCAGTGTTATTATATTTAATCTTTCCTTCCATTATTTGCATTAGGAATAAAATTTGGCTGTGCAAATTGGCAATAGGATATTAATGGTTATTGGCTATAAAGATAAGAAACAATTTTAGGCACCAAACCTTTAACAGACCATGGTACTTGGCTTGATATTCTAGTGGATACCATTAACCCATTTCTTCTAAAAAGGATCATTTAGTCATTTCATTGGTTACTTATCAGGTAACTTAGAGCTTAGAATGTTTGCTTTATCTTCATGGTGTCTTTGCCCATTTTCAGCAGTTTTCTCAATATTCCAATCAAAACTTCAATTAGGTATTCAATCCGAGTGTCCCCATTTAGTTGCCATGCTACCTTTCTGTCTTTCATCACACAAAATTGGGGACAAGCGCTTGTTCAAAGAGCATTGTTGGCTGCTTATTTAGCTCGTGTTGAAATCTAAAATAATGGAAGGACAAACATCAAATTGTTGACCGAAGAAAATATCCTTGGCAAGAAGATCTACAAATCTACAATGCGTAGCTCACAATAACTGACCTGGCAATTTATAGCATCTCTAGCTAATAGCTAGAGATGCTTGGCCAGCTCATTTATCCTGATCTTGAACAAGTTCACTGAATTCACCAGTGTGACACATGTATATAGTTCCCCACATAGCTTGCATTTTCATGACAAATACCTGTTGCTCTAATAAATTAGACTATTAAATGGTGAATAAATTTCCATTAATTAAGCAAATGTTGCAGTACCTTGCCCAGTAGCATGTCATTAAAATGTCATGTACAGAGCTCCTGGTATGATGCAGTGATGGTGTTTGGTAAAAAAAATCATTATTATTGATCAACTCCTATGTTATGATTCAGATACCTGTAAGTATGATGTTGTCAGCACAATCTAAATGAGAGCACAGACAACAAAGAATTTATACTTTAACCCTTTCCCAAACAGGACCTGGTTTTGACGTCCCTAATAGAATCGGCTTGGGAAAACATTGAAACAAAAGAAGAAACTGCTGATAACCAGCAGTTTCTCCTTTTGTCTCAATTTTTTCTCTGCTATGTAATACCCAAATCTTATCTTTATTAACATCCATTTTATCGGAAGCAATAGCTTTCCGATAAGACCACCCTAAATTTTTACCGTTTGGGAAAGGGTTAAACTAAAAAAAAGAAATACTTTTAGAAGCAGATTTGTAAACTATTTTCAGCTCAAGTCATGGTAAATCTTCCACCAAAGGACAAAAGTGTTACAATCAATTGACTGCCACACTTTAGGTACTTCAGAGCAATTTCAGATCGCCTGAACTCTGTGGTTGGTTCCCATCATAAATCAGCAGTAGGAGGGAAACCATACAATAAATGGTGGCTGCACTCAAAAATACAAATAAAATTTGAGAAGACAAGATGAAACTGTAGTAGTGTATGTTACAATTTCCAATTATTCTGACCGGGATGACTGGTTTTGATGGACTTTAACTGTCACTCGGCCAGAATAGACATACTCCTATTGGTGTGATGGATGACTAAGAGCAATTTCCAATTTTGTCCTCATGCTGGAAAGAATATTTCGGAAATACTGATTCCTCTGATTGAAAATATTGCAGTTTCTTTTCATACGTTGACCATTTCCCAAATGGCAAACATTTAGAATGTACCAATAAGAAACCTGATGCAAAATGGATGTCAATACAGATAGAATTTATGGCATTATAGCACAGAAATGTGTACGGTACTCTCCAAAGCCGAGGTCTATTGATTAACCATCAAATAATTATGACCTCTGCCGTTTTTGATACATATTCACAGATATCAGAAGAAAGTCTTGGCCAATCTGACTTGGATGTGCACTTCAGTTCTTTATACATACAATTAGGGTATTTATTGGGACACGTCCATTGTCACTTTGTCAACTTATGATACCATTACATCAGCATTATTTTGATTTCATATGGTGAAATCCCATCCTCTCTATCATATGATACAACATCATTCAACAAGTGATAACAAGCCTGATAACTCTGATAAAACAAGGGCTGGTTATCTACTTGACACTTTTCCAAAAAGGCAAAGTTTTGATGTCCATTATAGAAAAAACTTGGGAAAACATTAAAGTAAAAGAAGAAAATGTTGGAAACCAGCATTTTCTCCTTTTCCCTCAATATTTTCTGTGCTATATTGTACACAAATCCTATCTTCATCAACCACTATTATGTCATCTGTTGGGAGCTTTTTGGACCATATCCTCAATTTCATTGTTTTGAAAAGGATCAACACTTATTCTGTCCTTATCCAAGGGAAAATATTTGTCACTTCCTGATGGTCAAACAAAATTTATGTCAATGACTACTCACCTTGATGCTTCAATGGTGCTTAACTCAAAGAGGCTTGACTTTGTTTGGATCAGTGTATGATATCCTAATTTTGAATTAGGGATTCTCTGCTGCCATTTGGAAAATGTGTTAGGGTGATATCAAAAAGAAAAAAAATATTACTATTTGTGGTTTGATGCACAGACTTGTAACATTTCAAAGGGATATGTCCCTATAGGGTTAGGTGTTTCAGAGCCTTTTGCTAGTACAGATGGCACCACAGACAAGTTACCTTCATTTCGATATTGCCAAAAACAATTTTTGAAAGTGATGTTATACCTCACACAAATTTATAATACAGTACTTTATGTTGATGAAAAGTCTATCACAAGGAGTTGCATGATAATCTGATAACATTGTATGTTCATTGATAACCAAATGATAATACAAATATTTTCATAGTTCATAGAATAGAGGTGTGGTATTGCAACACAAGTTGCAAACCAATTTAGAGATGCTGCTGACAAATATTACAGCAAAAGGAGATCTATAATATCCATCATTTTACTCCTTTCACTCATTGTTTGTCCAAGCTCCTCTCTTGGAGAAGTCGAAACAAGGAAAGTTCTTCTTTCTCTTTCTTTACAAACAAAGGGTCCTCTGCAGCTCATCTGATACAGCCATGTACAGCTTTGGTTTGTTCAATTAGTTGATCTGTCAAGTTTGTGCACAATAAAACATAAAGCATGTGCCCCCAATAATTGATACACATTTCTCTTAATAATTCTCTACCATTGTTTCATCTGGAAACATCCACAGAAGCAATCATTATATTGCTTAATTAACCTTTTCAAAAATACCATTGTTTTTGAAACCCATGAAAGAAAATGCTTGGGAAAACAATAAGATAAAACACAAATATGCTTGACAACCACCATTTTCTCCTTTCGCATAAATGTTTTCCATGCTATGGCATACAAATTCACAGCTTTATGTAACTTTTTTTGTCGCCTGCATAATCCACAAATTTGGAGCAGCCGTAATGATTATTATAATTTGGGAAAGGGTATAACATCTCAATTGACTCATTTAGGGATTTCCAGAAAGAGGAAATTTCAATCTTTCTGCAACATTAAGTTGTTTAAATTGATTTTGTCTGGCTGTGGAATGCTTGTTTCATTTCCTGTATTTTTTGAGAAAATATTGAAAGATTTTTAAGTTCCATACCCACAATGTCCGACATCAAACCTGTCAAAAGAATTTCCAGAAAACACACAAATCTTGACAAATTGTTCTAATCTGTAACCATTTCTCTTCCTTCAGCTGTCATGAATTGAGTTTCTTGTCCTTAAATTTAATATCAAGAGCTGCTGTACAAAAAAAGTCGTGCACAAACATGCGGATAAAGAAGTTAACAAGGACTTATAAAGAATGAAAAAAAATCTAGCCTGTCAGTCTGCATATCATAATGTGTCATATACATTTCCTGTCTTTTGTCTATTTGAAGGTTTACTTGGTGCACATTTTGGAAATTATGAGCATTCTACGCCAATTTTGCTGTCATTCTTTTAGATGAAAGTTGTAGCTACCAAGGACAACAGAAGTACTTTGACAATCTTTGAATTTGAAGTCTTTTGTAAACATAAACATTTGACAGAACATGAAATCTAATTTGGTACCAAAAAAGAAAAAAAGGTTTTCATGATTATTAGCTCACCTGAGCACGAAGTGCTCGAGGGGAGCTATTGTGGTCACTCACCGTCCGTCGTCCGTCTGTCCGTCTGTCCGTCTGTCCGTTCACAATTTCTTCAAACATCTTCTTCTCCAAAACTAACAGGCCAATTTTGACCAAACTTGGCAAGAATGTTCCTTGAGTGACCCTTCTCAAAACTTGTTCGCGGATTTTTGATTCGTCAAAAAATGTGGGCGTGGCAGGGCGGGGCTTATCGCACTTAGAGAAATCCTAAGAAAATTCTTTAAAAATCAACCATTGTTCCAATTTGAACCAAACTTGGCAGAATTGTTCCTTGAGTGACCCTTCTCAAAACTTGTTCTCAGATTTTTGATTTGTCTAAAAACGTGGCCGTGGCAGGGAGAAAGGGGCTTTTCAGACTTAGAAAAACCATAAGAAAATTCTTTAAAAATCAACCATTGTTCCAATTTGAACCAAACTTGGCAGAATTGTTCCTTGAGTGACCCTTCTCAAAACTTGTTCTCAAATTTTTGATTCGTCAAAAAACGTAGCCGTGGCAGGGAGAAAGTGGCTTATCAGACTTATAAAAATCATAAGAAAATTCTTTAAAAATCAACCATTGTTCCAATTTGAACCAAACTTGGCAGAATTGTTCCTTGAGTGACCCTTCTCAAAACTTGTTCTCAAATTTTTGATTCGTCAAAAAACGTAGCTGTGGCAGGGAGAAAGGGGCTTATCAGACTTAGAAAAATCATAAGAAAATTCTTTAAAAATCAACCATTGTTCCAATTTGAACCAAACTTGGCAGAATTGTTTTCCTCGAGTGACCCTTCTCAAAACTTGTTCTCAAATTTTTGATTCATCAAAAAACGTAGCCGTGGCAGGGAGAAAGGGGCTTTTCAGACTTAGAAAAATCATAAGAAAATTCTTTAAAAATCAACCATTGTTCCAATTTGAACCAAACTTGGCAGAATTGTTCCTTGAGTGACCCTTCTCAAAACTTGTTCTCAAATTTTTGATTCGTCTAAAAACGTAGCTGTGGCAGGGAGAAAGGGGCTTATCAGACTTAGAGAAATCATAAGAAAATTCTTTAAAAATTAACCATTGGGCCTATTTGAAGCAGACTTTGCAGGAATGTTCTTTGAGTCTCTCTTTTCAAAATTGATTCACAAATTTTTACATTTGTCAAAAAATGAGGGCGTGGCAGGGAGGAAGGGGCTTATCAGCCTTAGAGAAATCATAAGAAAATTCTTTAAAAATCAACCAATGGGCCAATTTGAACCAAACTTTGCAGAATTGTTCCTTGAGTGACCCTTTTCAACATTTGTTCATAAATTTATAGTTTCGTCAAAAAATGTGGGTGTGACAGGGTGGGGCTTATCTAACCAAGAGAAATTGTTAAAAAATTCTTCAAAAATCTTCTTCTCCTTAACCGTAGGGCCAATTAAAACCAAATTTGGCAGGAATGTTCCTTGGGTGACCCTTCTTAAGATTTCTTTGAGGATTTTTTATTCATCCAAAATTGTGGGCGTGGCAGGTCAGCATTTACCGGACTTGGAGAAATCCTAAGAAAATTCTTTAAAAATCAACCATTGGCCCAATTTGAACCACACTTGGCAGAAATGTTCCTTGGGTGACTCTTTTCAAAATTTTTTCTCAAATTTTTTATTCGTCAGAAAAAATTGGGCGTGGCTTATCGGACTTACAGAAATCCTAAGAAAATTCTTTAAAAATCAACCATAGGCCCAATTTGGAGCAAACTTTACAGAAATGTACCTTGAGTGACCCTTTTCAAAATATGTTGGCAAATTTTGTATTGGTAAAAAAAGTGGGCGTGGCAGGGCGTGGCTTATCAGACTTAGAGAAATCATAAGAAAATTCTTTAAAAATCAAGCATTGGGTCAATTTGAAACAAATTTGGCAACGATGTTCCTTGAGTGACCCTTTTCAAAATTTGTTTGCAAATTTTTGATTCGTCAAAAAAAGTGGGCGTGTCTTAAACTTCTTTCAGGTGAGCGATATAGGGCCATTCTGGCCCTCTTGTTTTTATTTCCAGGATTCTAATTCCCAGAATTGCCCACAGGTCTTAATTAATGTAAATGAAATTTGTTCCCCATTACCTCCTATGGTGTTTATTCATGTTTATTCCTGTAATTAGACATTCCTTTAACTCATGCTGGTCTGGAATTGGCTCCCAAATGAATCAACAAGTACCTTCAAGGAATAGAAATCTGCCATGTTGTTCATAGCTTGATATAATGACACCTGTAAAGGCATAAACAGTCAAAGTTACTGCAAGAGTACTTATGCTAAGCTTTTGATGTATAACTAAGAAAGAACAGTAGGGAGCATTGCACAATTCTGTTACAAGGATTCTGTTGTTGCATTGATCATCAAACCTGTAAATCTTGTATAAGAAATTAATTGTTAAGCATTCTCATAGATACAAACATGTAATCAGCTGTACAGATACATCTCAAAGATCATCAAAACTCTGCCCTTGGTGTAGAGTACATTATATTGTCACATTGCAGTAGCTGCAAAGTTGATTGCTGTTCTTTCCTGTGTTGTTGATTGCATTCTGTCTTGAGGAGGTTAAAATTTCCCTGGAGGGAAAAGTGTTGATGGAAAACATTTTTTTAGCAGTCCAAATGACACAATCAGCATTTTATATCCTGTAATTCTGGAGTACAAAGAATGGGTCTCTATCTAATCCGGCATTGTCTCAATCCTTTGATGTGTAGGGATTTAAATTGGATTCCATGGTTCCCTTTGGAGGTGAACCTAATGAACACAAAGTCGGAGGGATTATGTGCTGGGCACGCTCCGGGATGAGGTTCAACATTGGCTAATTTTTCTAGCCACATTGTGTGGATAATGACAGCTTCACATTAAAGTGCATTCCAATGTTTTGCAGTGTCTTTAAGGAAGGTTTTATTTAAGCAACTGTTGCACACAGCAACAGACAAGAGGGGAAAATGGCTTCTTACATCTCATCTTTATTTCTGTACACTATTTTCTTGGAACTCATATTGGATACTGTCATTGATACAGTGATGGATATAATAGATAAAGATATATTTTTTGTTTTGAAAAAAAATTTCCCTTCTGCTTTACAGATTCACAATGTTTTTGCCAAATAAAGAAGAGCAATATCCCCACCGTGAATTCTGTAATATTGAAAGCTCTTTCAATGAATACATACTTATAGATTGTCATATTTTTAGGTTGGATGAAATATTTCAAATTACTTAGTTATTCATCCATGCGGCTTTTAATGGATTGGAGCACCCAGCTGACCTGCGATCCTGAATACAGAAATTAATTAACGATTATTATTTATTCAATAAGAACATGTTGGTAATGAACTGATGGGGATTTAGAGCCGATTCGTCACTTCATCGTGGTAAATACCAACCTCTTTAACATAATTGACAACTGAGCAACACATTGCAAGGGCGGATCCAGGATTATTTTTTTCCAGGGGGGTCCAAGCCCAAAGATTTTTTTCCAGGGGGGGCCCAAGCCCAAAAAAATCTTAAAATGTGTTAAATATTGTCGGTCACATTGGAAAATGTCGTAACTACAGCTTTTTGAACATGGCCGACGATATGTAACGTTATATAGTTAAAATTTGATTTTTAGCCAATGCCAGGGGGGGGGGGGGGTCCAGACACCCTCCCGTCCCCCCTCTAGATCCGCCCTTGCATTGATAGGGACTGAGGCCATTCTAAATGATATTCGTCAGATCTACAGATAAGAATGTGTAATGAATTTTCAAATTGCAAAACACCTTTCAATGTTCATCAAACCCTATGTTGTGGGTACTCATTTGAATTGTCTCACTGAGACAATTCAAATGAGTACCCACGACATAGGTTTTTGATTTGAAATAACAAATTCAGAATGTTTTCACCTCACTTTTGCTCTAATCCTCATCCAAACCTTATTGATTTGAGTCATTCGAATTCCTGGATGAGACATTGTAATGAGTACCTGTAACATTGGGATCGATATCATTTGGTTTAGACTTTCACTTTTGTATGTATGTTTGATACAAAAGTCAATTAAAGATCAGAACATTCCACAATAAAACAGAATTGATGAAGTCATTTGTACTGTAACCATGTCCCTAGCCTTTAATTAGGTTAAGAGCCTTTTACAATGGGTCTCTAAAATGACTATAAAGTTTGATAGAAGGGATAATAAATAGAGTAAATTTAACACTAACTTGATACTAATAGTAAATTGTCCCACCATGAATAATCTGCTCTACATCCTTTTATCTTTGGACGAAATTAATGTTGAAGTTTTGCTGTTCATAGTTTTCAAAAATTTCTGCCAAGATGCAAGTTCTTATGAACAACTTCTTGGTGTTCCCCCAGTTTTGAATCTTACCTGATATGTTAAATTCTTAATATCAATTATGAAACAAACTTGAAATACCCCCTGCTTCATGAATCTGGTATAGTATACATATTTTCATTCACAAAAAAAAACTAATCCAATTATTATTTCTATGCCCTTTGATGGGCAAAAAGAAAATAAGTTGACCACAATTCATCTATTCTAATGATCATCTGAAATGACTTTATCCCATGTTGTACCAGCTGGAATCTTGACTCCAAAAGTTTCTGTTAAAGGCAAACTAAATGTCGTTGTTTGTAATCAAAACAAGCTCCAGTTACCTGCAGGACTTTGAAGAAAAGCAATGGTTCCAATGATCAATATAGAAAGAGAAAACTGACTTTTGAAAACTATATATAAGCATAATTTCTTTGAGTTTTATCTGCTGCCATCTTTGACCCGACTATGTTGATTGTTATATTTTTCACTCTGAACTAATGACCTGTCCAAAGGGCGGCTGTATAAAGAAGGATGCAATTTAACACAATTTGTGCTGGAGATGGCCTTTTTGTATGGAGTCACATCTAGTTAACTGAATGGTTTAACAGCAGTTTCCTGCAGTTTAATAACTATAATCAAATGTTTATTTTCTTGTCTGACCTTTGCCATGTGCTCCGTTTCCATTGTAATAGTGTATTATACATGCCCATAAAATGAAGATTACAAATGGCGACCAGTCAAAGTTTTAAATTAGTTGAAGTTTTTAATGGTGTCCAGTCTGTTTGACCTTTGCCTCTTGCTTTTTCTGTCAGTTGGTGATAATTATAACTTTGGTTTAAAATTTAACAGGTTTGTAAAAGTTTATGCCAAAGAAAGTGAGAAATAATGCAGATTTTGACCAAAAATGTGACCTTGCCAACAATGGTATGTCAAATGCTCTTGTGCCACTTAACTAAGTGCTCTTTAGTTTTAACTTAAAGGCTTGAGTTTAAGATAGAAGTTTTAAATAAGAGGTAGCAGTATGGCATTTCAAAATGTTAGCCGAGTGTAATGCAGTATCAATGACTTTGCATCAACCCATATTGCGTAGTTCTTGACAGAATACCTCTTTACAATAGAGATTGGACTGAGGGATTTGGGTTAGAGGTAGTATGCTGAAATTGTATTATACAAAAAATTCGTAATATTCTACGAAACCTGCAAGTTAGAAAGAGAGACAAATTTATGCCTAAAGCGGTGTTTGACAGGCAATGTTACAAAATGTTAAATATTATGAAATTAGAATGCACAAAATTTAAATGAAGATCCTTGTAATTGTTTTACTGATTAGATAAAACATTTTTCAGGAAGTTTGTTAGTCATATTGTGTACTTTCATTTTCAGTTGACATAAATTAATTCGTCTCTGCAGCGGCAAAATATATTAACTTTTCCAACTATGATACATTTTAAGCCAATTTTAGGTTAGTTTTACTAATATTGCTTAGTGACATAAGTTTTTGCATCAAACAAACAACAAAGCCAAGTTTATCAAGACTCATTTGACCAAACATCCACATTTTGGTAAAAAAGACAGCCAGACCAAAACATGTTGATGATAAATATTAGGGTTAGTCAGTCTGTTTTGAAGAGGATTTTTCTCAAGTTGATAAAAGAACAGTAAAACTTAAAATCCAGGATTAAATTTATGGGCCATGAAGGTTTTAAAGAGGATAGGGCTGAAGGCAGATTAACTCGACTTCAACCTTTACAAGTTTTATACAAGATTTTGGTCACCATTGACCCATAACAGTTCAAACTCCATGTAAAAGTGTGGAGAACATATCTGGAGATATGCAGAAATTCCCCCATGCTTTTTCTTGTAATTAAACATTATCACATACTTTTTTTTCTTCTTTACAAAAAGTTGCATATTCAATGGACCTGCTGCATTATACATTAATTGGTGTAATTAATTGATTAATTGGTGATTTTATGGTTTGTTTTAGACAACTTCAGCATTGCATAATAATATCTATAGGCAAATTGCTGTCTGTATTGTATAAAAAGAAGACCAACACTTGCATAAGACAAGGGGGTGTATTTAAGCTGGGCTCATATTGGATTATTTTGTATCTTTTATGTGGGGCTAAGTTGAAAAGGAATTAATTTATAGCTTAGAAAAATACACCCAATGGAGGTGTCTATATAATAAAACAACCATTCATGGTACTTAATGCTCTTATGTGCTGTGATGTGGAAAATATCCCACCCTGAATGCTCATACAATGACATTGCAATGAAGTCCAGTTCGACATTGGTGTACACAACAGGTGTTGCAAACATTCTAATGGTATTCTTGGCGTTTTCTTTTGGACAATTCATTGTGTCTCAAACTTCCTGGAAATTCTTGCAGCAGCTTCATACTCTGTTTGTAACTCTTTAAATTCATCCATTTAACTTTATATACTGCCTAAACTCCCCTTACTGGTATCGGTTTAATCCCATTTCGTCTAGTCCCAATTTGTCCACTCCCAATTGGTCTACTATTTTGGACATAAGTCCCATTTCGTCTACTCTTCTCTATTTTGTATATCAATATGATATTATATGATTTTTATCAAAATGTTTGCATTTTTATTTCATCTGTGAATATATTGTCTTAATCTCTTTTCTTAAAACAAAAATAATGTTATTTATTGATGATTTGACATGAAAGTAGACAAGTTGGGACAGTAGACGAATTGGGACTCGATGCACTTAAAAAACAGTAGACAAAATGGGAGTAGACCAATTGGGATGTTACCCTGGTATCACTGACAGGACTGATGTACGTCTGTGCTGGAATATAAACTGTTAGAAATTTATTTATTTCTGTCTCCTTCTAGTCTCTCAAAAACCTCACAACTACAACAGTTACCAGGTTTTGGAAGACATGAACAAATATTAGAAATTTCTTTCCACAAGTAATTATTGGATTATGCTGTAATCAATTCAACAAATAGTTTAAATTGACCTCGGGTCAAATTATGACAGAGTTTAATAAGTGGACAAAGCCATAAAGTGACAGTGCATGAAAATCGCATTATCAGAAAAAATGCTAGACAGCATTGTTAAAATGAAAAGATGGCAAAATGTTGATTTTAAGAATTTTTACCAAAATCCACTCTGTTTTGAATACTTATGAAAGTACACAAAGGATGTCAAAGGCTTTGGTAATTATTGAATTGTATTGAATAAAGATTAAAGTTATTATTGTGTTGTAAGAAGAAAAGACAGTATTTAACCCTTTCCCAAACAAGACCTGGTTTTGACGTCCCTTAAATAGAAACTGATTAGGAAAATATTGAAACAAAAGAAGAAACTGCTGATAACCAGCAGTTTCTCCTTTTGTCTCAATATTTTCTGTGCCATATTTTACACAAATCTTATCTTTAACAACATCTATTTTGTCGTTTTCAGCAACTTTGATATAAGAAAAATCCAAATATTGGTGGTTTGGGAAAGGGTTAAAGTTAAAACTCTTACTCTTAATTCTTTTGGTGTCCATGATGGAAAAGACAAGCAATTTCTTCGTTTGCCAATGAAGAAGTTGCTTGTCTTTTCTATCATGTTTTCCAAAGCCTTTTTCTTGTGGGGAGTCAAATATTGTCGCTTTGTGAAAATTGGTTTTAAGGGGTTAAGCTCTTGGACTGAAAGATAATTTGACATGTTAATGTGACAGGTCTTTCTTTTGGTTGCTAAAGTGGCAGATAATTCCTTAATGACATTATGCAAGATCAGCTCAATGACAGCACTTCTGCCTATGTTGAAGAACTCTTATCACCAGGTCATGCTGGTCCCAGAAAAGCTGCGGCAAATCCAGGATATCTGTGAAGGGGATTCGTTTTCACAATTTTGACTGAATTTCTGGATGAAAATGAAATAATCTGGCTACAGATCACTATCAATATTATTATGAAAGCCCAGAATTATGTTCACGTCTATAATTACTCCCAGTCTAACTTCAGAATTACAAAACATTCAGTGTGATTGGTAGATTTGTGATCCTATCAAATTGTCCATTAAAATTTGAATTTTAGATAAGAAAGTAAATTATGAAAATGTTGTAATCTTAACCCTTCTGATGACCTTATGAGTGCTTAATTGCTAAGTACTCTGAAAAGCAACTTCAGGTAACAATTAAAAAATGCTGTAGCTGACAAATTTTAAAGCTTTTCTGTCGCCACTTATAGTCTGATTCATAAAACTTAAGTTAACTCAAGTTAGTTTAAGTAATTTATGCAATTTTCTTTAATAAAAGCTTCATTATTATGCAAAATTGAAGTATAAAAAGGCAGTATGAGGTATTAAGAAAGCTAATTAAGATGTATATGGCCGAGATAGAAAATGACATAATGGTTACGAACACTTAGCATTTTCTCTAATGAAAAGAATAGAGTGACTGATAAAATTGAAGCCTCTGTGTGTATCTACCTTATCCCTGTATTGTGGGTTCTCATTAGAATGATATTATTGAAACAATGGTAATCATTAGTCATAAAATTTGATTTTGAATTTAAAACAGATTAAGAATGTCATAGCATCCTCTTATACTGATTACTCTAAGCCAGGATAATTACTTAAAAGGCCTGGTCACCTTCGATTCCGCATCCATATCATGTCCAAATCACATCCAAATTATACTTCATAGGTCCCCTGTTTTGGACGTACTCTGGTCGTAATGTGGATGCAGAATGGTGTGTGTGGCAAGGCCTTAGATAATTACTATATTATATAGAGGAATTGAGAATACAGGGTTCTCCGCAGAAAAATTTGAAGCTGTAGTGGCAAAATTTATAAAAAATGTTGAAACCTACAAAACAGTGTTTATGTAAATAGTTGTGAATAAAAACATAATGGGAAAAGAAGAAATTGCTCAAAATGAACAATTTCTTCTTTTCCCATAATGTTTTTATGCAGATTTATTGTACAAATTGCCTTAATTCATCAGTATTTGACATGAAATACCTCAAATTCCTCTATTTTGGTGATCATTTTGAAGAAAATCAGGTGTGGGGTGCTTTTGAAGCTGTAGGGGCCTTATGCTGATTTCCATGAAGCTGTAGTGGGGCCGATACAGCTTATTGGGCTGGGGAGAACACTGGAATAAAAATAATCCCTTATAAAGGGTTCAAACTGTATTTAGGGACCCAAATATCGTTCCTTTTGTTTTAACAGTAAAAATCTTGAGGTCTGAAATCTAATATTTTTGTCTAGTGTTTTATTTTGTCAAGGTTTACTGATCCACATGAAAGGGCTATGTTAACCCTTTCCCAAACAAGACCTGGTTTTGACGTCCCTATTAGAACAGGCTTGAGAAAACATTGAAACAAAAGAAGAAACTGCTGATAACCAGCAGTTTCTCCTTTTGTCTCAATAGTTTCTGCGCCATATTTCACACAAATCATGTCTTTAATATCATCATTTTTGTCGTCTACAGCAGCTTTCAAATTGGATCACCCTAAAATTTTGTCGTTTGGGAAAGGGTTAATCACCTTTTTTGATCAGCGGTTGACAAATTTGATGGTTTTTAGGCATTTCATTATCGTAAAAACACATCTGAGTGAGTTTCTATACGCCATGTATAGTTTCTTGTTAAAATTACCAAAAGATATATATCGTAGGATATTGCGATAAAAAGTTGAATAACAGGTTTTTTGTTAGCTTTATGAATTAATGAGAAATTGGTATTTTTTGCTGAAAAAATATCACCTTTTCATTGGAACGTATCATGAATGGAATTTTTCTTTAGAAATAATATTTTTATGCTCCCCGAAGGGAGAGCATATAGTCGCCGCTTCGTCTGTCCGTCCGTCCGTCCGTCCGTCCGTCCGAAGCAATATCTCCATAACCCTTGGGCCAAATCAAATGAAACTTACCATGTGAACTCCCTGTGACAAAATGCCGATGTACTTTTCCCCGTGTTTGGATTTGAGGCCTTGTCATGGGAATAGGGGACTTATGGTGAAATATAGTTTTTCTCTAATTTCTCCTAGTCTAATGGTCAGAATTTGATGAAATTTCATATTTGAGTAGCAAATCAGATGCCCTTGACAATAAAGTGCTCTCCATGGCATACATTTATTGTGACAATGCCTTATTCGGGGAGCATTGTCCGTCTCTGACGGCCCTTGTTGTGTGTATTACAGAATGAACCGAGAAATATTGATGGGTTTTGAGATTATTTTTCACAATACCATGACAACTAAGATGGTCTATCTATTCTTTCAGTTTGTAGATTTCATTCAAAATCTGTGAAAGAAGATACTATAGGAACAAAAAATGGTTACTTTTGTATTGATACAAATAGCTATCAGAACATTTATCAAACAGAGATGAAACTTAATATTTATCTGCGGGCGTCCAAAATCTTGTAATGCTATAGTTACATACAAAGATTTAGTCATCCAATGACAAAATGTTACAAAACAATATATTTTTGCTTTTAAAAAAATTGCTATATCTTAATAATAGCTGTATCTCAGTTTAAGATAGACAGAATTCTTCATGCAATCGTACCTAATGAAAAATTCTGTCAACTGAAATTTCTCATTAAGTGGGCAATGGGTTGTAAACGCAATGTCTGCAGCAATTTAAAATAAGCAAAATGGACAAAATTGTTCTTGAGATGTCTTTTGTCGAGGCTTTCAATAGTTTTCAGGATTTCTGTACATTCTAATTGTGATGAATTTGATAAGTGCACCCTGAGGATCAAGCTAGTGTTTTTCATTTCACGATTCTCTATACAAGTTGTAGAAATTTGCATCTTCCCGATCTAGAATCAAACTTTAATCAATCATGAAAACGTCAATGCCGCATTTAGCAATTGACGATGTAAAGCTCTATATTGTTTGTTTCAAACAACAACATAGTAACTACAGCTTTATAAAGCTGTAGTTACTATGTTCTTGAGCGAAACAGACAATATGCTTTCTCGACATGCAAATTTTGAACAGGGATTGAAACATTGTAATCCTGGGTTCAGCTCATCAATTTTATTTGTGTAAAAAATAATCAAATTCACTATGTGGCTCTTTTCACTGAGAAAGAGAGGGGTCGACTGAAAGGGATTAAGTCATGCAAAATACTCAATTTGGTGATAAGTGCCCTTTTCAGGCTCATAATCCGATTTTTGTTAAAAAATGGGTGAAATTGAATGCAGTCCACATGTTGATCACTGCATATTGATGAAGTGACGAACTATATGTGTCTACGAGACACCTAAACCTGTCCTGAATGACAACTATTTTGACTTTCAACCCATTACTGCACAGTGAGGCCTTTTGACTCCCTCACAAGAAATGCTTGGGAAAGCTTTGTGGAACATGAAGAAATTGCTTGTTATAAGCAATTTCTTCCTTTTCCGTAATGTTTTCTAACACAAAGTGATAATAATTTTACAATTTCATCAACTTGAAATTGTTGTCTGCACCACCTTTCAAATTGGAACAGTCTAAAATTGTACTGTCTGGTAATACCAGGTTTAAAGAGTTGCAGACAGTGAAATGAATTTTACTGAAGTGGGAAAGCTATGATGAGACTAAAAGAGATCGGGCATCCCTATCACTTTAATTTGTTACCGTAAGATTTTGATCAGTGTAATGTATAAGCACTTAGAACCTCATCAAAATTTAATGATTTATTTCATCATTAAAAACAGGATTTTTGAGGTGTAAAAAATGTACTCTGAGTCCATCGAGGCTTGACATGGAGTAATTGTCTGGTCTGAAACCTAAAGATGGTCCAAATTTGGAGTATTAATCGATCCATCATTTGTTTACAGAAAATATAAATGATATTTGCCATGATCTTTCTCATTGATTTACTTAATAAGTTTTGTAAAAAAGCTTGGGTTTTGTGGTTTTAGGTTTAACCCATTCCCATATATTGACTCTTTTTGACTCCACACTAGATAAAAGCTTTGGAAAACATCATGGAAAATGAAGAAATTGCTTGTCACAAGCAATTTCTTCATTTTCCACAATGTTTTCTACACCAATAGACAAAAAATGTAAAAATTTTATACACTTAAAATTTTCGTCTGCAACATCTTTGAATTTGGACCAGTCTAGGATTTGTGGTTTTAGGTTTAAGGTTACTGACTCGCAAGATACGAAGGTCTTGATTTTCGATTATAACATAATTGTGATGAGGAGGGAAGATAGATGTTACTAGCCTCGGGCTTAGTTACTCGATCGACGATGTCGAATTTTACATGACGAAATTGCGATGGTGTCTGCTCATCGTGTTTCAATTACCCATGTTGCTATGGGCAATGAGTTTCCATGGCAACCAATCAAGAAATTGTCTTCTGTGTTTATTTAAGGTAAAGGACCACAGTGATTCCCTAATCATGTTTTTTGATTCTGATTTTCTTTATTTAATGAGGTAAAAGAGAGAAATAGTGTTAAGTTACTGTACAGGGACATTCGGTGGTAGAGGTTGCCAATTATTGTGTCACCGATTTTTCTGAACAGATTAGAGAGCTTTTCATCACAACCAAGAGGGTTACAATTAATAAAATACATTTACATTGTATTGTTCTTCTTCTCTCTCAGTATGTTCCATCCGTTTAATGGAGATTGAAATACATTAATGGCATTATATATTTCATAGTATGCAACTCTTTTGACTTTGCGCAAGTCTAAAATGTTGTTAGTGAGAAAGTGTCAAAGCTAAGAAAATAGTCACTGACAGAACAGAAGTAAATAATTAAAAAAAAGAGGAATATTTCAAATGAAAAAAGGTGATAGAGAAAACTCGAGAAACGCAGAAATAATCTTGTTCAGGCCATCAGTCAAAAGAGACACAAAGCTAAGCATCGAGAATTCAATTATCGGCATGTATCCAAACACAGAAGGGCATGATTTGTGTTCGTTGCATGAATTAATTTCTCTGCATGAATACATGGGGTGACAATGTGTATTGATTGACGACCGATAAATTATTGTCCGCAGAGAAATCACGACGTCCAATCAGTGTCCACTCAGCGATGACTGCCGGTCACTTCTCGGAAAATACTCTGCAATGGGCATTGCATTTGGCTATTATAGGCACTGCAATTGGCTTCAGAGCGACACATGTAAAGGGGTAGAGATATTTAGAATTGCATTTATGCTTTTGGGTTGATATCAAACTCCAATGATAGCAAAATTAAAATAACAGAAATAGCTAGCCATGATTCCCCTTCTCATGTGTGTGTATATTTCCATGGTTAAGTTATAATGATTTAATCTGTAGATTCCTTCTACTATTTCTAAAACTCTATCATTTTATCGCCTGCTAGAGGGATAAGTTGAATCAATAAGGCTTCGCTGACCGTCGGTCTGATATTGACGTTGACTAGCCTGGTGCTGTCACTTGACCATTGTTGACCGTTTATGACCACACATGAATGATCAGTTGTACGATCAATTTGGGGAAATAATGCAGACTGGGATTGCTAGATGAATACACAGATTATGGCTCAGTGCCGCATTATAGACAGGGTTCTCCGCAGATAAATTGGAAGCTGTAGTGGCAAAATTTAAAACAAATATTGAACCTTAAAACACAGTGTTTATGCAAATAGTTGTGTATAAAAACATAATGGGAAAAGCAGAAATTGCTCATAGTGAGCAATTTCTTCTTTTCCCATGATGTTTTTATGCAGATTTATAGTACAAAAAGCCTTAATTCATCAGTTTTTGAAATGAAATACCTCAAATTCCTCTATTTTGGTGACTATTTTGAAGAAATTCAGGTGTGGGGTGCTTTTGAAGCTGTAGTGGCATTACCCTGGTTTACATGAAGCTGTAGTGGGGCCGATACAGCTTATTGGGCTGGGGAGAACACTGATTGAATATGATGGAATTGACAGCCTATAATCTGTCCCTGTGCCGAACAATCAATAGAGTGGAAAAAATATGACCATAGATACAGATAACAGACAACTTTTTAATTAAGACACAGACTAGTTCAAAATGTTTATCAAACTTTTAAATTATGCAGTGAGTACTCATTGGAATCGTCACTTCAAAAATATTTAGAATGCCATTACACGGGTGGTAAACAGAGAAACTAGCTCCAAAAAGAGTCAACGGTATTTCGTTTCCTCGTGACATCCGGCCTCTACCGAGGTAGTTGCATAGAGCGAAAATCTGTAAACAAAGGTAGGTCACGAACACATTTTTTCTACAAATATTTCTTTTACAACGAGTTTTTGAAAAATCCGGCGATGCTGTAATATGAAGAAATGGTCGAAGTTTGTTGTGCACGAGAATATACGGTGTTAGTGAGCAGAGTTTGGATACAGTCGTTGAAAAACATTTCAAGATCGAAAGTAAAAACTTCTTTACTTTCGATTTTGAAATGTTTTTCAACGATTGTATCAAAACCCTGCTACTAATAACGTATACTCAGGTGCACAACAAACTTCGACCATTTCTTCATATTACAGCATCGCCGGATTTCTCAAAAACTCGCTTTAAAAGAAATAATTTTAGAAAATGTGTTCGTGACCTACAAATTTTCGCTCTATGCAACTACCTCTTTTTGGAGCTAGTTTCTCTGTTTACCACCCGTGCATTACCCTGGCTGCTTTCTGTTGCTCTTGGTTGGACAAAAGTTTGAATAACATGATAAAATGCTCAATCATATTTGAGGAAGGGTTAAAGTTTAATTATTAGAAAAAAATAAACTCAATGAGTTTGTACATGTTATTAATTCATAAACAATGCATTGATATTTATTCTATATTGGTGATTAACTTCCTTGAAACATTAGGAGACTTATTTGTGTGTGTATAGTTAATATTGACCCTTGGGAGTTGTAAAGCAGAAACGCTGCAAAAAGCTTGTAATAAATATTCCACATTATGTTTTTGAATCACAAAATTTATTTTCTAAGAAGCAGAGGTCTAATGTCAACACTTTTCTCATCCATTTCCAGAGAAAAGAGATGATGCTTCCAAGTCTTGCATTAGTATAAAGTACTGGCCATCAATCTAGGTCAACCACAGGCTTTACTAATCAAGATTCTTCCTTTCTCCAAGATTAGATTTGTTGAATAAATCTTCATTAGATGGAATCAGAGTCCCCTTAAAACAACACAATGTGGCCATTAAACCTTTATATCTACTCTGGGTGACCTTTCGTAAATCTTAGGAGAATTTTCCAGCTTCATGCACTTTTGCAGCTTAGTACCCAAACAAGATGCAAGTCATGTAAGCAATGCTAAGAGGCTGATTCTAGATCTAGTAGTAATTGGATCTTGAAGGTCAAGATCAAATTCATTAACAATTTTCCAATGAAAACCTGGTTTTAAGACCTTTATAAATTTAAAAGTCTGCTTTGACATGGATTCTAAATCATCTTCAACATCTTCCATTTCGGACCGGTCTGAAGTTTTGTTGTTTGAGAAACCTCTTGAAATGCCCCTTTTCTATGGTCAAGAATTTTAGGCAACAGAAGACAGGGTAAATCAAAATCTTGTTCTTTCCACTGCTGTTCCCCAATTTGGTTATTTTGTGCTCACTTACCGATAATTTGGTTCCCATTCCGCGGCAGTAGTAGAAAATGCCATTATCAAATTACGATGTTCTGGTGACAATTTTATAGCAGAATCTCATCGCAAAACAGCTGCTCTTCTCTCTCTATAATATCTACGCTGCCAGGCAATGAAAAATGACATATTATTATAGGTTTTATCCTTCAAGAGTTTTTTCTGCAGATATTATTGATGCAAAAGAAGAAGAAATGGCATGAAAACATGCAACTTCTTGGTGAACTCGTTTGATGTACTTTACAGAGAAACTTTTCTGGTCCAATTGAAACTTTTAGTGTGAATTCCTGTCTGAACCCTTTCCCAAACAAGACCTGATTTTGACGTCCCTGATATAAAAGGCTTGGGAAAACATTGAAACAAAAGGAGCAACTGCTGAATTACCAGCTGTTTCTCCTTTTGTCTCAATATTTTCTGTGCCATGTTTTACACAAATTCTACCTTTAATAACATCCATTTTGTCATTTTTGGCAGATTTTGAAGTGGATTACCCTTAAATTTTGTGGTTTGGGAAAGGGTTAACCTGAATTTCCACATGAAGAATGATGCTTTTTGAAGCCATATGCAAGTTAAAAGCTTTGGAAAACACAAGCTGCTTCTTCATTTTCCAAAATATTTTTGCCAGAAAAGACAAAACAGAAATGTTTAAGATTTTATATATATTCATTTGAAATTGTCGCTTGAATTTTGACCAACATGAAATTTTGCCATCTGGCATTGGTTACCTATTCCCACACAGTGACGCCTTTTGACGCCCTACAAGATAAAGAATTTGGAAAACATTGTGGAAAATGAAGAAATTGCTAGTGACAAACAATTTCTTCATTTCCCACATTGTTTTCTACAAAAAAAACATCAAAAACTGTTCATATAATTGACTTGAAATTGTAGTTTGCAACACCTTTGAATTTGGACCAGCCTAAAATTTTGACGTCTGGTAATGGGTCAAGTCGTATGTGTGAGGCAGTATACGGAAGAAGGTGAGAAATCTATTGAATTTCCACTACAATAGTGACAGGCTGTGCTATAAACAGAAATGGAAAATAAAGAGATCTGCTAAAAAGTAATTAGCTAATTTGAAAGCTCTATTTGGTCTTGAATGACGAGGTTCGTCACCGGAAAATAGGTCACATGGAAAGTTTACACTTAACTGAATGTTCTAAATCTCCTCAGAGCTTTGAAAGAACATTTGTTTTGTCAACTTCAACTCTAAATATTACCCCTGCCACGTCAGTCCTTCGAACGAAACTTTTCAGCTGTTCTTGGGGTTGCAAAACTGACCATCCAATGATTCAACTTGAAAATTCTGTCCTCTTTAAAGTACAGAAAAGAAGGAAATGTTGGTTACAACACTTTCTTTTCCATAATTTTGTGGTTGTGTACTTTCCCCTCTTGAAGAAAATAGCACATGGCTATAGTGAGAAATAGCAAACTGTTGTCCTAGAATTGCTTTAAGTAGCATGGTTTACTGTAGTCTAGATGGAGTAGATGACATCCTGTCTCCAGTCTAATCATGCACACAAGATCAAAGTGCCAATGGTGCCAATATGCCTCTTCTGTAGAATCAAAGTACTGATGAACCGTACAACAGCACCCAGTTACTATGACAACAAATATCCTTATTGAGCTGACTTTAACCCATTCCCAAACATTGACGCTCTTGATGTCCCGAAAGATAAAGGCTTTTGAAAACATTGTGGAAAATGACGAAATTGCTTGTGACAAGTGAAAAGTGTCTTCCGCGACATCTTTGAATTTGGATCAGTCTAAAATTTTGCTGTCTGGTAATGGGTTAAGACAGATTAGCAACTGTGTTTTGGAAGTGTCAATAGATTTTGTCTCTGTTGACACAGATTTTGTGAAGTTATCATTTCTAAAACATTAATGGATAGAACAAAAGTGTGCATGCTTCTAGGACTGGCGACTAGAGAGATTTTTAAAAGCACTTTATTGCTAATGGCTTTTGTAATCCAAAAATCATGATTGTTTAGCGACCAAAATGACCTATCTCATCTTGTTCAAGCTGTAGATACAGTAATTTTGTCGTCAATGACGGTGACAAAAGGGATAAAGGAGCATGCACAAAAACTTGCAATATGTCTGTACAGATTACAGGGTTGCGTGAGAGAAAAATGACATGCCAAAACTCAATTGAGATTTTGATGCAAGTTAGAATATCATCCTTAAACTTAATGAATGATTTAAAGTTAATTTGACAAGCGTAAAATTTTAACAAGATACTTTAGAAATTGTTTGCTGGAGTAAGCTTTGAAATTTTACACAAGATTTAATTTATTACCTCCTTGCTAGAGAGGTTATATAATCAGCGTGCATAATGATTAAAGTGACGCATGAATTGAAATTTTAATATTGTCAATTTTGTTACCTTGCCAGGATCTTTCAGCTATTTCTTGCCGTGCCATGTGCCATGGATTAGATTACTTAGTTATAAAATTGAAAGGCAATACTGATGATGACAACATAAGTCTTACAGTTTTCATCCAATTTTGGTCGCCACTTTCAATCCCAATATACTGGCTTTAGATGATAGTTAATTTTTTTTGTTGTTTGGGAAGAATAAAGGGGAAAGTCTGCAAGCACATATGATAGACTTTTACTTTTAAGTTTCTAGAATGGTAGTCACAAAAAAAACGTTCTTTTAATTTACTTACTAATTAGGCAGTGAAGCTTTAGAGCCAAAATCTCTATATCATCATTTTTTCAACGAAAACCTCGTAACTGCAGCTTAAAACAAGCTGCAGTTACGAGGTTTTCGTTGAAAAGCAGTGATATGCGATCAGTATGTAATGGCCTATGATATATTTTGCTGACACATGCAGAATACAGGAATGCACGATGCTCCTACGGCTATAGATAATTAAAGATTGATCGAATCTAAAAATGTCCCTGATGACAGTCTGGGCACCGTAAATCAGCAATTATCGGCTGTTAGTAATTAAAATAGCAATAGTGTGCACTCAATACAAAATGATTGCGAAATTGTGTTACAGAATGTTTAGTTTATACTCTTATGGATAATTTCTTTTTCGAGCACAAACTATTAGATAGCATGTATAAGAATATGAAATATAAATTTGGCAAAAGAAACCCATGTCAAAAGCCATTTATAGTATAAAGCATAAATAAATCTGAAGCAGCTGTGGAACGGTCATTTCATGGTGTGCCTGAATTTTTATGGTGTTTTTAGTGTGATTTTATGCATGTCTTGATGGTGTTATGGCATTTACTGTATATTTTGTGATGTTGGGAGAAACATTGACTCCTTTCATGCTGATCCTTGAATATTCAGGCCACTTTGGCCTGTTGCACAGATAAAGAACAAACAGCCTGCATATATTGTGCAGTCTGTTCTTACTCAATTTGAATAGCTTGTTAGCTCACCTGAGCTCGAAGTGCTCAAGGTGAGCTATTGTGGTCGCTTTTTGTCCGTCGGCGTCCGTCCGTCCGTCCGTCTGTCCGTCCGTCCGTCTGTTCACAATTTGTTGTTAACACTCTAGCATCCACAAATATTGACCAATCTTAACCAAACTTGAACAAAACATGTATGATCATAAGTTCTCGGATGAGTTCGATTTTGGGTCAGATCGGACCAGGAAGTCAGGAGTTATGTGCCCTTGAACGTCAAAAATAGCTACTTTTTAACTTATTAACACTCTAGCGTCTACAAATATTGATCAATCAAGACAAAACTTGGACATAATGTTTAAGACTATAAGTTCTCGGTTGAGTTTGATTTTGGGTCAGATCGGACCAGGAAGTCGGGAGTTATGTGCCCTTGAACGTCAAAAAATAGCCACTATTTAATTTGTTAACACTCTAGCGTCTACAAATATTGATCAATCAAGACAAAACTTGGACATAATGTTTTAGACCATAAGATCTCGGATGTGTTCGATTTTCAGTGTGATCTGATCAGAAAGACAAGAATTATGTGCCCTTGAATTTGACAAAATTGCCATTTTAGGCTGTTTTTGACCTTGTTTACCCTCTAGAATCTACAATTATAAATCAATCAAGACAAAACTTAGACACAATGTTTGGGACCCTAAGATCTTTGATGAGTTCGTTTCTCAGTCTGATCTTTTTCAGAAAGTTGAGAGTTATGTGCCCTTGAATTTGACAAAATTGCCATTTTCGGCTGTTTTTGACCTCGTTTACACTCTAGAATGTACAAATATGAATCAATCAAGACAAAACTTTGACACAATGTTGGGGATTATAAGATCTTTGATCATTTGGATTTTCAGTCTGATCTGATCAGAAAATCGAAAGTTACTTGCCCTTGAATTTGACAAAATTGCCTTTTTCGACTGTTTTCGACCTTGTTTACGCTCTAACATTTACAATTATTAATCAATCAAGACAAAACTTGGACACAATGTTGGACACCAGAAGATCTCGGATGAGTATGATTTTCACAACGTTATTGACCATAAGTTCGTTTTCAGTCTTAAAGTCGTAAATATTAATTGAATTGAACAAAATTGTGGCTCATATCCTTTTGGTTCAGGTGAGCGATATATAGGACCATCATGGTCCTCTTGTTTTAATTTAAATCAAGCAACTTCTTTCTTTACCTTAATGCCAGCTTCCATTGTCCAAAGTGTTCTCTATTGTTTCAAAATGACTGAAGGGGAATTCATGTACAGTACTTTTGGATGATATTATTATGGCAGTATTTATTTCATTGCTTTTCAACAAAAACCTTGTAAGTGCAGCTTGTTTTAAGCTGCAGTTACAAGGTTTTCGTTGAAAAGCAACGATTTATTGTAAGAAGATGAGAAAGGTGGTATGTCTTTGAGAACAAAGACAGGACTATATAAATAGGGAGATAAACCGCTGCATACAACAAATTACGATCAAATTAATGCTTAATTGCTTTTCCTCATGCCATTCTTTTCTGGTCTAATGATGTTGGATCAATTTTTCCTCCTCTATCATGTATCATGTACTTTTCTTATGGGTTTGAAAATAGGTACAACCATGCAATTGCCTTATCATAGATTAATCTAAAAAGAAAAAAAAGTTTATATAGGACAATTTTGTGCAAAAGAAGAAGAAACTGAAACAAACTTTTGGCCATGTACAGCCAAATGTCAATCGATATGAAGCGACAGCTACATAGAATGGTACAAGACTTTTATGTCAAATAGCAATTTGTGTAGCCTCTTATAGAACTAAATGATGATATGAAGCTGTTATATCTTATGGAATATGTATTTATTTCATAACAAAGAGGACCAGACAGGAATTTCATATTGATGGGACAATACAAAACTACTGTTAAAATGTATAGGATTACATGCATTTACAATAAGTCGGCATAACTCTTCAAATACATAACTAGAATTATTAGACTGTCAAAATCCCACCCAAATGTCAAATTTACAAAAGCCATTGTGAAAGTTAAAAGACACTACTTAGGTAGTCTATACAAAATGATGGTCATTAGTTTACCTTCAATTTGGGCAATTACACTAAATGATCACCCTCGCCACAATCCTTGACAAAATATGAAATGAAATATGATACAATATGGTTATTCTGTATTTATATAGAAGTTGGCTTAAGGGGCATATAAGTTAAATACTTTATTGAATTTAGATAATTAATGCGGAGAAGCAAATGTTTCTTGTTTCAATTCTGGGTACAGATAAAGAATTCCATGTTGCGCCAGTATGATCTTTGAAATATGAATGAAATGAATTAAAAATATTGGAAAGTGTGTGGCTTGGTTCAATTTGTAAATACCGGTAACAATTATTGTGCCTGTTCGTAACAGGTAACAATTATAGACATTACTTTCCATATTTAGCTTTGGATAATCTGATGTTCAAATTTTTCTGCAATCCATTATTGAACTCGAGGCATTGAATAATATTTTGGAATCGTTGGGCCTTATTAATTATATAATAATTTACTAAGAACATTACTATTTCATTTTGATCAATTATTGATGGCATACATAAGGAAAAAGTAAATACCAAAAAACATGTCACTTAATATTGATTCAATGAGAGGAAGGGTTTGAACTTAAATAAATTCATGATTTGTCTGAAATCTATCCTGAACTTGTTCTGACAATATTTTGATATAACTTGATTTTCTCAATACCCGCAAAATCAATATATTTCACCATTTGACCAAACAATACCCTTTGTCCTGGCTTTAAATCAAAATATATTTCACAAAATATTACTGAGTTGAGGGGGGAAAAACTTTGAAGAGTCTTTCATCAGGATGTTTTTGTAAAGATTTCCCTATAGCAGAAAGAATGTAAACAAGGCTTTTTTTGCCACAGTTTTCTTTCCGTCATAGACTGGAAAGCATGTTGCTGCATATTACACATTGTGACTTTGAAGTCAAATTGGTCCATAAAGTAATCAACACTTTTCTCTTTCAATGAGCTATGCAGGGACTTTATGCAAATTTACTGTTTGTAAGTGCATAAGATTCCAAAGTCTTTCATATCAGAACGGAATTACAGGCTTGTAAGAGGAAGAATGTAAACATGCATTTTTTGCTATCATGGTTTCCTTTCTCTTGCATAGCCAGAAAGTGTTCTGCTCAAGCATATTGTCAAACTCCACACAGCAACAATGCCTTACATTATCACTGCAGACATATAAATCACGTGACTATGGTGAATGTCACGTGATATCGTAAAGATGGCGGAAATTTATTTATAATTATTTCTGAAATCATTTTGTAAATCTAATTTTATTTTTATTTGGATTCATTTCTGACACCTCATTCTTAAAACATCACTAAAAGGATGTTTACTTTTTTAGATAAAAATCAAAATAATAAATCAATTACCTGAAATC
Organism: Fragum sueziense; assembly: GCA_963680895.1. Taxonomy (NCBI): domain Eukaryota; kingdom Metazoa; phylum Mollusca; class Bivalvia; order Cardiida; family Cardiidae; genus Fragum; species Fragum sueziense. The sequence continues at coordinate 2,516,437 of OY804602.1, read as the reverse complement.
TTGGTAACTGACAAGCTGTGCCGGCAGAGATCTCCCCAATCCCAATTCAGGGGAGATAACTGCGAAGGAGATTGGCATATTGTGTCTGCTACCATAGACTGGAAAGATTGTATGTGCATAAAGCACTATGGTATGAGTCTATATCAATGTCATATAAGGTCATAAAATGATTAACAATTTTCTCTTAAATATATTTTCAAAGAGTATTTTTTCTTTCGAACAATCTGAAGTCAACAAAAACTTTGAAAATGCTGAAACATGAAGTTCTGGGGAAAACTTCTCAAGTAGCCATTAGTCTGACTCTCGTAAAGGAGAAAAATGTTTTACTAATTTAGCAGAAGACATGTTTTTCTGGTTGTTTTTGTTACCACATGTTGTCCCTGTGCTTGTTTGTCTAGAGATGCTGGCTTTCTGGTTGTTCTAACATAACTCTGGAATATCTATCTTAAGCAATGAATGGCTAACTATTGTAAGTCCATAATATTTCATGATGCACTTACAACATTTGTGCATGGACTGCTCAATCTTGTTTACCTGGCAGATAGATTAGATGGTGTCTTTGATCAGGGTGCATGAAACACATAGTACAACCCTTACACTTGTTACAACGCCCTTGCTGTCTGACAATATATCACAGATTATAATTGGGTATGATTCCGATGTTGATAATGATTTCAAGAAGTAAATTAATTTCTCAAACATGGTGTCTTTTGACATAAAAGAAACAGAAGTTTAGTAGCATAACTGGTGATATTATGCAACCTTCTACTCTCATGAGGAATCAAATTTTCTCTGGCTGAATATTCAATTCGTACATTATGAAAACAGTAGAAAATGACTTAAAATGTAATAAAGGCTAATTATTTAAAATTTACTATCTAGGCAATTGATTGTGCCAAAACACAAATCACTATCTTGCAGTTTCAATTCAAGGACTTTGATTTGTTTGATAAAGTCTGATAGAGGGTAAAGAAGCATGAGCTGAGCTGAATATGTCATACCGATGTACATTGTTACCCTGTGTATCAAACAACCAAAATTAGGACTCTTCCAATTTTAAAGCTGCCATCATACAGACAACAAACTGGATGTTGATGAAGGTGGTATATATGTACAATGTAGCACAAAAAGTATTGAAGCAAAAGGAGAAAATGCTGATTATCAGCATTTTCTTCTTTTGCCTCAATATTTTTCCATGCTTTGTCTATTAGGGACATCAAAACCAAGTCTTGTTTGGGAAAGGGTTAAATGCAGTTTCAGTGTCTGGTAGATATGAAATCGGAGTCTGGGTTCACAGAAAAAAATAAGATGGAAAACCCATTATCTATTAGCTGTTAGGGATAATTGCAGACCCATTTTCCCGCTAATTTTACTCAAATTTTGTGGAACACGCCTGGGAGGCTTACGTTTTGATGTCTATTCCAAACCCAACATCGTTCTGCCAATACATTAGTACAAAATTAAGAAAACATAAAACACAGCTATAAATATGTTGCAGTATTTTGTAATTAATCCTTTCCCAAATTGCGAGAAATTAGATTGTTCTAATCTAAAAGCTGCTGCAGAAGACAGAGAGGATTTTGATGAGGATAGGTTTGCGTACAAAATAGCACAGAAAAATATCTAGGCAAAAGGAGAAAATACTGCTTATCAGCATTTTGTTCTTTTGCCTCAATATTTTTCCCAAGCCTTTGCTATTTGGCATGTCAAATCAATAGCTTGCCTGGGAAAGTGTTCACATGAAAACATCTACCGGGAAACGTGTAACGAGTTCTTAATGGCGCGATAATTACATTAGGGCACATTTAACGGGTAGAAGCTGGTATTATTGTCATCGGCACACTGTTTACGTAATCAGGATGATAATATCGGCAAATAACTCAAAGGAAAACAAGCTGAAATGTTATAGCAGTTGGTCTTTACATTCTGTCTTTCTCAGACAATATTACAGATTAAACATAAATAAGTAGGTAATTATAAGGAGGCTGTGAGAAAAGCTTTCGAAATCAATTTGTTCCCATGCAGTTCTTGATTGGAAGGTTGTGGATTAAGCCTTTAATACAGAATACCTATAGTCTTAAATTAATGACTTCCCTTAGAAAGACTAGGAGTGAAATGAAAATGTGGAAAACAAAAATGAAATGCTAATATTTAGAGCAAAAAGAACATGCCAAAACACCCAGTGTTTGTTCTTTTCAGTCAACATCCATGCTCTGCAAGTTGTATTAATGTCAGCCAGTCTAAGATTATGTGTTCTAGAAAACTGTTGTTATTGCATATGTTGAAGATTATCCAAATGATTACTTATGATTTTCTCTCTTTTCTACTTTCATATTGCTGATTCCTGTTGCTGTCATTTAGGTAAGTTTATAATTCTGTTACATTTCTTTGAATAATTGGTACAGACCAAGGTCTATTAATCAGTATTTATTATGATTTGTAAGTTGATCCTTGCCATACTGAAACTGAATCTATGTTTGCCTTGAAATCAAAGGGATAAAAGTACTGTAAAGTCTGCTTGCCTGTACTATTTTATAATTTAAAATGTGAGCTGGAAGCTGGGTAAAAGTCCCGAGTGCAAGTGCCATTTCCGCAATATTTTGGACTTGAAAATTCCTCTTATTGTTTGAAAGTCAATTCCATTTGTCTCTATTACCAAAGTCAAAGCAGAAATACTCTGGCTTTTGCCTGACAAATAGCTTAATGTCACCCTTTCCCTTCCAAAATAATGCAAATTCAGCTTTGTCAAAGCTGTAATTGCTAATAAGTTTTGGAAGGAAAGGATTAATGATATAATGTTTCTTGGAATAGAAATAAACCCAAATATTATGTCTTTACAATCTTAAAATTCCTCTTAAATTAAAAAGTGATAATATTACGTATGCATTATATAAATTTTAAGAGAAAGTAATCCTAGAGATTACACATATCTCTATGGTTTCCTGTAAAATTCTTGTAGATAAAACAGTAAAATAGATGATAAAACAATTTAATCTGATGTACTATATGCACAGGCATGTCTTATTTTTGCTGCATTTCCGTGCTTTATCTTATCTCACATTTTGAGTCTCATGCATTTTACATTTTAACCCTTTCCCAAACAAGACCTGGCCCCGGTTTCTCGAAAAAACTTAAGTATGTTCTCATGCTCAAATCTGAGCACCGTGCTCAAATCGCACGAAATCCACGTGAACTTCAATCGAATACCCTTCAACGTTGGAGAGTATCCATTTGAAGTTGAGCATGTTCTCGTGAAAACATACTTAAGTTTTTTCGAGAAACCGGGGCCTGGTTTTGACGTCCCTATTAGATAAGGCTTGGGAAAACATTTAGACAAAAGAAGAAACTGCTGATAACCAGCAGTTTCTCCGTTTGTCTCAATATTTTCTGTGCCATATTATACATAAATCCTATCTTTGATTACATCCATTTTGTCATTTGTGGCAGTTTTTGAAGTGGATTACCCTAAAAATTTGCTGTTTGTGAAAGGGTTAAGAAAGTGAATAATATGTACCAGTCTAATAGGAGTTCATTTCAATCTAATGAAGTTTTCATTTTATAGCAATCATCAGATACTTTATGCTTTTTGCAAACAATCTCTTACTCTCACTTAACCCTTTCCCAAACAAGACCTGGTTTTGACGTCCCTAATAGAAAATGCTTGGGAAAAGATTGAAACAAAAGAAGAAACTGCTGTCAACCAGCAGTTTCTCCTTTTGTCTCAATATTTTCTATGTCATATTTTACACAAATCATGTCTTTATCATCCTTTTGTCATTTGTAGCAGCTTTCAAATTGGATCACCCTGAAATTTTGCAGTTTGGTAATGGGTTAAATCTTTCAAAGCAAAGATTGATTATATAGACTGGCTGAGCAGCATTTTAGAGTTTGGACCAGTCTAAAATCTTGTTTGGGAAAGGTTTGAGGTATAAAAATACTCAATTTTGACTGGGAGAAGGGTGCCTACTCTGTATAACCTATCTCTGTGAATTTGGACGAAAACTCCGAAAAACAATCACTGGAATTATTACCCAAATACCATCAGCAATTTTCTATTTAGATAAAGGTCATCCAAGATACTGTGTAATTTATCAAAAATGATCCCCTCCAAAATGCCATATTATCTTTGGAGGCAGTACAACATGATTGGGGAGTTTTTCCGTCCCTTTAACCCTTTCCCAAACAACAAAGTTTTGGGTGTTCCAATTCAAAAGCTGCTGAAGACAGAAAAATTGATGTTGATAATGATTAAATGTAAGTGTGGTATAGCATAGAAAACATTGAGGCAAAAGGAGAAACTGCTGGTTATCAGCAGTTTCTTCTTTTGTCTCAATGTTTTCCCAAGCATTTTCTATTAGAGACGTCAAAACCAGGGCCCCGTATTACTAAACATCTTACGATCAAGTTTTTGTGTAAACTGTGTAACAAGACATCTGATTGCACGAGAAATCCGACTGAGCCAATCAGGGCTGTTGTTACAAGTAATTATGCAAAAATCAAACGTACGATCGGTAGTAATACGGACCCCAGGTCTTGTTTGGGAAAGGGTTAAGTTGTCTTGTGTCCTACTTTAACCTCTGTATGTTTTCCATACATCATTATTACGTTGCAATAGCATGTTTCTTTTCGTTGCAAGACTCTTAAATTCGTAAACAAAAAGAGTAATAGATGTATAAAAGAGTGAACAGAACTTTAATAAATAAGATGTCGGTCATAACAACTAGAAACTTGACCAACTCTTTAGATGGTCAAGTATTGCAGTCCACTCTTTTACACATCTATAACTACTGTCCTACATGATTCGTTAACCCTTTCCCAAACAACAAAATTTTAAGGTGATCCATTTCAAAAACTGCCACAATTGACAAAATGGATGTTATTAAGGATAAGATTTGTATAAAATATGGCACAGAAAATATTGAGACAAAAGGAAAAACTGCTGGTTATCAGCAGTTTCTTCTTTTGTTTCAATGTTTTCCCAAGCCTATTCTATTAAGGACGTCAAAACCAGGTCTTGTTTGGGAAAGGGTTAACTTGTCTTGTGTCCTACTTTAACCTCTGTATGTTTTCCATACATCATTGTTATGCTGCAATAGCATGTTTCTTTTCGTTGCAAGACTCTTAAATTCGTAAACAAAAAGAGTAATAGATGTGTAAAAGAGTGAACAGTACTTTAATAAATAAGATGTCGGTCATAACATAGAAACTTGACCAAGTCTTTAGATGGTCAAACTATTGCAACCACAGTCCAGCCTGGTATATTTGGGATCTTAAACATAGGAACAACAGCTTAAGCAACATTACAAGCCATGGTTACAACATGGGTCACCAATTAACCCTTTCCCAAACAGCAAAATTCTTGGGTTATTCACTTCAAAAACTGCCACAAATGACAATATGGAAGTTTTTAAAGATAAAATTAAAAATTTTGTGTAAAATATGGCACAGAAAATATTGAGAAACTGCTGGTTATCAGCAGTTTCTTCTTTTGTTTCAATGTTTTCCCAAGCCTTTTTTATTGGGGACGTCAAAACCAGTTCTTGTTTGGGAAAGGGTTAAGGATAAATTCACTTTAACTACTGTCCTACATGATTCGTTAGGGATCTAAATATCGTAACTACAGCTTAGATAAGCTATAGTTACGACATTTTGATCACCAATCGAAGATAAATTCATGGGCATCCCTGGATTACGATGTTGACACTATCATGATTTGTTACAGCGGGGGATAAGTCAGGGAAAATCTCCCAGAATGCCTAGTAACTCGTAGCGGGATGGTTTAATTAAATGTTTTGACGTAGATAAGTGTTATCACACAATGTTGCTCCAATTTTATGTATTTTCTGATATTTTTGTCTGCGATAGTGGGACATTGCAGAGGAATTGCTTCGCTTAATTAATTTCTTCTATATAATTGTATTCTATTTCTATTCAAACGAATTCCTTGGCACGGCTTAGGTTGGCATAGTTTTAGATATGCTTGGTACTTTATCACAAAGCTCAATTAAAGAGAAAGCAAAAAAGAACAATAATTTTTGCCATGACAAATATTCAGCAAATAAATTTGTACATGAATGTATAAGCTTGACATCATACAACTCATACATGTATATTCAAAGGTGCTGCAGACAAAAAAGAAAAAAAAAATGTTAAAATGCAATGATTGGATTTACATGTAAAATGTTTTGAGACATTATAATATAATATATAAATGGAAATAATGTGTTTTCCTCTGTTTTTGAGGCTGTCTTTCTAAAGTCACCAAAACCTATCATTTCTTGTTAAAGGTTGCATTGATTTTGATTAAAAAAGAATTCCTGTGGGGTACAATTTAACCCTTTCCCGAACAAGACCTGGTTTTGACGTCCCTAATAGAAAAGGCTTGGGAAAACATTGAAACAAAAGAAGAAACTGCTGATAACCAGCAGTTTCTCCTTTTGTCTCAATATTTTCTATGTCATATTTTACACAAATTCTATCTTTAATAACGTCCAATTCTATCTTTAATAACGTCCATTGTGTCATTTGTGACAGTTTTTGAAGTGAATCACCCTACAAATTTGCTGTTTGGGAAAGGGTTAATACAATACAGACTGCATGCACTTGAATTGATGGTTTGAAAGAGGCTTCTATTGCAATAAGAAAATTTCAATCCATGAAAATAGATTGAATTCAATAAGTTGGAAATTTCTTAATGTTTAGATCCTGAATTAGATGAGGGTAGCTAGATCTAGTTTATTTAAAAAAAAAAAAAAAAGAAAAAAAAAAAAAAAAAGAAATCATTCATTTTGATATCCTTGAAAGAAACAAGTGGGGGGAAACATTTGGGGAGGGGGGTAGAAAAAGTTAGCATTTTCTCCTTTATGATGCTGTCTTACTGGATCATAATTTCAATTACTCATTTCCATTTATATCATCATCTGTTACTCCTTCTTATTGGACAAGGCAACCATTTTGTTGTTTGTGAAAGGGTTAATACAGGGCAAGTCCACAATCAATAAAGTTGTCTACCAAATAAGTTTTTTCCTCTGCAAATATTAATGAGTTTATGGTATTACATTTTACAGCAAATTACTTTCTTTCCTTCCTTCTCCCTCATTTTGTTCATTCTTTACTGTATCACATGGATGCATACAAAATCTAGTTAACTGCGATCTGGCCAATTAAAGGTTCTGATATAGAATTTGAGAACAACAAAGATGTAGATCAGCCTGCATGTACATGCAGTCTGATCTGGATCACTGTTTTCCTAATATAGTGATAATAACTTCTTCATAACCCACACTAAATGACAGAGAGCAGTTTGGACCCTGACCAGATTATCAAGCTAAACCTAATCTGGAGTCATGGTTGAATTTTTCATGAAATTGGGTTATTGCCCCGTAGTTTATAAAGATGTCCTTTTGTTTTGGGTTTGCAAAAATATTTTTCCAGCAACATAGCCAAGTCCTAAAGTTTGATTGAAAAGTCTGGAAAGAAACTATTAGTTTCAGGGAAGGATAAATGTTCCCAAGATTGGCCCCATGTCTACGAGATTTATCAAAAAGTGAAATTAGTTGCTGGAATTACTTGATTTGAGTGATAACTTCTAATATAGATGAAAAATCACTTAATTTCCTATCAGAATTTCTCAAAATATGTAGTCATATTTCAAAGATATAAATATTTTCCTTGATTTCTTATCAGATTTTGCTGTAATAAATGGTCATATTTCTACAAGATAGATTATGCCAGTAAGGATAGAAAATCAGGAACTTTATGAAGCAGAATGTTATCATGTCCCTCTAATTGAAAGAAAATTCGCTTAACCCTTTCCCAAACGACAAAATTTTAGGTGTTCCAATTCAAAAGCTACTGAAAACAGCAAAATGTATGTTGATAATGATCAAATTTATGAATGATATAGCATAGAAAACATTGAGACAAAAGGAGATACTGCTGGTTATCAGCAGTTTCTTCTTTTGTTTCAATGTTTTCCGAAGCCATATCTATTAGGGATGTCAAAACCAGGTCTTGTTTGGGAAAGGGTTAACCCAGCACATCAGGCTTTTTCTTTAGTCATATCTTTATGAATATCCATTTGTCAGCTACAGCATCTTTCAAATTAGAAAAGTCCACAGAGCAATAGATATGAGGGGGTGAAGGCATTCTAAATTTGTTATTTCAAATCCAGATCCTATGTTGTAGGTACTTATTTGAATCGGTCTCGATGAGACGGTTCCAATGAGTACCCACAACATGGGGTTTGATGAACAATAAAATGTAATATCGCATTTTAAAAAAAAAATCACCCCCTCTTGTCTTAACTCTTTCCCAAACGGCAAAATTTTAGGATGATCAACTTCTAAAACTGCTACAAATGACAAAATGGAAGTTATTAAAGATAGAATTTGTATACAATATAGCATAGAAAATATTGAGACAAAAGGAGAAACTGCTGATTATCAGCAGTTTCTTGTTTTGTTTCAATGTTTTCCCAAGCCTTTTCTATTAGAGACGTCAAAACCAGGTCTTGTTTGGGAAAGGGTTAAGCAAATGGTCCAAATAAAAAGTCCAGAAAATGTAGCCAGGTGTTATATCAAGATGATGTATTACAAAAAGAATGTAAATGTACTCATAAAGTTCATTAATAATAACATTTTTGTCATGCTCTGAAGCTTGCCTGTCATAATTAGCTCTATGTTGCATCTGTGGACCATTTGTTTTCTTTTGTAGATTTGTATAACCTGTCTCCTTGATATATCCAAGATGCTGTTCTGAAATCTGTGTAACACTTGCTGCATGTATGCAATTATTCTCCATTCGATTATAAGAAAAACTATATTTGCGATTCTTGATTTTAAATACTGCTTCAATTCCTCCTTGTCATTTCAAACTGTTTGTTCATAACTATTCAAGCTTTTGAAAAGCAGAATGATGGCAAAGTAAATGGACCACCATCTTTGAATTTGTGGTGTTATTTAAAGTTCCAATTTACCAAGAATGTTGAGTAATTTACTTCATTAGACAATTACCATAAAATTTACTGGAATCCTAAATGTTTGGCTTCATAGATGTATCTAATACTGAGATGCTTATTTGTCTGTTCTAATTAGATTTTCATAAAAAATCCAGGAAGAAAATATTACTGTTCCATGTTTGTCTGAGAAAATGTCAGGACCACCATTTTGGGTGAATGCTGTGAGATACACTTTGTCGTAAAACTTACTTTGTGACATGATCTGACAAATAATGTCTACAGCAGATTTAACTTCCTCTTTTCATCTTTGACCTTTTTTCTCCAAGATATTTCTCCTATTGTGAAACAAAATTTGGTTCACTTCTTTATGCAGACTTGTTGCTCAAGTATCAGACTTGCCAGGTTTGAAATCTGTTACAGATGACAACCATGCAGTTGATGTCTAGCTCAAAATACTGTTAACCAAGTTAGAGCTTGGACAAATGGACATACAGATGGGAGAAAAATGTTATGCAAGTAAATATGAAGAATTCTCAGCTCAACGAAAGATCATTAAAAGAAGTTTTTATATCTCTTGTGTCATCACAATCATCAACACTTTCATTTCTGAAAGGGCAAAGAAAAATGATAACACAAAGTATTAACTGTTAAGAGATCTAAACCTGTCACATTGGACTGTTAGTACTGTCAGTATAGATGTCATGGACGGACACAAATATACACCTGACATGAAAACAATGACTGATCTCAGCCCCCAGACATTATTATGTCTTATTATCATCGATGGGAGATCAAAACCTCATATCTACAGCTTGAAAAGTTGCAGTTACAAGGTTTTGATCTTCTACTTTCCATATCCTTTCCGAAATAGCATAATTTCGACTCGGATTCTTCAAATTTGAAAGCTGTGGTGGATGACAAAATAGATGTTGATAGAGACAGGGTTTATTTACAACAGAATTGTGAAAATATTGAGACAAAAGAAGAAAATGCTGATTATCAGCATTTTCTTCTTTTACCTCAATATTTTTCCTAGCCTATTCTTGTTCAGGATGTCAATATTGGGCTTGTTCAGGAAAGGGTTTATAATATCACCCGGTTTACTGCACATCATTATCTGCCTCAAATCGTGTGGAAACTCATTGGATAACGGATTAAGTGCACTACATTGAAATCTGCAACTTTATGCAACTGTAGTCTGGTATCTTAGCTATATCTTGGGAAAACAAAACTTAGTTTTATACCACACTCATTAAAATAAAAACTGTAACCCTTTCCCAAGATTGTAGCATAATAGAATGGTGTAAATAAAAAGGAGCTAAATTTCATACCAAAACATAACTTTTAGATTAAATTAGAATTTTTGAATTAAAAGAAATTAAAGATGGTGTTTTGCTGAGGTTCATCAAAGTGGCTGGGGCTCAAACCAGCAACCCTGTTGTTCCAAGTCTGATAGTTCTATCAAGACATGACCTGTGACACCAAATAGACCATTTAACCACTGCACCAAATTGGCCCTAAACTGCTGCACCAAAATGGCCCCTAAACCACTACACCAAAATGGCCCCTAAACCACTGCACCAAAACGGCCCCAAAACCACTGTACAGAAAGGGCCCCTAAACCCGTCCAATTGTAGCAAGCCAGTTGTATTGATAAAAGCCATTAATACAAATTCAGCAGGACAATTAAGGGTTCAAACAGAAACAATTTTAAATGATGAAGTATTAGTTGAGTCATTAGGTACAACCATTTTAGTTTTTGTGTTTGATGTATTGTAATCACTATAAAAAATAAATTTGAACATGTTTCCCCTAATTTTTAACCCAACAGCAACACTTAGACAGATTGAATGGTAAAATGTAATTTGTAAAAGGCATTAAAATATCTCTTCATACAAAAAAAGAAAACATTGGTTGAGATGGAATGCTGGTTTAAACACTGTGCAACTATTGAAAATACATTACTGGTTTCAATTTAGACTTGTTCGAAATATGACTGTAAACATGGTTAGATGCACTTGTCTCTGAAATGTGTTTGATAAACAATTATGTCAACCCAAAATATGGGTTATTTCATAACATGTCCAGACATTATGCTAATAGGGAATGAGGATGCATAATAAGCTATGACATGTTGGGCCAACATTGAGAAGGTTCAAATGGAGTTGACAGTCTATCAAAGAAAGTAAAATGTGATATTTTTACAACTTTCAGCATGTATGGTAGAATGACCATTTAAAATGCAGCAAAATCAAATTTGCAGTGGCAAGTTTTGATCATGGTCAAACTTGGCAGGCTTGATGCTTTTTGTTCATGGCCCATAATAAACCCCTCCCTTTCTAAATGCCATGTGTAATAATAACTTGCAATCTCCTTCGCAGTTATCTCCCTTGAATTTGGATTGGGGAGATCTCTGCCGGCACAGCTTGAGTTACCAAGATTTCAGGTAATTGATTTTTTTATTTTGATTTTTATTTGAAAAAGTAATCATGCTATAAGTGATGTTTTAAGAATATGAGGTGTCAGATATGAATCCAAATAAGAAATATCATTGGATTTAAAAAAAATGATTTCAGAAATATAAACAAATTTCCGCCACCTTTACGATATCACATTTTCGACATTTTCCATGGTCACGTGATTTATATGCCTGCAGTGATAATGTAAGGCATTGTCGCTGTGTGGAGTTTGAATAACTTGTCCAGACATTATGGTAATGGGAAGAACTATATGCCAACCATTCCAGACATTTATTATCCCACCCCCTTGAGATGTAAGATGAAAGAAGGCGGGACCTGCAGTTGCATACCACCAGCATTTAATGGTGATGTTCTGTAATAGGGGAATTCCCTGTTGGTCTATGGTTAACACTTTTCAAGGAATCCCTATTTTTGATGCCACTTATTTGAGATAACTGTAGAAAGCAATGATTGAAATGAGGAAAATGCTGATTATTAGCATTTACTTCTTTTGCCTCATTGTTTTCCCAGTCCTTTCTGATTAGGGACATGAAACTCCTGTCTTGTTTGGGAAAGGATGAATGATGATATGTTCTGTAATAGCAGAATTCCCTGTTGGTCTGCAGTAATCTTGCTAACAAGACAGCATGTAACAGGCTGGAAAGATAACAATTAGCATGATAGATCTTCTGATGGAACCTCAGCTAGCTTGATTATCAGCATTTTCTCCAGTTGCCTCAATGCTTGCCCAGTGATTTTCCGATTAACGTCAAAGCTATTGAAGTCTTGTCTGGTAAAAGGTTAAATGATTCTCATGAAAATATTCTGAAAGTGCCTACAACATAAAATTTGGAGAGGAAATGTAAAGGCCTGGTCACATACACAGTTCCACATCCACATCACGTCTAAAACAGGGGACTTGTACAGTATAATTTTGGAGGTGATATGGACGCGGAATTGGAATTGTGACCATGTCTTTAGGTTGAGTCTTCTTCCAATAAACGATTGATTATCTAATTTCGGCATTCAGCCTTGAGGGAGAATGGGTGGGGGAGTGGTAAATGTTATCTTGTTGCAGAGTAATTGGTTAATGAAGCAAAACTGCAGCACTAATTAGGCAAGACTTATTGGTCAAAATTGATGAGTGGCTGCAGTAACCCTTTATCAGACAGTCAGCCAGGGGTCAGTCATGATCATACATCAAATTCTACAAAGCGCTGCTTTTCAAGGAAAACCTTGTAACTGCAGCTTAAAACAAGCTGCAGTTACGAGGTTTTCATTGAAAAGCAATGAAATATAGAGACAGACTTAAAGTGTACCAGCAATTCAAAGATGCTGCAGATGACAAAATCGATATTAACCCTTGTTGTCATGCTGAATTTAAGGGAGCAGGCAGTATAGAATAAGGCCAGACTGCACTTCAGTGCAGGCTGGTCTTGTTCTATTTTACCTGCCAAGTGACTAAAATATTCTGGGATCAGTATGACCTGGGGTTAATAAAGTTAGGAATAGTGTACAATTGCAATGAAAATATTGAGGAAAATGGAGAAACTGCTGGTTATCAGCAGTTTCTTCTTTTGCCTCAATATTGTCCCAAGCATCTTCTATAAGGAACGTGGAAACCAGGTCTTGTTTGGGAAAGGGTTAACTTAACTTCTCGGGGACAAGTTAGAAATTTAGTTGGAAATGATATTATTGAATGCCTCTTTCATCCCAGAATTTATTCCAGTTTTCAATCATGATTCATTGGAGGCAAAAAAGTCCCTCTTTCACAAAAAACTCAGGTGCTGAAATCATATTTTCATTTAAGCTGTTGAAAGGGTTTTTACATTTTGTAGATTGAAATGTAATGTCAAATAATTGAAATGAAAAATTAGCTACAACATATTTTACAGTTGAATGTCTAGTTATGTACCGGTCTGACATCACATCAATATTATGTTACATACAAAAACGTGAAATCCTTCATTACAATTTTGCATACTCCCATGAATCCATCATTCAATAGCTCAATGTTGCAATACTGTATTGGCTAAGCTGTCATTTAAATTTTAAAAATTAAGACTAAGTCAATGTCTTTCTTTCTTTCTGTATTCAATATTTATGTATTTGAAAATGCAAAATATTTCACTCTTGCTTAATGGCTTGGCAGATTCTAATGAAAGTTTACATGAAGGAAATTATTGATAATACAGATTGGCAGGAAAAAGTCCATTTACAAAAAAAATCTTAAAAGTTTAAAGAAATTACTTGTCAAAATAGACAAAAGTAGTTGACACCAATTAGCTTACACCTTTCTGGACATTTTTCACTTCCATTCTTTTGTTGTCTGTCATAGATAAGCTATCTTATCACTACCAATCTTAAAGGGAGGTAATTCCCTCTAATAGGCTAATCTGATGGATCTAGTTGGTTATTTGTTTGAGCTGTGACCAGATACAATCTCTGTTTATTTAGACAGGTGCTCCATATACCTGTACTAATGAAGGGATGTTAGTATTTGTACATGTAGAGGCAGCATCATGAAGCAAAAGGTTGGTCTGTAATACTGTTTCCATTAGATCCATGGGCTGAAGCTCAAGATCCAAGGGGGGAAAATGGCTAGAAGAGGATAATGTGCTTGTATCTGCATTTCTTTACTTACTGGCGTTACTGCTATGGTCATATAATGTCGGCTAGAGCACCTAACCATGGATTCCTGTCGTTTATCATACCATTGGTGAGAGACAATTTTGTCTGAAAGGATATTTGTCGCGAAAGACTTGGAATTGGAACAGCATTACTTTGTATTGAAAAAATGCCTAACACAATTAAAGCAGCACCTTTAAATATGGGCTGATCTAAAATTTCATCTCATGAGAGAAAATGTTAGAGCTTTGTTTATAGTGAAGAGATAATGAGATGTATTTAGCATGAGTATTTAGTGTTAGGATTTATGTCCAGCTGCGATGGGGATCAAACCTGAGACTAGATAAATAGTTCAAGACATATGTAAGATGGGGTTAATCACCTGAAAATCTAGATCTGGGATTACATGGGAATTAACTCTTCTCAAGCTTATGAATCCTTGTCATGATGATATGAAAGAATTATTTTGGAAAGGTCTGAACTTAGTTTTTGCAGTTGACATAGTGTAAGTTAAGGTCGCACACTATAAGAGATGCAGTTTCATCTTAGTCTACACACCCTTCTTTCAATTTTAATCAAGGGGCTGATTTGATGCTGTTGTAACGCGCTGGACTTAATTGTAACACAGTGGTCTCAGGTTCAATTCCCACTTTTAACTCCTGTTAATCTTTTGGAAGAGACTTTAAACCAAATAATGACCCTAGCAGTTGTTGAGTGGGACTAACCAAAACTCAATTTAATCCAATCCAATTTTAATCATTTGATCTTGTGATACAAAATTTCAATGTTTGATATCAATTCAGCATGATAATAATAAATAATGTTTTGCAATCTTAATGTTCTGATCAAAGGAAGGATGTTCTGATAAAAATATGTCTCAAAATTATTCATTGTCAGAAGGAATACCATTATATCTACCAATAAAAAACATGACACTTTGTGGAAATGAAATTCACATCATTTTGTTTGGAGTGAAAATGAAAAGGTAATAACTTCACCATCTTGCTACCATAAAAAATTTATTGAAGTGAAACAGTACCTGGGGTCCTTTGAAAACGAAGAACGGGGCAGATCAGGTTATATTGATGTTAACACTTTTCCACCAAGCTCTGTTTTTGATGTCGCTTATAGAAAAATATTGAGAAAACTTTGAGGCAAAAAGAAGAAAATGCTGGTGACCAGCATTTTCTCCTTTGTCTCAATGTTTTCTGTGCTATTATGTACGCAAATTCTATCTTTTATCAACATCAGGACCTTTTCTTACATCAGCTTTCAAATTGGAAAGTCAGTATTACTATTTGGGAAAAGTGTTAAAATAGTTTTGATATCAGGTAGACAGAATGCAAACAGGCTAAAATAACCTTATTACAAAAAATATGTCTTTTAACATCCCAATAAAGCGTCATTTTTACACAATTACTCATTTTGAATAGAGAGACGCTCGCATTTCAATTCATAACGTAACCCCCATCGACTGCAGGTGATGTGAAAGTATTTTGTGATATCATAAATTTATGTAATTTATGCTTGAAGTATTGAAAACTGTTGAAAAAAGAAGAAAGTTCTGGTGTCCAGCAAATCCTCAAAATGTATTCAATCCAGCTGTTTGCTCCAATTTCTGAGGTCTATCTTTTAACCATGCACCATATACAAAATGCATAGTTTCCATTCTAAATTGAAACTATCTTTTTGAAAATCTTTTTACCTTGAAATGCAGCTTTTTGGATACTTGAAATTGTTTGAATTTTATTTCCATGATGTCTAACTTAATTTAATTAATATTTACAATGTTAAAGAAATAGGGAATGACATTTAGTATTGCATTTCAGTCTCTATTGAATTTTCACCATGAAAACTTCTCTTGTCTACCCGTAGGGTGATAGATTTGCAGTTTTATTGACTTTAATCTAATTTTAAAGTCAGGAAAATTCTTTCATTTAGATTAAATGTGAATAGACAACTGGAGACACACTTAACTTAGAGCATTTGCACAATCCTAAAATTTCGGCGGCGGTGTTGACATCCTACCTGCAGGCCCCAGCCACAGCACATCGAATTAATATTAAAGCCCATCATACTCTGATGAGGTCCTGGGTTTGACCCACAGTCACAGCTAACATTCTTTAGACATTTATCAACCACCTTGTTGGAAAAAGTTTCATAAGGCCTTGTTTTGGTAATAAAGAAGTAGACACTTTTAATTGATTGATGGGTTTAACTGAAGAACCTTGAAGAGAGGTGAACAAACTTTTATGTGTGGTGTATGCATTCAAACATCAAAGGAAAATAATTCCAAAATGCAGCAATTGAAATACTGGTGCACACCATTAATTTTGTGTGCTACTTAAAATGTTTGAATCCCCTGACAATAAATTGTAATAGATAAGTCTGAATGCATTATATTGGTTGGATTAATAAAATGAAACATTCTTGATCCTTTAGATCTTGTGAAATGTTTAGGTGAGGAAATTTAACTAGAACTGAAATGCCAAAAGCTGTTCTGAAACGACAGCATTTTAGAATGGTCAAAATTAGAATATGATGCATAAGAAGCATAAGAAAAATGAAATCTTGAAAGTAGTGTACCAATTTCAGCATAGGTAATTTATTGCTTAGAAAACTTTCTGGGAAAGGTCAACTGATGCATTGCCTTCTTTTTCCTTCACATTTTCTTCATCAATATTTTCTAAGGTTGTTGAAACTTGAGTGACATTCTGTTTGAAATTGTTAAGCAAGAGTTGAAATACAATCATACCAATGTCTGCATAGCGAGAAAAACAAGGTCTGAATGAATAATCTAATAAAAGCAAAGTTATTGGTTGATAAAGAGTAGGTTATTGTGTCTCAGATCTTCTCCTTAAATAGCCGCCGAGGTCATGTGTGAAATTGAATTTTGTATGTAAGATGTATCATATTGCAAAATAAGAGTTTTTATTTATCACCCAAATATGACAAGAAAACCGTCTGTAAGATCTCCTTATTTGTTTAACTAATGGTCAGCCATTTCCAGCTTTGTCATGATATTAAAGACCTTTAAACCTAAAGAATTTGTGGTCAATGTTTACATTCTTTTGAATATATTCAATATGTTTATAATTGTCACTTTCATGATTATTATTCATTCAAAGGATTAGACAGCCCTCAAATTTTCTTTACTTTTCATACCTTTTCAAACTGAAGAATGGGGGTGTGGCATGATGGAAAAGTGTTTGTTTGAATGTGTGCCTAAGTAGGTTAAAATATGGCAGCAATGCAGGGCAAACATTAAAAGTGTTGATTTAAAAGTATTCTGGAGTGGATGATATATATCAAATTTCTTTATATTAAGGGGGAATGCTCCAGTTTTTCGGAACACTCGGTCATTACTGTAGTAAATTAAATGTTTCGCACCAATATGTTTCGCTACCATATTTTCAATAATAAAACACATCATTACAATTTACCATTTTCGACGGTAAAAGTGTATTTATTATGCGAAACTGATTTCCTCAAGATGGAAATCGATTATTTAGAGCAAGACAGTCGTAAGTGTGTATGCAGTTACCACTGTTTTGCGTCATTTTATTTATGTGTAGCTGATAAAAATTGCTGTAATTCACTAATAAGTGCGCTGACCTATACATTTTCTTTTTGAATTATTACCAGGACATGTTGCTTAATACAATGAGTGAGTTTCATTAAATTCTATTATGTAGAACTTGAAATATTTCCAAAAATATGCAAATTTTGACATAAAACACTCCAGCTTCGTAGATCTAACCGAACACGTGAGCATGCTGTTTTATATATTTACGTGTTTATAGAAGCACATATTTTGGGTTTTCTGTTCTTATTAAATGTCAGACGTTACTTTAGGTCCGCTTTCGGGACCAAACGATGAATATACAGCATTTTATTAGCATTTTAGTGACCTTGGACAGGTGCAAGAAATTGTGCATTTTTTCGATGTAGGGGTATGTGCAGATACGAACGCCTATAAATTTCAAACAAGATCGCTGACCATCCAATTTTATTTTATTTCTCAATTGGTAATAACATGTAATTTCAACATACAAAATATAAATAAATTTTATTATTGGGAAAAAATTTAGGAAACTGGAGCATTCCCCCTTAATTCTCATGAGTTTTAGTATACTTTTTGAGACACCTTGCCTGACCTTGATCAACCACTCCCTATTTTTCAACTCTTACGCAAAGAATACCTGGTTTTGAAGTTTTGATGTCGACTGTTACCCCCCGGTCCCACTGAGCCCGATTTCCGAAATATTCGTAGTGCCTCGGGAGAACGCATTGTCACCGATTTACTACGACTTTGAGGCGACTTTTTCCGTCCATCCAAAGATGGGGCATATAGACCATTTTGTTCCGTCACCGCAGCTCATCGCTGAGAATATGGAGTATTCGTAGTGCATCGCCGATATTCGGTGTTCAACGCAGAATTAAACATAGCCAAATAGGCAAAATGTGTTGCCGAATAACCCCGATATACTAACCCGAACAACAATGACTTAGTACGAGGTACACCGATTTTACCACAATTTTTTAAATCGGGAGAAAAATTTGCGCATGTTGAAATTTTTGTCCCGATTTATTTTTGATCCCGATTTGGTGCCGACTTTTATCAGGATGAACTACGAGTCTCCCGAAGTAACCCGATTTCCGGCCGATTTCTAAATTTTCGAAATCGGGATCAAATCGGGCTCAGTGGGACCGGGGGGTTAGAGAAAGCATTGACGAAAAATTCTGGGGCCTATATTATCAATGATCTTATAACTAAGTTGGACGGGAAATCATTATGGCGACTTTGTTGTACGATCATTGATAATAGTGGACCTCCTATTCTTTTCTTTCAAATGTTTCAATTTATATCGGTGACAAAATGAATTCTTAAAATCAACAGCTTAAGCCTTTTATTTCAACATCCATATCATTGGAAAATCTTAGTCTCATAGATGTACAAATAACCAAAAGCATGTGAGTAAAACATTGTTGTAATATACAAATATGGTCATCATGCCCAGCGTATAGTCAATGTTAACGATCATAACTGAAATCTGCGGTCATAACTGTGAAATCTGCGGTAGATCGGTGAGAAACTAGGTGAGACGACCAAACCAATGATTATAGGTTACAATAACACATTCGTAACAGGGGTGAAAAATTGTTGAAATGTTTCAAAATGATCAATGTGTCCGGTCTAGTTTATCATCGTAACTGTGAAAACTCCTACTTTGAGATAGATGGGGTAACAAAATCATTGTATGATTTTTCAAAAATGTCAAAAAATCTCATTGTCCATCAAATCCAATATTGTGGGTACTCATTTGAATCGTCTCTCTGAGACGATTCAAATGAGTACCCATAATATAGGGTTTGATTTTGAAATAAATTATCTAGAAGGCTGTTTTGCTCACTTAGCTGTTCAGTATTGTGATGACTAGGTGAGACGATTAAGCGGCCTGATTATGGGTTATAATAACACATTCGTAACCACAGTGAAAATTAGGTACGAAATATCACAAACATAGACTAAATAACTGTGAATTTTTTGTAAAACTGTAATTTCGATAATTGGATTTGACCTTTCCCATGATGCTTTTGTTATTTGACACTCATGTTTCAGGAATTTAGGAAATATTTGAAATATCATTATGCTTTTTCCAAGACTTTTGTAAGCTTATTAAATTTCTGGCTTTCCTATTAGTTTGAAATTGAATTCCAATGTTACAGATACCATTAGAAGTGCTTGCAGCAAATAACTGTCTTGTTTTGTCTTCAATTGTTTCAAAGTTTCCTCTTTTTTGTCACATTTTAATCTTGTATGTTCTTAAATTGTTTTCTTTCTATTTTCATGTGCTGTTTTGACTTTCTGACTGACATTATAGGTAAGTCCAATATAATCTCTGTCATTCAAATTTCAAATCTCAAAATTTTCGATTGGTCCACAAATAGTGAGGTGATGTCAAGAAACAGTTCTATGTGCAAAATTTTATGTTTGGTTTTCTTATCCCAGAAGTATAGAAAAGTCTGGAAAACATTAAGAATAAGGAAGAAAATGCTGACTACCTTTGAACATGACAAATTCCATACAAGTACAAGCATTGTAGACATTGAACATTATGTCTCTTCAGTATTATTTTATTTCATGATATCTGCAATATTTTCAACCAGACCATTTATCTTGTTTGTTTTTTACCCTCTGAAGGGATCAATATGTTGGTCCATGATTCTGAATAACATCCATCATAAAAATAAAATAAAATTGGGAAACCCTTTCACAAACTACACAATTTTGTGCTAGTCCGAATTTGAAGAGTAACTGCAGATGACAAAATGCTTCCTGATATATATCATATTTGTGTACAATATAACGCAGAAAATATTGAGACAAAAGAAGAAAATGCTGATAATCAGCATTTTCGTCTTTTGCCTCAATATTTTCTCGAGCCTCTTTTACTAGAGACGTTAAAACAAAGGCTTATTTGGGAAAGGGTTAAAATGATTCTCCAACAATTTGCAGACTTTCAGACTTTCGTCTGCTAGCCAAGTAAGGGAGATTTTAGTGATTATTGTTTCTCAAAAATTGAAAGATAACATGGGAACTGTTTCAGTTTAAATGCTTTCTGTATCAAAACTTTGTGGAATATGCCTTGGTTGTTTTAGATCAATTCCCTAAGAGCAAATCGTCTGTGTAAATGCAAAACCTCGTATGTCGATTGCTGCGATTTTCAAAGTCAAATCTTTCTTGCCAAGTTAAGAAAAATCTTGCAGGTTTTGAGTTATTTTACTGATCAGTATTAATGACACATTCTTTATGAACAATATGACCAAATTTCAAGTGAATCCTTTCAGTTTGGGAAAAGTTATTAAACTTTTTTCCGCCCCCTTTAAAATTTTCAAAAAACGAGATACGAGGTTTTGCATTTACAACGACGAAATGCAAGAAAATTTAATACATTTTTATGGGCATTTTTTCCTTTCTGCAAGATGTTTCCACACTTAACGCCACTTGTTTTGCCGGCCTTGAAAATGTGTTCAAATGGTTTGAATTGGTTAAAGCCAAAGGTGAGAAATGTTCAAATATTAAAACCCAAGTTTGATTGAAATTGATAAAACAAATGGAAAATGTTTTAAAACTGTTTTTAAAGAAATTGAAAAGAAATGTGCACTATATTACTCTTAATGTATGCACTTTAAACAAAATGCAAAATTATCTTTATTCTGAAACATTCTTTTAAAATGTATGATAACCTTTCCCATAAACCTTACTTTAATATTGAAAATAGTTTACTACTTAAATGCTCTGGAATTTGCAGTGTACTGTGGGAAAACCATTTCGTGGAAAGAGAAAGGAACATAACGATTACTCGCACTAGCAAAATTTATAGATAGAAAAAATTGTTGAAACAACAAAAATGAAACATACATTTTGCATACACATTACGAGCAGGCCAAGTATTGTTCAAAATTGACACATATTTTGCATTATTTTGTGTGTTTTATAATAGCAATGCATCCTGTTCAGCTGTCAGTTTTGGTGCCTAAATGCAGTCCAATTTAAATCTAAATGTAATTCTTAAGACATATGCTGGGCTTTAAACTGACACATGGCGCCCCAACATGCTCAAATATTTCCTCCACAAAAAACAACTTCCTATAATAAATGACATACAATTGAGAATCAAAAACTCTTGATGTAGTTAAACAGGGGGCGTAAAATCTCATGTAACATTCTTCATAATTTAAATCTGTTGATGCTGTTGGAAGATTAGCCAGTTGCCACCATTTCTTTCCCTCAAAGTTTTCATAATTTTTAGTTCCTGAAGGAAAATACAGCAAAGCATGTTAAATTTAACTGTCTCTCAAAAAATGTTTTCAAAGCATTGGGGGAAAAGGAGCAAATTTTGATGATTAACCAACGAAATTAACCAATAACATTTCTTTTCCCCCTTGATGCTTATTCTGCCGAATTTTCATCAAATTTTCTGTATGTTTTATGGCAATAATAGTCCGCAAGACTTTAGAATGTGGTTGCTCTAAAATTTTGTTGTTTCGGAAAGAATGCATATAAAATAGAATGTAAATTATAAAAGTTATATTTAAAATGATGAAATGAATTAAATATCTTCATGCTATGGTAACTTTCAAATGTGAACAGCAAAAAAAAACATGTAATAAATTTTTGTAGTTAATGTAAAATGATGTTTCTTTTTTCACATTTTATATGGTAGATGTATTAAATCAAGTGAACCGATCTTTATCTTTTTCATTAAAACTTCTTGACACTTTCGTAGATCAAGATTATCAGGATGGTACGAAAATATCCTGACTTGGTATCTAAAATATATTGCTGCTTTTCAACAAAAACCTTGTTACTACAGCATTAAACCCTTTCCCAAACAAGGCCATGGTTTTCACGGCCCTATTAAAAAAAAGGCTCTTGAAGCCCTTTCCCTAACAAAATTAATAAACTTTATAATGAGTCAAAACCGAAACAGCTAGCATGCAGAGGACAAAATAGATGTACCATGATTGTACAAAACTTCTATGTTATTAGCATGGAAAGCTTTAAAATAAAAGATAATGATGCTGTTTATCAGAATTTTCTTCTTTTCTCTCAATGCTTCTCTATGTTGATCACTATTAGGGACATCAAAACCTGGGAACATGATTAAGAAAAGGTTTGTGATATGATAGATGAGTTTGATTTGTATCTACCGGGAAGATTTCAGTGACCTGGAACAGGGGAAAAAGGGGTCAAGAGATGTGACAGTAATTAGACTTTATGTCAAATCCTCGTTATTTTGATGTGAGCATTGATTTGGTGCAATAGCTAGTTTACTAGAATCTAGCCATAAGGTTCAAACTTTCTACCTCTGCTGTTATATGCTTGCTTTTAACCTGAGTCACTGATGCATGTGACTTGCTGTCAAGTGAGAAGTAACCTGCAATTGATATGCATAATTGTATCATAATTAGCTCCACTGGCCTTTCAGGCCAGTGAGCTATTGTCATGGCGGTGTGTCCGTCGTGCGTGCGTGCATCCTTCCGTCCGTCCGTAAAATTTTTCTTTAAAAATCTTCTTCTCAAAAACTACTGAATGGATTTCAACCAAACTTCACAGGAATGATCCTTGGGTGACCCTCTCTCAGATTTATTCAAAGAATATGGATTGAACCAGAATAACCTGAGTAATCTGCCCTTGAATGTCGAAAATAGCAGGTTTTGGCTTTAGTTTTCTTCTAAAATCTACCAATATTGAACAATCAAGACAAAACTTTGGCAGAATGATGCTGACTACAAGATCTTGCCTTGGTAAAATTTTCAGCTTGATCTGAATTTTACATCATGAGTTATGTGCCCTTGAAATTGACAGAATTGCCATTTTCGGCTGTATTTTGACTTTGTTTTCTCTCTAGCAACTACAAATATTGACTAAACAGTACAAAACTTTGACAGAATGATGCTGACTATTAGATCTTGCCTTGGTACAATTTTCAGCTTGATCTGAAATTTATAGCATGAGTTATGTGCCCTTGAAATTGCCAAAAATTATCATTTTTGGCTCTATTTTGCTGGTTTTGACTTTATTTTTACTCTAAAATCTACAATTATTGACCAACCAAGACAAAACTTGGACAGAATATATACTGAGAGGCAAAAGAAAGTATACACTTTTTGTTTGTCAATATCTCTCTTAATTTCCATCATATCGACTCAAAATTTTGTACTTTTCATTTCTACCTATAAACCAATAATACAGTGTTGATAAATTTTACATGAAATTGCTTGACTACCTATACTTGTGCTACATGTTGATTTTGCAAACTTTGCACATGCAACTTAGTGGAACATCAAATGTTGCCGTTAAACCGTGTATGATTTCTTTATTCTTTACCACAACAAATCACAACGTTAAATTTTCTCTTAACATTATAAATCAATTCTCGGTGGCTGGTAGAAATCGACAAATAAGCCACTTTTTTTGCATTGAGGCCCATTTTCATATGACGCAGCATGATATGAAAGAAATATGACATTATATACACTTAGTCAGGTGTCTAGAAACATTCTTCGTAATTTTCTATCCAAAATCCGTCAATAGATTTAGAAGGAGTTATGAGGTAGGTTGTTTTCATCAAGACCCCTTTTACCATGACGCATCTTAATACGGAAAAAATAACAATGTACGCATAGTCTTAGGTGATTCGAAACTTTCTGTGAAATTTTATCAAAATCCGTTAATAAATAAAGGGTTTGTGTCACTGTCGATGCTTGCATTAATTAATCGATTATATCCCCTTTTTCGGTGACGCGGTAGGCTATGAAAAGACCTTCGCAACGGAAGGACGAACAGAAACACGGATAGGCGGAGAAGGTTACATCAATAAACGGCCACCTTCGGAGGCGATTAAAAGTCGTACATACTATTATGAATCTTTTATTCAGAAAACGTAGAATAACTAGGGTGTATACTTATTTCTGCCCCTCAGTATATATAAGCATTATATGCTACCTGGGTGTAATTTTCAGCTTGATCAGAATCTTAGATCATGAGTTATGTGCCCTTGAATTTGACAAAATTGCCATTTTCGACTTTGTTTTCACTCTAACAACCACAAATGTTAACCAATCAAGATTATACGTGGAAAGAATCTTGTCGATAACAAGATCTTGCTTATGTGTAATTTTCAACATGATCACGCTTTTACAATCTGAGTTATTTGCCCTTGAATTTGACAAAATTTCAGTTTTCGACACTTTTTCCACTCTTGAAGCCACAAATATTGACTAAAATAGACAAAATTTGAACAGAATGATAGTGACCATAAGATCTTGCATGTGTTTAATTTTCGATTTGATTTTAAATATACATACTGAATTATGTGTCCTTTAATTTGGCAAAATCACAGTTTTCAATTTTATTATCGCTTTAACATCCCTAAAATAGTAGTCAATCAATTACTTTCTTTTTGCATTGACCACATGATTGCTGCTTTTGACTTTGTTTTTGCTGTAAGAACCACAAGTATTCAAAAATCTAGTCAAAACTTGGATTTGATATTGAAAGAAATTCAGGCCTGTGGAGCGACTCAAGACCTTCAGGTCTTTCTAGTTTTAATTTTGTTACAATTATTATATACTGGGTGACAAATAAAAAGAACAATTTAAGATCTGAAGTTAACTTTGCCTGTTCTATTTACATTTCATGAGTATCTTTAGAGACAAGACATGTCAGTATAATTTAGGATCGCCTTTGATGTAATCTTTTCCTGTACCTTAATAAAGTTTTCTTATCTGAAACATCATTCAATTTAACTCAATTTAAACTTTAAAAGAGAGTTCTGTAAAATTTGATGTAGGCGTGAGAAGATAAGATCTACTGTTCACGCTCTTTTAAATTGAACAGATGCTCAGCAATATATCAAAACGTGGAGAAGAACATTTAATGGTCAAAAGTCATACCACAAGATTGAAAGTATCAAGCTATGTTTCCAAAACAAAAGCTTATTTTTATGTCCTCTTGTAGAGATTACTTGTGAAAGCAAATAAAGAAAAGGAAAATATGCTGATAACCAGCATTTCTCCTTTTCTCTCATAAGGTTTATGTGCTGTAAGGTAAAAGTTTTCTGATTAAATTCCTTCAATTTGATTGTCTTTATTACTTTTACAATTTTAGCGATCTAGAAATTTGTCATGTTAGAAAGGCTGTAAGTGTTTACAATGTTTGTTGTTTGTTTAGAGGGTGTTAAACATGTTTTTGTGACGTTAAGATCTAGTCTGAGTCTGTCTCTGTCTGGATCAGAACATGAAAAAACATCTCATCTGTTTGTTCTGCATGATGGATAGGTCAACTTTACAGCTAGCAAGTGTCTTTTAACCCTTTCCCAAATGACAAAATTTTACGGTTATCCACTTCGAAAACAGCTACAAATGACAAAATGGATGTTATCTAATATAAGATTTGTGTAAAATATGGCATAAAAAATATTGAGACAAAAGGAGAAACTGCTGGTTATCAGCAGTTTCTTCTTTTGTTTCAATGTTTTCCCAAGCAGTTTTGATTAGGGACGTCAAAAACCAGGTCTTGTTTGGGAAAGGGTTAACATAGTGTGACTTTTCCAAGCAATATACAAAAAAATAAGGGTGGTTCAATTCAAAGCTGTTTCAGATGACAAAGTATATGTTACAATAAGGTAAAATTTGTGAATGATATAGCACAGAAAACATTGAGGCAAAAGTAGAAAATGCTGATCATCAGCATTTTCTTCTTTTGTCCCAATGTTTCCTCAAGCCTTTTTCTAATACAGTGTTTCCATTTACATAAAAAAATATTGAGTCCCTGTGACCCAGTGCCATAGAAAAAGTTGAGTCCCAACCACTTTCAGTTGAGTCCAATTTTGACTTCCACATATCATCTTCAAATTAATTGCTGTACTTGAACGAGCTTACTAACCCTTTCCCAAACAAGACCTAGTTTTGATATTCCCAGTTAAAGTGGCTTGGGGAAACATTGAAGCAAAAGATGAAACTGCTAATAATAAGCATTTTCTCAATTTGCCTCAATGTTTTCCGAGATATTCTCAAGTTTTATACCCAAGTAATCACAAATTTTGTGTTCTGCAGCAGGTTTCATATTGGACCAACCTAAAATTTTGTTATTTGGGAAAGGGTTCAATGAAAGGATAGTTAAGAAACAATGGCACAAGGCTTTAACTTTAAGAACTAGACCTGAAAGTCAGTGCAGCCCGTAGAAAAATGTTCTTCTGCTTAGTTTCACAACAAATACTGCACATCATGCGAACAGCAGACAAATCTGACTCGTCTTTTGTCAGCCAGTCATTGAACGCCGGATCGGTAAGCCACTGGTCTTGAAAAGACTGCGAGTGTTTCTTTTTTCTTTTTTTTTTTTGGCTGGAGAAGCCATTATTATTTACAAAATGAAAGTAACAGCTGGTTTTCGGCTATCAAATCACCCACAAAACAGTATTTTAGACAGTTTGGGTACCAGATGAAAAAACGGGAATCCCAACAATCGCAACTTTTCGGTTAGACGTTGTCGAAGTCTGTTTATATGGCGAAGTCTATTTTCAGTAACTTTAGAAAACGGGTGACCTTGCTTCAAAACTGTCGTACTTTGAAACATTTTGGATTGTTTTCGCTAGTTATCTGACGTTTCTGCGTGAGATTTATGAAAATAAATTGTTTTTGCCACTCATTTTATGTTGCGTCCCATGGACGCGACGAGTATTCAAATTTTGCGTCCGCGCTGATTTTCGTGCGTATACAGATACTTTTACGTCGTAAATGGAAACTCTGTAATAGGAATGTCCAAACCAGTCTTGTTTTGGAAATGGTTAATCCAGACGTCCAGAAATTTGAGCCAAATTGTAATTATCTTCTATTTGCCTTTTCCATATTGACCAAACAAATCTTCTAGTATAGCAAAACAAATGGATATTGGCATTAAAGATCCAGGGTCAAGTTCCATAATTCTAGGATGTTTTTCTTGAGGATGTTTTGTTTAATTGAGAGTAAACAGTGGT
The DNA here is from genome assembly GCA_963680895.1 of Fragum sueziense. Lineage (NCBI taxonomy): Eukaryota > Metazoa > Mollusca > Bivalvia > Cardiida > Cardiidae > Fragum > Fragum sueziense. Next base: position 2,488,844 of record OY804602.1, on the reverse strand, counting down.
TGGGAGAGGTCATTAACATGTGCAACTAGCCATGCCAAACTATGTGGCTAGGTTCATACAGCCGGAAAATTGAATGTTGAACAATAATGAACAATAATCGATGGACTAACGAAAAAACTATCATTCACGCATGAATTTTTGTAGGAATAGAAAAAAGGTATTGACCATGGCTTAGGCCTGATCATTGCACTCAGCATCTACTGTCCTGGTGGCTTGCATGTGTGTTAGAATGGGATGTATTCTGCTTTATTAAGCCATCATAATAAGAATATTCTCTCATGAATGACAAGAAATGGTAAATATGATATCTTTTCCGATTTGATAAAGTAGTAACATGTTGAATGTTGGAAACCAGGTTTCAGTAGTTCCTTCTCTCACCAGTTTTGTCTATCACAGGGATGTGATTGTATGACAATTGTGTCGAGTTTGATGTGAAACTCCAGTCTGATGCCCTTTTGGGCTTGATTGTTCATCAATGAATTCACAAGCTCTTACAATACTTTTGTACAGCTTGAATGTTTATATATCTTTGGTGTTATTGCAAAACCTTGTAACTCCAGCTTTAAATAAGCTGGAGATACAAGGTTTTGCAAAAACACTGAAAATATGTAGTGAGTGACCGCTGTCCTGGATGACCACTTTGATCAACACACAATTGGGTCACCCATGTGACTGAGTCACAAGGAGTCTCTGTATATCTATATGGATGTGTTCTGTCAAACATGCATTGTTCTTGTATCCTGGTTCACCAGGCAGATGTCTTATCTACTGTCTTCTCTAGCTATCTGTCTAATTCGATCATTACTTTGTTCTTTAACCCTTTCCCAAACGGCAAAATTTTAGGGTGATCTACTTCAAAAACTTCCTCAATTGACCAAATGGAAGTTATTAATGATAGAATTTGTGTAAAATATGGCATAGAAAATATTGAGACAAAAGGAGAAACTGCTGGTTATCAGCAGTTTCTTCTTTTGTTTCAATGTTTTCTAGAGCCTTTTCTGCTAGGGACGTCAAAACCAGCTCTTGTTTGGGAAAGGGTTAAAATATGCTTCAATTGGTTTGAAGAGACCCAACTAATGTAACTGTTGGGTATAAAAAGATTTGGTTGAGTGTGTATTTGTAGTGTTATAAGGTCTGTCTCTACAATAAGGTCCCAATAAATGACATAGAAGACTATCTGCAGCTAATAGCTAGAGGTGCTCTGCCAGGTCGTACATCAACATACATAAGCTAAAGACCCAAAGAGTGAATGAATTTGGAAATATGTTTGGTCTCTCATCATTATGCATGCATTAATATTTATATTCAAAAACAATAGAAACAATAAAGATATAGTAACATATGGGTAGAAAAAGCATCATGGCATAGGCTGCAATCAATATCAACAGTGTATCTAGGTACTATCATCATCATATTGATAGCATTAGTATGATACATAATGCTTGCCTGATTTATGTCATTTGTGATTCTTCATATAGGCTGTCAGGGACTTTGTCATCGAGAGATTTGCCTCCCGAGTATGATTCCCTGCCATAAATGTCACGTTTTTTGCCGTTATAATCCGTTATTTGTCTTCCTAGAAACGATATAAAACCTGTCAGAGCGCCATATTTCTGCGGCCCCAACTCCCACTAGACTTCTGCCATACTGTTTTAACCTTTCTCCAAAAAAAATGATGCTTTCTGACGATCCCATTGATTTTGGTTACTAGATCTAGTAAAGAAATTTGACTAAGCAGCATTTTCTTTTCTTTGTTTAAAGATTTTCTATGCCCCATCTTGGAGATGAGTACATGGCTTTTACTAAGCATTAATTTTGCTGTTTGCAACTCCATTCATTTTGGTCCATTCTAAAATAATGTTGTTCGGGTAAAGATGTACAGAGTGCTCGTCTCATGGGTAATCATAATTTCTCCTGTGCACAAAAACAATCTGAACTGCTTACAATTGTATTATTTCTGAGTGACAAACTTTGTAATCTGAAAATCGCATACAAAGCTTGCTTTTAAAGTATTTTGAAACCATTTCAAAATGAACTTTACAACACAATGTAGATCTGTCTTAGGGATCAAGAGACACATCCCTGATAGTTGAGTCATATGTCTTCACAAATTGAGCCTGAGTAAATGGTCCTTTCTTTGACTAATTCTTGTCACTGGAGTACCTGATTCAGTAACACAAGTTTGAATATTTTCAAATGCTTCTTTAGCATGACATAAGGAAAAGTAAACAATCTGAACTCCTTTCTTAAGAATGGAGTGATTTAATCCATTCCCAAGACTACTTCCTGTCAGAGCTGGTAGACTGGTTCCATGTCTTACTTGACAAGTTGAGTATGATATATTCATGAAGGGTACCAGTCTGGGACATGCAGCTAATTACAATAATTGAACAGAAAACAATGGTCAGAATCAATCATGATCCCTGTATTTGTGTTTACTAGAAGCTTTCCTGTAATTATTCAGCCTGATTGGGTCCTCCACTCATAATGGTTCGCTTCAAAAGTGACTGATGGAATCTTTATAATTTCCCTGAATAGTCCATACTTGCATGTTTTCTCTTTCAAGGTATAGTATTGTCAGATACTACATGTGAGGATATCTGATGCTTTGCTCTTTGTGGCAACAATGTGTCAATAGGCTTGGGTTTGCAACCAGCGAAAAAAGTATTGCAGCAAATTGACAGTTGTATTCTTGTAAACTGAGACTTTTACAAGTAATCTCTAGCTGATATATGGGATAAATATTTCCCTGGAACAAGATCTAGGAAACTTTCCTGCTATCAGAGAGGGATGAAGGAAATCAATAAGAAATTGGTAGATAATTCTCTGAATCACTTTAACTCTTGCCAAGATGTTGGGAATTATTCCCCTCTTTACTCAAGATCCCGGGCATTGCTAACTGTAAAAAAAGAAACATTATTTTAGGTATTATAATCCTAATTCCGAGTTTTCGATCATGATAATCTGGATGATCAATCAAATTTAAGCTTTTACTAGTTGCTGATTCTTAACCAGAAATTGGCATCTATTAGATACTGGATTTTTTTTTAGAGTTTTTCGTGCCAACATTTTCAAAGCACCATACTTAAATGAAAGGAACTCTCCTAAAATTGCACTTTTGCATGGTTTTAAAGCTAAATGCATAAATGTCAAAATATATCAATAAGCCTAATGCTTGAATCCCTAGCCAGTGGCTCAGAGCATCTTAAAATTTCCATATTCTGTAAATTATGTCTTTGTTTTCTGTAGTTATGGTTTTGTCTCTGTGAAGTTAAAGTGGCACCGTACTGTGCTACCACACCAAGTTAACTTTGTGCAAATGCACTTTGACACATTTACATCAAAGTCATGGTATGATCCCATAGTAATGTGTGTGGCTTCAGAGGATAAAAGAGAGCTAAATAAACTGAGAGGCAGGCCATTATTGTTAAGCTTGAAATTGTTTTGATTGAATTTAGTGATGAACTCTTGCAGTTTTAGCACCAACAATTTAGTCAATGTTTCTTAAAAATGTTCTGTAGTGGCATATAAAAGTACTGCCAATTTGAAAGCAGTATAATGGTCTCATTAACCATTTCCCAAACAAGACCTGGTTTTGACGTCCCAAATAGAAAGGCTTGGGAAAACTTTGAAACAAAAGAAGAAACTGCTGATAACCAGCAGTTTCTCCTTTTGTCTCAATATTTTCTGTGCCATATTTCACACAAATCCTATCTTTAATAACATCCATTTTGTCATTTGTGGCAGTTTTTGAAGTGGATCACCCTAAAATTTTGCCGTTTGGGAAAGGGTTAAGCTCTGTCCATAATGAGCTGCAAGTTCAATTCTAAACAACTTGATCATGACCCCAGCTTAAATTTCTCCTGTTGGCCTAGGAAATCCTAATGAGATATTTATGGGACTTGGTATTTATGATGGAGAAATTGCCGATATTGTTCTCATTTAGCTATGAATCATAATGATTCTGATTGGATAAGGAATGACAATAACATTTATCTAAGGCTTGTGGCTGACCCAGGATCATTTGTCTCGACCTTAAACGTTGTGGATGGAGTGGGGGGGGGGAGCTTAGGGTAAAACTATTATTGTAAGTCTATGAGTCAATAAACTGCGCTAACTGCTCTAGGAACAATTACAGTATCTTGGAATTAATTGTCCAATACAATTTAAAAATATTCAGGCAAAATATGTTTTATTTTCTGTAAAACACAGATATCTTGTAAAAGATGACATTTCTTCTATCATCTGCAGTGTTCAACTTTCAATTTGTGGCTGTCAAAAAATTCTACCGTCTGTTACTTGACAGAAGGGTAAATTCAGGAAGAACTGATGATATTGTCATAGACACACACAGAAAATAAGCCTCATTATTTTGTATGGCAGAATTTATGTAGTTAATGGTCCAACTCAAGTACTTGATCATCATTATACACTGCTTAAATACTCGGCTTTCTCCTTCAATAAATCTGGAAATGATGATCCTAGGTTCGCATGTAGTTGATGCTTTCCTAGAAGCAAGCCTTGATTTTGAGTGCTCAGTGGAATTGTAGATAAAGAAACCCATGGTGGCCAGAGCAAATGCTTAAACATTGGCGGATCCAGACATTTTATGGAGAAGGCGACCAACAGGCATTTTCTGATAGGGATTCACGCAGTTACTTGATCGTTGTGTTTAGATTGGATACCAATGAAAGTGAACATTGTCACTCAATAAATTCTGATGTCCTATAAAGAATCTAAAACTGGCCATATTACGGATATATTCTGCCTGTTCTATTTGTGAGCTGCCTGTTGGAAGATGGCTGACATTTGGGTGGGCTGGGTTGATGTATTAACACTATAATTTGTATTGTTATGTGAGACGGATAATTTAGCATTGAAGCTTCTGTCAACTTGTGAAGAGATGAAGAAATGTATTCCTCCTCCAAACTTTAAATTTTCATCCCAATACACAAACTTTAACCTTAGATTTAAGAAGGACAAAAGTCATGGAAGTTTAAAATTCAAAATCACTGATTTTACAAAGAATGCAATATTTGTAAAAAAAAAAAAGAAAAAAATATCTAGACAAAAATGATTTAAAGTTTGGGAAAATGAAGGTTATCAGATTTTTTCTTTCCTTTGAATTTTTCCTACAGCATTTCTTGATGGTTACAGGGAATGGAAATTAGCATGGTCCAGCGAAAAAAGAAAATAAGAAATGAGTAAAAAAGATAGGTGTTATCAAAATGACTCATTTAATTCATCATTGCAAGAACAAATTGAATATTTATGTGCATTAAACAGAAGTAACTCTTATTAACACATTGTTTTCATAGTTAATATATCTCGATGTGAATAATTACGTGACATTTCATGTTTATCGTAACCCAGGTTTTACGAGCGTATTGCATGCGTATTGCCTATAAAAACACTGTGATACATATCTCTGCAGGACTGCCTAGGAAAAGCTAGGCTCCCAGTTTCTGACGTTTTCCGCATTTAATTTACCGTTATCAATTTAAATCAAAGTTGATTTCTTCATTATAAAGCTATAAAAGATAGAATATCAGAAAGCAATGAACTTTGTCTGGATGTTTATTGAACCATCCATATGATTCTGTGCAATGATGTAATTTAAATAATAGCTTTATGGGGCAGTTACACATGACAATCGGTGATAGATCGGTTGTTCGTTTTATCCAGGTAAGGACGGAACCGACCAAAACCGATATACAACCGACGTCTCCGATTGCCAGACGATTTGTCACTCACCACAAACTATTTGGAAAAGATGAGTTTCATCGGTGAAAACTAACCGATCGAGATTTTTAAACTGTTTAAAATTCTCGATCGGTGAAAATTTCAAACGAATGAGCGATTGACAAGCTATTTATAACCGATATCACCGATCGGTCAGTGATAAGCAACCGATTAACAAATATCTATTAGCGATGGGAAAAGATGAGGTATTTTCCAGCCGAGTATCCATTCTTTATGAATACAATACATTTTATTGTAGAAAAAGGCCACCGGCCCAAAATACAACATTTTGTACAACAGTACAACAAACAGATGCATTATAATCAACTGCCCCTTAACGACAATCAATCTTCTCTGTCTGTTTCATTATATAAATTGCTGTAATTTTAACAGTTGTAGGATTAGTATTTCACAATAAGCTGTTGAAAGCTGCTCGATCCCTACGACCATTATACCAACTATATAAATAATTAAGCCTCGTGTCTTTAAATTGTTCACACTCAAAGAATGCATGATACATGTATTCATCTTCTGTTTTAACAATGTCGCTTGATACGGAACAATGCATGCTAATTCAATCCTCTCTATTTAAACCAACATGTCTTCCTAGTTCAATGTTTAATTTATGATTAGAACAACGGAAACGCGCTAATGCTTTTCTGTGCTTAAAGGGACATTTCATTCCAATTTCAATTTTTTAAAGTATGTCTTGATGCCAAGATTGATTATTCTAATGAGTATAAATACTATTAGTTTTTTTGAAGTTGTTGCCAATAAGCGAGAAACACGCATTTAGAGTTGAGACATAATCGATAAATTGCATATAAATCCGAACTGTTGTCCACAACAATTTGTTCAATTTTAACACAAAAATATAAATTTCTCGTAAACGGTGCAATATTTTGGCTTGAAATTTTCAGAATTTTCATAAGGAAATATGCTCTTTCAGATAAAAATAAAAGTAAAATTTATAACAAAGAATTCTGAAATGTCACTTTAAACGGTATGTCAAACATTAAATATTTTCCAGGCTCTAAAACAGATTTAAAATGCTTGCAGGTGTCACATCGTGTAGAATTGTTAATGTCGTTGTGCCAGTCTTGTCTCGCGCAGTCCGTCACTCGTTGTTTAAACATACGTAAAAATTGGTTTTCGTCCCCTATATCTTGTGCGATCCAAACGTATCTAAAGCCATACCTAAACAAAATATTTTTTTTTACTTTGGTTGCCCATGCATATCTATTTGTTTCATCAAATGACTTAATCATTTTATAACAATATAAAGCATTTCTATTGTTCGGCATACGCAGTAAATGACACCAAAATTTAATACATTTCATGTAATATAATATACGAGCGTAGCCTATAACATACATCGGAAGACGCCCACAATCGCCAAGAATCTTACTACAATGTATTATTACTTGTAGAATTAATACCCATAAAATATCTGCACAATTCTAATTGCGCTTTTTCCGTAGCTTCGCTATAGGTTGTACCCCAAATTTCAGCCCCGAAAGTTAGAATAGGAGCTATCATGCTGTCAAACAGTTTAAAAGCATCAGAATGCGAAAAATAACCGAATGACTTTTGGAGCTGTCTTATAGAATGAAATGCTTTTCGCCCTTGTTCTGCAAGCTGAGTTTGTGCTGCAGTCCAAGATAACGAATATTTAAAAAAATTAACTGAAAAATTATTACAAGTCCTTTTGGTGTCTTAGATTTCAAAATAGCGCATTATGGGGATTCTACCTCAGATAGTTTTGGAACGCACTGATGTCACACTCTCTGAGTTCGGCTAGGATAGTGCTGTATTGCCCAAACTAAAGTCTTTTTTTTGGCGTTAGCCAATGCTTCGTCCACCATCTTCTTTGTCTCCTGTGGCGGCGACCATTTCCGCCTCGGAAGCCCAAGTGAATGCCATGCCCGAGGTTTAAGAAAGCTTGCTGTTGCAGCAATAGACCAAACTGCTGGATTGCCCTTCCAACATTCATTATATCATACACTGAACTAAAATTTATCGGTTTTCATCGCTTATGTATCATTTTAATGAAAAAACCGACGGCAGTCTGCTGAATAAAGATTTGCCAGCTATTCATCGCCGACATCACCGATCTTTGACCGGTGAACACATACGGATCACCGGTTGTAGTCGATTGAAAGCGATAGACCTCTGGTCGAACACCGATCAATCACCGATCAATCACCGACTGCCCGATTGACAACCGTTGTAAAAGCGACGACAGCCGATGGTAAATTAAGCAAATAAGCTATCATCACCGACCAAGCTACTACTGGCCAGCTATTTGTCGCCTACGGACAACCGATCTACTTTGTATTTTACCGATCAATAAGCCATTTATCGCCGATACCCTGTTACACATAAAGTCTGAAATGCTGACACCGATGACAACCGATCACATGAGAGAAATAAATCACCGATTAAGGACCGATTTAAGTCTCATCGTATGTGTAACTGGGGTGTTATGGAAAACTGAAAGTATAATTGCATGCAAATTGTCATTCTTTCTTCGTTTGCAACATCAATGAAGAATAAGATCAGCCTTCTCAATGGTGCACACTGATCTGTATCCAAACTTAGCTTCTATTAGAGCTAATAACCCATTACCAAACAGCTAAATTCTAGACTTGTCCAAATTCAAAGATGTTGCAGACAACAATTTCAAGCAGTTATTGAAAGGCGTCAATATGTGGGAATGGGTTATATATTGAAAAGAATGATTGAAAAAGTGAACCATCTTGGTATACAAGATTTTGTTTCAGGAAGATTAGTTAAAAATAACCCTAGAATATCTAATACAGAAATATTGTAAATTATACAGAAATATTGTAAATTGACTGAACTCTCCAATCTCCCATTTCCGAATATTGATTGGAAAATGATTGATGTTATTAAAGAAGTCTATTTTAGTAAAACACCCTTTCTGGGAATGATATATTAATTTTAAGTTCCAATAATACCCTATTTAGAAGACATTTAGTTATCAATTTTTAAAATTTTGAAGAAAAGCAACAATTTAGGGCTTAACTTAAGAACTTCATGCTTTGTACGTTGTTTTAAAAGTTGTGCAAGGGACCTAAGATTTAATCAGAGAACAGAAAATGAAAGTTGGTTCCCACATCATTAATCTTTCAGAAATTCTGGAATATGCCTCGTGCCTTGGTTGAGAGCTAATGACGTTCTGGTGATAAATTTCAAATTTTCAAAATGGATTCTTGATGTAATTAGGAGCAAATTATTCCTCTCTTTTTGTTGTTTGCTTATCTCCCGTTCTTTAATTATAATGGATTTTCTAAAGATTGTCATTAATTCTTAAAGAACAAGGTTTTGTTGCTATGGTAACTGGACCATTGTTGTCATAGGAACATTATTATTTGATCTGAAAATAATGGAACTTGATACTTTAATTTCTATAATGATTGTGAGACAAAAACATTCAACGCTTATCATTCTGAACTTTGGTACTGTTATTATTTCTTGCTGTTTAGCATATTTTAGCTGCATAAACCTTGTACAGTATGCAACAATATACATTGGAGCTAGACAACTTTCTATAATGATGAATGTATGTATTACCAAACAGACTTAGTGTTACCAGACCAGAAAAGACTCCCGCCACCAAAGAAATTGAAAAAAAAATCATGGAACATAAGAGCAATTGAAAGGAATAAGAAATTTGGAGTTAACAAATAAAGGCAATTAGTTACCCATATATCAAACTGTGCATTCTGATCTTAGTCTGTACTGTCTGCCAAATCTTAAGTCTCAGCAAGTATATAAGTTTTAAAAGCATGAGAAAATCTCAAGTTTAGCTAAAGTTAATTTGGAGAGTAAAAGGCAGATCCATATGGAAAGAACCATTTACGAACTATACAAAATTTCGCTGCTTTTCAACAAAAACCTTGTATCTACAGCTTGTTAAAAGCTGTAGATACAAGGTTTTTATAGAAAAGCCAAGACGAAATAAAGAATTCCCTGTCAAAATATAAAATATTTCATGTATTCAAATGGGAACTAAGATGATTGATTACGATTTCGCATGAAAAAACAACAGTATGGTTCCAATGGCTTATTTTCTCCACCTCATTTGCATAATGCCTAATTGCCGAAAATTGAAAGGAATTCTGCCTTCTGGACCTTTTAGTTCCCCCATAGCCACTTGCCTTCGAATGTATAGCTGTGGGATATCAATGCTTCAAGAAGTGCTAGTGGTAAATATGTGTAACAGTATTAGAATGATGATCACCACTTTGAGAGCAAATGCTTTGCTACAAAAGTTTGACTTTGGAAATTTTGTCAAAATCTGAAAAGTTTGATATTAGACAATTTGATTTGCTGGCAATTAATACCGTCACTATATATACTGATTGATCAACAGTTGCCTTAGATTTGATACTGGTATTGTTCTGTAATTTATTCATTATTTTCTCAAACAAAATCATCCAAATTCAGACACCGTAGAAGGGTTAAAGAAACAATTCATCATTCTGGAGACACCTCTCGTTTTCTGTGGTCAGTTCTGTCACCATAGCAATATTCCAGCAATAAATCATAAAAGAGAAAATTGTCACCCTCTTAATGATCCTTTTCTGTGAATCTGTTTATACTTGAGCTAGTCAGGTTTATATGAATAATGTTTATTTTTATCCTCCAAAAAAAGGCAAAATTGTTGACATGTTAGAATGCTTCATTTCTCTTTATTTTTGTCTGACCATTCTGTATAGTATATAGATTATGAGATTAACTCTCGTTTTCTTAGAACGGTGTGGATTCAAAGGATAGTATGTTTCACAACTGCATTTACAATGTTTAATCCATTATGAAAATAAATCAGATTATAACTTTGTCAAAAATAGTTGACCAATGGGTACATGTATCAGGTAAGATGAAGATATACTACACTGGTGGTGAACTCGGCCAAAGCGTAGGACGTTTTTTCGAGATCATTGTATTCTGTCAGTGTTATTAGCTCACCTGAGCACGAAGTGCTCAAGGTGAGCTATTGTGGTCACTTTTTGTCCGTCGTCCGTCTGTCCGTCTGTCCGTCCGTCCGTCCGTCCACAATTTCGTGTTTACACTCTAGCATCTACAAATATAAGCCAATCTTGACCAAACTTGGTCAAAACATGTATGGCCATAAGATCTCGGATGAGTTCGATTATGGGTCAGATCGAACTAGAAAGTCGGGAGTTATCTGCCCTTGAATGCGAAAAATACTTAGTTTTGACATTGTTTACACTCTAGCATCTACAATTATTGATCAATCAAGACAAATCTTGGACATAAGATTACAGACCATAAGATCTTGGATGAGTTCGATTTTCAGTCTGATCTGACCAGAAAGACGAGAGTTATGTGCCCTTGAATTTGACAAAATTGTCATTTTCTGCTGTTTTTGACCTTGTTTACACTCTAGAATCTACAATTATTCATCAATCAAGACAAAACTTTGACACAATGTTTGGGACCATGAGATCTCGGATGAGTTTGATTTTCAGTCTGATCTGATCAGAAAGTCGAGAGTTACTTGCCCTTGAATTTGACAAAATTGTCATTTTTGGCTGTTTTCGACGATGTTTACACTCTAGAATCTACAATTATTGATCAATCAATCCAAAACTTGGACACAATATTGGGGATCATAAGATCTGGGATGAGTTTGATTTTCAGTCTTATTTGATTAGAAAGTTGAGAGTTATGAGCCCTTGAATTTGACAAAATTGCTGTTTTTGACTGTTTTCGACCTTATTTACACTGTAGAATCTACAATTTTTGACCAATCAAGACAAATCTTGGACACAAGGTTGGAGACCATAAGATCTCAGATGAGTTTGATTTTCAGTCTGATCTGACCCGAAAGATTAGAATTATGTGCCCTTGAATTTGATAAAATTGTCGATTTCAGCTGTTTTTGACATTGTTTACACTCTATAATCTACTATTATTTATCAATTAAGACAAAACTTGAACACAATGTTTGAGACCATAAGATCTTGGATAAGTTTGATTTTCAGTCCGATCTGATCAAAAAGTTGAGAGTTATGTGCCCTTGAATTTGATCAAATTGACGTTTTCGACTGCTTTAGACCTTGTTTACACTCTAGAATCTACAATTATTGACCAATCAAGACAAATCTTGGACACAATGTTGGATATCATAAGATCTCGGATGAGTTTGATTTTCAGCCTGATCTGACTAGAAAGTAGAGAGTTATGTGCCCTTGAATTGGACAAAATTGCTGTTTTTGGCTGTTTTCGACCTTGTTTATACTCCAGAATCTACAATTATTTATCAAACAAGACAAATCTTGGACACAATGTTGGGCACGATGAAATCTTGGATGAGTTTGATTTTCACAATGTTATTGACCATAAGTTTGTTTTCAGTCTTAAAGTCGTAAATATTTTTTGAATTGAAGAAAAGTGTTGCTTATATCATTTTGGTTCAGGTGAGCGATATAGGACCATCATGGTCCTCTTGTTATAAAATATCGTAACTATTGGCGTCGTAGTTACGAGATTTTATAACAACACCTACGGTTTGTCAATACATATCGGTAAACCCGGTCTATTTTTAGAACAAATTCATTGTTATTAGAAAAACTATAGCAAAGTAGTAGCAAAGTAGGAATAATATACAGGAGAAACAACACAGACAGATTTCCTTCCGTCTGACATCTCGCCAGATCAAAGTTTGGGGGGTCACATGACCCGTGTTGTTTTTACCTCGGCAATTCCAGAGAAAATTATTTCATCCTGCCATTTGTCATTATTTCTTGGCCCCAAAATCAATTGGTATTCATTACAGTAGTTTGATTTCGGCTATTGTTTCCCGATCAATCTGGTCGCTACGATTGGCAGGAGACGCGACTGCTTTAGGAGAAATAAGGAAGTATTCCCTTGTTGGAAGTTTTGGAGAAATGCAGAGCTACAGATATGTGGGGTTAAACCGGTATAGACGTTCTAACTTTGTTGTTTCAGTTTCAAACACTGTGTTGTGGATACTAAAGAGAAGATTCCAATAAGCGCCTAAAACTTTAAGTTTTTGATGAACAATAATGATGAAAATACTGCTTTTTAAAAATACCTCACTCCCTTCTTTAGCTCTGGATCATTAACCCTTTCCCAAGTAAGACCTTGTTTTGATGTCTCTGATAGATAAGGCTTGGGAAAACATTGAGGCGAAAGAAGAAAATGCTGATGATCAGCATTTTCTCCTTTTGCCTCAATATTTTCTGTGACACATCATATGCAAATCCTCCTGCAAATCATACCTTTATGAACGTCTTTGTTATGGTCTGCTGCAGCTTTGGAATTTAGGCCCCTTCTCAAATTTTGCCATGTAGGAAAGGGTTAATCTGCATTCCACTGATACTGCTGCAAGATTGATGGTCTCCAAATATTTGCCAGACTTACTTAGTATTTATCTGAAATAACACAGCCCCATCAGGTTGAAGCAGAAAATGATAAATGACTTGTAATATAAAATAATGGATCAATTCTTGAAGCCCTCTCTAGTAAACTGTATGTTTGGATGTTTTTCTATTGTCTGTATGTCTGTCTGTATGTCTGTCTGTCCATCCATATGTCTTAAAACAACATTTCTAAAGACATTTGTGTTCATAGAGAATAATTTATCATGCTGTCGCAGATAAAACCATATTCAAGGAATTTTTTTCTGTGACTGCATCCAGTTTGGGTTATTCTAAGACAATTTCAGGTCTGTTAGATAATGAGAAAAAAATGTAATTCCTGATGGCAAGCCATTCAAATGAAACAAATTGTAATCTAAAGTTCTATGAAGGTGACAAAAAATTTATGATTACCAAACCTGTGTTTATAAGGAATGACCTAGCAAAATCTTGAGGGAAGAGGGTTGTTTTTATGATGTATAGAAGTAGTCTTCCTGTAAATGATCCCAGGAGCAGTTATGGGCAATTATACTGCTAGAAATGGCAATAATCTCCACAATACAAATGTCTGCCTCACAAACTTAGAACCAATATTGTCGCTTTTCATCGAAAACCTCGTAACTGCAGCTTAAAACAAGCTGCAGTTACGAGGTTTTCGATGAAAAGCAGCAATATCTTCTACAACAGTTGGTACAAATCCAATACTTTTATTTCCAAACAAATCAGCTCAGAAGCCATATTAGATAGAAGAAATAGGAGACTTGTCCATAAAACGGAGATAGAAGTTTTTACTCTTTTACAGAATGACAAAATGGAACCCATTGCCAGTAAACCTCAGCCATATAAATTATGATATTTGAAAAAAAGCTGCAAATTTATTGAGCATTGATCTTGGAATTGTTGGTGACATTGCCTTTCAATTTCTGTGTCTTCAATAATTATAATAACTTTAACTCTTTCGCTGCCAAATTTCCTGGAATTTTCCTATTTCCAGTGCCAAATTTTGGAAACTTCATAAGAGGGGTTATCAGTTTACAGAATAGTAAAAAATTATTGTTTGATAATATTTAGCTGAAACTTTCAGGAACCATTGCACATAAATTGTTTTGCCTAATCATATATATAATAGCAAACTTTTTATCAGGCAGTTTGATCAGATGGCCTTGCCCTTGACCTTGAATGACCTAACTAAGCTATTGTTTGAAAGTCGCCGATCGGCGACATTGGCAATCTTCCTATGGGTCGCATTTTGGCGACATTGGCAGCGAAAGAGTTAGTGATAAGAGCATTCCTATGACATGTTTTAAAAAAGTCATTTTTGTAGGGAAAGTTGGAAAACTTACTAAAGAATGCCAGACCTATAATGATATGCCACTGGTTTAAGTCAAATGTTTATGGGTTTTCAATTCAAAACAAGATGGCTGCCAATTTATGCAATACACAGAGGAAAAGAGTAATTTGATTTTGTTCTAAAGTAACCAAAACTGGTGACATGAGTTATATGTTTCTGTCATAAAATTTAATTTCTACCATAAAGCTGCAGTAAAATGTGATATTTCAAAGGGAAAGGCTGGTGTAAGGTATGACAGCAAGATATATTAGTTTCTATTGAAACTTCCAAAAATCTATTAGACTTTATTACTTGTTTCTGCTCTGACATTTTGTAAGGCTCCCGGAAATTGAAAATCAAATTTATTTTTTGTCATGAAACAAATTGTGTTTAACTCCAAGCCCATGATTACTTCTTGGGCTTGTTTTACTGAGAAAATTATACACTGGAGGCATTTATAAAAGATGCCAACAGACTATAATACCCCCATATATTTAAATTTTCCTGTACTAAATATATCTTTGATGGTGTGTCAATCAATTTCAGAAAAAAGCATGACAGCAGAGGAAATGTAGGTTTGTGAAAGAATTAAGAATTCCATGCAAGTTGTATTCATGTAATTGTTCAAGATCTTAGCACTCAGACTGTATTATTGTGTAAAAATGTTAGAAAGTACTGAAAAGTATTGAAGACAATTTTGTTAAGTATGAAAGACAATTCTCTCAGCTCCCCTGTAAATCAGAATTGTTGTGGAGACTTACTTACCGCTATGAAAGTAGCAGAGATTCCTGTCTGCCGTTTGACTGTAATCGTGTTGGTTTTTCTGACGTAGACAAATCGCGAGATATTGTTATGGTGATAGCACTTCGCTATTACATCATATTGATTCTCCGAGCAAACCAGGGGTTATTTTATGTGAAACTTTTCATTTCACCTCCCAGACTATTTAGACTGGTTTATTGTATCAAATGCTTTGCTCAAAAAAGTTTGTTATTGTCGGTGGGAAGTCAAAACCTCGTAACTCCAGCTTATTCAAGCTGAAGTTACGAGGTTTTGACTCCCCACCGTTATGTATTATCTTTGGTCACAACAATGAATACTAGCAAGTCAATTTTATCAATTGTCATCGTGAATAGATTCAGTTCTTGTAATTATTTAGTAATCATCGCACAAAAGTGCCAACAACATGGGGTTCATGATTTGAAATAGTGAATTTAGAATTTCTTTACCCGCCTCGTATCTGTAATGCTCTGGATGTATGTGAATAGTCGATACAGCATTATACAGTCTACAAACTGATGTAAGATGGATTTTGTGGCAGAATTCATTTCCCCATCATACTTTGTTTTCATCAGACTAGAATAATGCAAACAGACAAATTGGTCAAGATTGCCAAACAATGATACAGGAAAAACTCTGAGATGAATAGAATTCCTCAATATTATGACAAGCGAGCTTGGGTATTATAACCTCGGCTCCCAGGCCATGAGAATTTGTGTGTATATATCCCAAAGGGACTGAATTCTTGAAGGCCTAATTCACTATCTTAGATTACCTCCCTTCAGATTAGAAACCAACATTGTCAGTGTTATTGCAAAACCTTGTATCTCTAGCTGTAAACAGCTGGCGATACAAGGATTTGCATTAACACCTACGACAATGTTTTTCTACTCTAAACCACAGAAAAAATGTAAAATTCCATTGCCGTCTGCAACCCCTTGAATTTGGACCAATATTAAATTTTGCTGTCTGGTGATAGATTAAGTTGAATTTTATAACTTCATAAACAAGCTGAAAAAGGATGTTGAAGTATGTAAAACCGGCCAGAATTCTCATATCAGATTTAACGGTCCATCATTTCGTCATTTTGTCGATCAATTTACATGTTAAAAGATCAAACACAGAAAAATCATGTCATTAAGTTTTCCTTCTGATTGAAATGATTTTGTTCAATTTACATAAATTTGAAGACATATTTAGTTTTCATAATAGAATGGTCTTCTTTCATCTTAACCCTTACCTATACAACGAAATTTAAGGCTGTTTCAAATTGAAAGCTCTTAAAAATGCCAAAGTATTATTAAATTGAAAATAAAGAATTGGTCTTGTCAATATAGCATAAAAAGCCTAATCTGTTTAAGTTAAAACATAAAGCGGCCCATACACGATCAATATCATTGACAATATTATTGAGTCATAATATTGACAATATTTTTCTTGCCACCCATACACGATCAATATTATTGACAATATAAATTTAGAGAACAATCAACCACGGGTTACATAACGTCAATAAAAATATTGAAGAAAATATTTCAGCGATCGCAGATATTCGTCAATATTATTGACAATCCTTCAATATTGCCCATTCACGGTCAATATTATTGTCAATACCAAATATTGACAATAATATTGTCAATAATATTGATCGTGTATGGGCCGCTTTAGAATACATCTTATCAGAGCTAAGGTACCATATTTAAATGACAGGTATCATTGGGACCAATCATTGACCTTGTTACAAAGTTAAGCATATACAGGGACTGACTATAATCAAGCATCCAATTAAGACAATTTACAGGAAAATTTTCAAAGTCTCATTAATGCTAATGACATTACCAAGTGAATTAACTCTTTCCCAAAAAGTAAAATTTTAGACTGTTTCAATATTTGAAAGACGCTGTAGAAGACAGACTCAATGGTCACACAGGTAAGATTTCTGTACAACACACAAAATATTGAGGCAAAAGGAGAAAATGCTGATCATCAGCATTTTCTTCTTTTGCCTCAATGTTTTCCGAAGCTTTTTCTGATAGGGATATCAAAACAATGTGTTGTTTGGGAAAGACTTAATGAACGCATCAAGATTAGTACCTTATTAATGCAGGCCAATAACTAAAATATCGTCTTTTAGTCTGGTGGTAACAAAAATATTACGTAAGATTAGATGGAAAGATACCAAAATGCTTTTGTAACAGTGAATTTATTAGTCTACAAATAATAATGCATTTGATAGAACAATGCTAACTTGATATCTAAAATATGACGAGGTTCATGCAGAATTGTTAGAAGAAAACAAAATTGATCCTGCTCGCACAGGTAATTAAAAATTTGTCTAAAAACATCCAGAAAAAAAACGACCAGCAAATTCCTGGCCTTTTTTCGGCCTTCTTTGCTTTTCAAATTTTCACATATTAACAGAATAATTTAAAATTATCAAAAATTTTGTCATGTAGTTGCCCACTGTGAAGATAGAATCATTTAGTAAAGGATGAAAATAATCTGTGAAAAATTCCTAATTGCTACCTGCCTAGTGTCATGCTTTAACCCATTCCCAAACATTGACGCTTTTTGACGCCCTTCGAGATAAAAGCTTTAGAAAACATTGTGGAAAATGAAGAAATTGCTTGTGACAAGCAATTTCTTCATTTCCCACAATGTTTTCTACCCCGAAAGACCATTAAATATTAAATTATATTCACTTGAAATTGTCATCTGCATAATCTTTGAATTTGGAACAGTCTGAAATTTTTTCGTCTTGTAATTTTTGTCGTCTGGTAATCGGTTAAAAGTTTGTGACAATGACAGATTCCAAATCGCCCCCTTGGTGCAAAAAGGTACCAACTGACATTTTGGGCAAAAATGACTTTTATGCACCCGCGAGTATATTTTTATGGTATCTTTCATGTGTAGAAATTTCTAAGCTGTAGGTCTTTAAATACCTACAATATAGGGTTATGTCAAAAGGTACCAACTACAAATCAGGTTTTTTTCACTTGCAATAAGGTACCATCTGACTTGCAGTTTGTGCAAAAAGGTACCATCTGAACTAAAGGTACCTTTTTGCACAAAGGAATTTCTCTATGTTATACCTTTTCTTCATCAAAAAGGTACCATTATGCAATTGGTACCTTTTTGCTGTTATAAATCTTAGACAAGCAAATAAATTCATTATTAAAATAACTCAAATGGTACCTTTTAGCACTGAAATGAATACACAAACCATATGCTGATAAGCTAATTTCCTATCATTTTAATTAGTTGTTAGGTGAGAAATCACATATTGTCTTACACCATTCATTTTGAAATTATCTATGCTGTTTACATGAAGAGTTTATTGTTACCAAAGGGGATTTAGTAAAAAGAAAAAAAAATGGAGTTTGATTCTTTCACAGTAAATCTTACGTTTCTTTTACTTTAGTATTATCAATATCTTCTATAAATAGTAATTATTAATCAATTTTAGGTGGTGATTCAATGCATTTCGGGTTTTATTTCAATGTGTCCATACTCTAAAAAATATGATTTGTTTTCATCACCTTCCAAAACTTTAGTTAAAAGGAATAGACAATTGGGACATTTTGGAACCATAATGATTATCATACTTAATCATTTAAGACACATTAAATTATGAGATCTAATGCCTGTAACTTGCATTTATCCAATATATGAAAGATTGCGTTCGTTTCTCAGACAGAAGAATAGTCAAATGGAAATGGAAATAACAGATCTTTTTTAGTGGTAATCAATATTTGGATGGGGCAAAGATATTGTGATACTTTTTGTTGTCATGCTTTATAACATGTACCATGTATGCTTCCATCTTTTACCAAATAAAAACTAAATCTTGTGGTGACATCTACTATGCTCATCCACCAATCGCGGATGTAAATATTCAATAAGAAGATAGTAAATTGATCAAGAGTCATGGGACTGGTGGAATCTACAACTGATTCAGACAGTATCCCGCGATTCCAACTCTTAAAGAAAATGAAAAACTTGACAGTGAGCTAGAAGACGATGATATAAAGCTGAATGTTAATGTTTATCATGCACAACACCATTCAAACCAAACATACAAGAATTGAAAAAGCGAAAAAGAAAAGCACCCAAAATATTTCAAAAGAACATAACAGCCAAAAAATCCAGGTCTATCGATCATGATGAAAAGTCAGAGAAAATATTAGTCATTTACAAAACAATCATGTGCACAAAAAAGGACTAATATGAATGACAAAGAAAAAGCAAATAATATTAGGAAAATGTTTCAATCCATCAAAACAATTATGCTAAAATCCTATCAAATCTCTAAAATCAATCAAGAACTAACACTCAAAAGAAAGTGATGAAATGTTCAAGTTTACATCAATAGCGATGGTAAATGTTTTCCAAATCAGTGATTAATTCTGGAAATATTGAGGAAACTCATATTGAGTTAGGAGCCAACATGTCTGACTTAATGGCTTTACCTTTTATTTTGTACAAGTAATCATTTCAAAAAGAACAATTCCTAAGCCAGAAAAATGGATTCAAATGTAGTTAGTGGACAATGCTATGTTGTCATAGCTGATAGTTTTCCTTTATCAACTGTTAATTGTTGCAAACATTTGTTTAGAATATATTCAAACCCAATATTAGCACCTGTCTCTGATATTAAATCTAGAAAGGTGACAGAGAAAGTGGTGAATGTTGCATGCACTGCAACCAATGTCAAAAAAACGTTGATGCAATACTAATTCAAATTCATCTTCTGTAATATGTTACAAAATAATGTGCACAGTATGGGAAACAACTCAGACTCTAAGCCTGAAGTATAAATAATATATACCGGAAGAAGACCTTTTGATGACCAGTGCAAACCTCCTAAGAGGGCATAAAGAAACTATCAAATAGGAAAAGAATGAAGAAATGGAAGAGAATAGTACTTAGGATGTACAAAGTAGGATCACTAGCCTCAAATACAGACAGTATTTGTGGCAAAAAAGTCATTCTGATTTGAAAACGTGCTATGATTAAAAAAAATAATCATTTTAGAATTTTGTGCTTATATGGTATTGTACGGCTAATAATATTAGGTATAATTCATTATTCTTATACATTTACTTGACAAGTAAGTTTTGAGAGGAAAATATTTGAATTGTCTGTGTTCTATTAAAAAATATTTCATTTAAACTAATCAATACTTCCATCAAAACTTTGTGCAAGAAGGTACCATTTGACCACATGGTACCTTCTTGATAATATTTTTACCTACATGCAAATAATTTGATTAAGCAATATGGTACCATTTGATCACATGGTACCTTATTGACTTGAAAAATATTCAAAAATGCTTAGTGCAAAAAGGTACCAAAACACAAAATCAATCAAATATCGCTTATTGATGAACCAATCTATTTGTCAATTTGTATATAGTTAGATAATTTCTAGACCTATCACCATGCCAAATATCAAATTCTTCAAAAGAAAACCTGATTTGATATAGTTGTCTAAATCTTTAAACCCGATTTTCTCAAAACTATGAAAATGTCAGTTGGTACCTTCTTGCACCAAGGGGGCGAAATTATATTATTTTGTCACCTTGACCTTTGGTGACCTTGGTGTAGCCATGACAACTTGCAGCCTGTCTTCACGGACCTGTAATCAGTAGTTAGTCAAAGTGGGTGGGGTTCTGCCAACTGTCAATTTTAACAAAATAAGATGTTAAATTGTTGCAGAGAGCTTAATTTAACCCTTTCCCAAACAAGACCTGGTTCTGACGTCCCTTATAGAAAAGGCTTGGGAAAACATTGAAACAAAAGAAGAAACTGCTGATAACCAGCAGTTTCTCCTTTTGTCTCAATATTTTCCATGCTCTATTGTACACAAATCCAATGTTTATCAACACTTTTTTTATACGCCCGAAGGGTCGTATTATGTTATGGCCCCGCTCGTCCGTCTGTCCGTCCGTCTGTCTGTCTGTCCGTGTTTACCAGTGACCACTTATTGGCTATTTTTTATGTTCAAAGGACACTTATTGGTTACTTTTCCCTTGTTGGGTATACCCAATAACAGGAGTAATTTTATTACGTATATGAGACTGTTGTTGGTTACTTCAAACGAAATACCCAATAAAACATTAGACTTTTTTTTGTCCAACAATTCGTCCGTATCTCGGACTCTTCCACTAATCGGAAAATTCTAAATTTAGATTTCGCGCCGAAAAATGCATTCGGATACCATCGGTGAATATCCGCCAAGCACCGGAAATGAGTTACCGTTCGTATTTTTTGTTCCCGGCTTTATTACGTGACGTCTCTTGCGCGCGTGGAACCACTCCATTTTCCCGTCGAGTCGAGTAAGTTAGTTTGATTATTGACAAGAAAATTTGTCGAATACGACCATATTTCACACTATTTTATACATTGTTTAAACAACGATAACTTTTAACTGCTATTTATGCACAATAGGTGTGTTTGTTTGTAGTTTTACCGACATTAGAGCAATTGTCATTAGTTTTCGCGATCTTTTGGATGCGATCTTTCAATCAAGTTTTTTGACGTATATTCCCCCTGTAAATGAAAATTCTGGTTACTATAATGGCATTTGTGGAATAAAAAAATAATATCAATTTTCTGAGCGCTATCTCATTGTCTGTATGGATGGTTGTAAGCAATTTAAGTCGCGAAGGCTTGTGCTCAAGATTGTTTTGATTTATCATATTTTTTTTTTCTCGAGAAATCAGAATGCATTTATATTGATTGACCCAACTGAAATTTTAAGTCTTTCCAATTTTATTCATAAAACAATCTAGCACATCCAAAACTAAAGAGGGTATGAGAGTGGGGACATCAGCCCCCCCCCCCCTTTGGAAATTTTTTTTCTCCTCTTGCCTCAATATTTTCATTGATATTTCATACACAAATCATGTCATTGCAATATATATTATGTCGTCTGCAGCAGCTTTCAAATTTGAAACAGTCAAAAGTTCAGCTGTTTGGGAAATGGTCAACATTGGCAAAATAATTCACACAATAAACTGTGACTGTTTGAATCCTGACTGTATATTTCACTTTACATATGTCAGGGTTTGACATTAACGCCAGTCCGTCGGCCCGAGGCCTGTAATTTTTAAGGAGGACTGGCAAAACATCCTTTGGTACCGGTCCGCCGGGCCTGTAAATTTCAGAGACAGCGCCCCTTAGATTTTGTCGAAAGGCATCAAAATCAGTTTCAAAATCTGCATCATAACTTTCTTTTGGCTCATAGGAAAAAGTCGGCGACCAACCCAAAATTCCTATTTTAAACAAAACTATTTGAAGATTGTCTGTGATTACACAACAGAAAACAACAAATCGTAGATTTGTGTTACATACGTAACACTTATGTACATCACAAAACCACCTAGTACTGCATCCTTCAGGCACATCTTGAATGGAAAATTATTGACAGGACAAAGAAAGCAGTAAACTGTTGTGGTTTTTTTTGTGAACAAGAATCTAGATTAAAAAATCAATTGACTAGAAATTCATCAGTCTATCATTCACCTACCTTAGGAATTCTAATCCGATTATTACTTTTAAATTATAGAAATTGCACAAGTTTGTAGTCCACTATTTTTTTCCACTGAAAACATCCACTCACTTTGTTACAATTTCCTTAACCCTTTCTTAGTCATTCAGTCAAGGATAATTCTAACAATATTAAATTAAACAATGAATTATGGCCAAGATCTTATTTACTGAATTCATACGAATAGAGAATCTTATGCATTTAATTTCGTCTTTTTTCTTCCATTGTGAACATGAGGATAGAAAAAGAAATCCAAATTTACAAATGCAAACTTTGTTCTATTGGGTAAAGGTTAATGGAACTTCTATTTATAACTCTGTAACTGGGCTCAATCAGCTGTTTAATCCCCCAAACAAACGAGACTTACCTTAAGAAGTTGATGTTTGGTTGAGATTCTATCTAGTCATACTTCTACTCGAGGGATCAGATGAGATGCGCGCCAACCGTGACCAAATACTTCAGTGATTCAAAGCTTGTAACAGCAACCAACAAATGCATAAATACTCTATCAATTGAACCAATTGATTTGCAAGTTACTGCTACCTGCTCACAAGGAGTCTACTTCGTAAACCCTGGGAGGGATCATGTTCTTAACCGGGTGGGCATCTGATCCCTCGAGTAGAAGTATGACTAGATAGAATCTCAACCAAACATCAACTTCTTAAGGTAAGTCTCGTTTGTTTGGGGGATTCTATTACGTCATACTACTCTCGTGCTCATATGAGACTTCAAAGCCACCGCATTTTTTGGTTGATGGTGACCAAACCATACATTAATGTAACTAAGTAGTAATGTACTTACATATTTAGGGAACCTCTATTCTTTCTCTAGTCTGTCAGACCCTGACAACACAGTGGAGGCAAATGAATTCTGTCGTTGTTGAATGTCTTTATGATAATACTGTGAGAATGTTTCAGCATTAGTCCAACCAGCAACTTTCATAATGTCTTGTATAGGAATTGAACTGGCTTTAGCCTTTGACGTTGAAGCAGCTCTCACGCTATGTGCTTTAAAAACTGTTGTGTCTATGCCTGATAAATGCATTACTGTTTTCAGCCACCTACTAATTGTACTTGATGATACTGCAGCATGTGGTTTTAGATAGCTAATAAAAAGGGAATCTTCCTTTTTCCGCAAAGTTCTAGTCCTATTTATGTACTCCCGCAATGTATTTACAACACACAATCTCCTATCTGGAGTATAACTTTTAAGCAATATAAATGGTATTGGCCTCCCTGGCCTGGATTGTTTCAAACACCCTCTTAACTGTACAACATAGAAATCCGGACCTTTCTTGAGGTCTTTAAGAGTCAATAACTTTAATGTTTGAGCTCTAGTGGCGTTAGTTAAGGCGATAAGCATCACTAATTTTAATGTAAGAATTTTCAATGACAATAACTGTAATGTCGGTAAAGTTCTCAAATAATCTATTACTTGTCCTACATCCCACGTTTCTACATATTTAACCTTAGGCGGACGTAAATTGAAAACACCTGTACAAAAACGTTTAATAAGTGGATGTTGACCAACAGAAAATCCTCCAATAATGATTCCTATAGATGACAGGGCACTACGTGCTACATTAATGGTTTCATACGATAAACCTGAATGAAAAAGTTCCGTTAAGAAATCTAAAACTGAATCTAAAGTAACTTGAACTGAATCAATCTGTCTTTTACTACAGAAATAAAGCCATTTTTTGATGTAAACGGAGTACTGTTTTTGTGTTGATGGCTTCCATGAGGATAAAATGACATCGGCAGCTTCTTGCGAAACATTTCTGCTTTGTAAACTTTTCCTGATAATCGCGATGCCACTAGATTCAGTTTCCCTGTCAACGGGTGTTCTTTCTTGGTTGAAGTTAGAAACAGAGTACTCTGTGTCACTGGAATCACTACTGGAAAGTCTATGAGAAGTTCCAGGAATCTGTTCCACCAATTCTGTGTTGGCCAAAGAGGAAGAATCATTACACACTCTGCCTCGTCCTTCCTTAACTTCACTAGAGCTCTTCCAATCAAACTGAAAGGACAGAAAATGTACACATATTTTGAGCTCCAACTATGTGAAAATGCATCAATGAAAAGAGCTTCTGAATCTGGTTTCCATGACACATATTTTGACAACTGTTTATTGACTCTAGAAGCAAACATATCAATCTCTGGGATGTCCCAAATTTGACATATCTGATTAAAAATTTGCTTATTAAGCTGCCATTCAATATTATCATTGAAGTGTCTAGAACCAGCATCAGAAATGTTTTCTTTTCCAGGGACATGATTTGCAGACAACCATATGTTCCTTTCCATGCACCATACCCACAAATCATGTGCAAGAGCATTGCATTCTTTGGATTTGCATCCCCCCATATTGTTTATATAGGAAATTGCACAAGAATTATCTGAGAATACTTTTACGTGAATTTGACTTTTATGTTTGCAAAAAGCTTTCACAGATAAGCTTACGGCCAGTAATTCTAAACAATTAATATGTTTTTCTGTCTCTTCAATTGTCCATCGGCCACCAATTTGCTCATCATTACATATTCCAGCCCATCCTAAAGATGACGCATCTGTAGTAATAACTAGGTCATGGTTTCCATGATCAATTACACGTTTCTGCAAGTGTAGATTGTCTATCCACCATTTCAGTTCTAATTTCATTTCATCAGAAATATGCATCTTAGCAGAGTAACTTCCTTTAGAAATTCTTAAAGCTTCAATTTTTTCTGTCTCAATTCTTCTGTAAAACAGACGGCCGAATTCTACAGCAGAAAAGCTCGAAACCATTAGCCCAAGAACTCTAGCTACAGACTTGATAACGTCAGTATTTTTCGAAAATAACTCTTTACATTCTTGAACCAAGACTGCAACTTTATTCTCGGGAAGCGTTACTGTCATTTGCACAGAATCTATGTCATTACCCAAAAATGTTAACTTTTGAGTTGGTATTAGAACTGACTTATCTTCGTGTATCATGAAGCCTACACTAGTCATTAGATTATATGTTTGCTCAACATTTTCTTCACATTCTTTGAATGTATCACCTAGGAGAATTGAATCATCAATAAATCCTGAATTAGTGTAGCCTTGAACACGTAATGATGAGTAAATTGGCTTCATTATTTTGGTGAATAATCGAGGGGCAAAAGCTATTCCGTTTGGTAAAGCTTGGTACTGATACAAAATACCGGACTTCTCGAAACGTAATTTCACTTGATCTTTTTCTGAAATGAATACAGAATAATATGCATGGCGTAAATCAATAGATGCCATGTAACATCCAGGTGTGACAAGTTTTAAAACTGACTCAAAAGTGTCCATTTTAAAATGCTTGTATGGTATGCTTTCATTTAGCTTTTTCAGATTCAATATCATTCTGTATTCACCAGGATTCTTTTTCGGGACAAGAAAAATTGGAGAAATAAACTCGTTGTCATCATGCTCAACAATTTTTATAACTTTCATATCTAAAAGTTTTTTAATTTCATTTTCCACTATCAAATCTTCTACAGGATTAAATTTGGATGGTGAGCATTGAAACTGAATAGGATTCAATCCATCAATAAATTCAATAGGACAACCTTGAATAATGTCCAAAATGTGCTCATCCTGAGTGATATTTCTCCAATTTTCTAAGTGAAAACGAAGTCTACCAGCTTCGAAAACTGAACTCACCGTGTCTACTTCTTTTGCCCCTCTCTCGGGTTTTTTGTTCCAGCATTACCAGAACTGTCACTTCCACGAAACGGGAAGTACCCACGACCTCTACCACGACGGCCGCCACGATTGCCCCGTACATAAGGGCCACCTCGGTTGCCTCTACCACGGGAATTACGACCTACTTTCCCTATTCTGCTCATGTCGTTGATATCTTTGACATTACGGTTGACATCCGTCTCGTCCCCGTATAAATATTCGGTGAACGGCAAACTTGCAGAAGTCAAAGGGTAGAACTTGGGATCTAAATCATGCTTGTGGGATTCTTTCCTCTTATTGTTCATCAGTTTGTTACATTGTCCCAGTAATGCGAGTGCATTCGTGCCCCATTCAATAGACTGAGAGTCCAGAATTTCACTGTTCATATCAAGCACTTTGACGAAATTGATGGAAGACTTTATAACGAGATTTTGCATCATTTGCATCTTGGCATCATCTGTCTGGGTGTGAGGTTTCAACAATCTCCAGATACCTGGATTCACACGCGTCTTTGTCAAAGAATCGCAATTATTGGGTCGAAATACTTCTTTGATAATTTCCGACACTCTTTCATCAGAGACACCATTCCTGAATGACGAGTTCACAAAAGTTGCCAAGTCATCATTAATCTCATTATCTACCTTCTCAGACAATAGAAATTTATCTGACAATCCCTTAAAGGTAGTTTTGGCCTTCTTAGACGGAGGACAGTCGTCTGTTTCAATGTCGGGGTCGATATTTTCAGGACAGGAAGTATCATCATACTCCTCATAATTTTCCTCGTAGGGTTCGTAATTGGCTTCATCATATAGAAAGTCAACTCTGTCAGACAGTTTCCTAATCTGTTCACCCTGCTGTAACACATTAGAGTTAATTTCTTTCAAAATTAAACCAATTTCCTTATTGACATCGGTCGCTGGAACCGGCGCACGTGGACCTGCAGCACCCGTTTGCGCTGTTTTACTGGGAACTACCGACTTCGCCGGCGTTTTTTCAGTCCTAGTGTTTGCCTCGCGTCTTTCCTGGTGGGAACTGCTTGCTAGTTTCGACGAAACAGCACTTTCGCGAGGTTTTTCGCCTTGTTTTTCAGTTTGTTTCTCATTTTTCAGCATGGCGTCCGCCATCTTGTTCATCTGATGTCACGTGGTTTTAATCTCAAACCGAAATGTTTTCTGATTTTATTTTTATTTGTCGACGACAAATTTAATGTCCAATACAAAACTACAGCGTAGTTTTATCGAATTATAATTACTTCGTAACTATTTATGGTTTTCATCGACGATGAAAAAATACGCTTAGAGACTAATTGGTCACGGACTGTAGCTCCTACAGTCTATTAGAAATACGTCTGCTCGAGACGGTTTCTAAAAGCGCACTGAAGTATTTGGTCACGGTTGGCGCGCATCTCATATGAGCACGAGAGTAGTATGACGTAATAGAATAACCAAACAAAATGCATACAGTGTGACATCACTGCTTACATCACACAGAGTGAGTTTAGATTTCCCCAAGATCAAAGAGAAATCCTTTTTTTCCTTGCACACATTCAAATACTAAAGTCTAGCAGTGATTGTGCACGAATCTTCATATTAAACCTTTAATTTAATTTAATAGGAATATATTCTGTTGAGGTAAGTCTAAAAACAAGGTATTTTGAATTTGCATTTTACTGTCATTATTACACCGATAGCATATTAATTTATATGTTGAACAGATTACCTTTTTGTTGGCAACATACAATGATACTTTATTATTTCTTTATATATATGATTCTCATTCGCCAAACCTCAATTTTTCGTTACTAGATTTAGATCAATTTGAAAGCTGGAATCATTAGATCTAAAATCTTGGATATGGGCAATTACCAAACACCTGATCATGTATCCTTTGTTGAAGGGCTTGATCTTTTACCCTTTCCCAAAATGGACATAATGTAATCAAACTCAGAACATGCACATCCCATTGTCATGAAATCGAGGGGAAGGGAAGAAATTCAAGTAGATCATAATTTTCTTTATTTCTCTTTGTTATCAATGATTGATAACTACTTACAAATGACATCAAAACTAAGCCTTGTTTGGGAAATGTATGCAATCAAAATGGGGTAGCAACT
This sequence comes from Fragum sueziense, assembly GCA_963680895.1. Taxonomy (NCBI): domain Eukaryota; kingdom Metazoa; phylum Mollusca; class Bivalvia; order Cardiida; family Cardiidae; genus Fragum; species Fragum sueziense. Next base: position 2,460,200 of record OY804602.1, on the reverse strand, counting down.
AGATTCTATACTAGTGTAGTTATACACAGTTTTGATAGCAATTTCAAAATTATTTTGACCAAATTGTTTTGCATATTCAGACGTTAGCAACTTTCTTCATCTGTTTTCAAAACCTGACATGGCACCTACTAACAACCTTTTTAGCGAGCCGGGACTTTATATCCGGGGAGCTAATGTCACAGCCCTAGTGTCGGCGTCCCGTCGTGTCTTCACTTGAAAAACTTTAACCTGTTCTATATCTCAGGCACTATTAGAGATACAGCATTGATATTTCATACATAGATACATCTCGACAAGACCTTTCATTTGGGACCATGACTTTTGACCTAGTGACCTTGACCTTGGCAGTTTGACCTACTTTTGAAAAACTTTAACCTGGCCTATATCTCAGGCACTATTAGAGATACAGCCTTGATATTTCATACATAGATACATCTCGACAAGACCTTTCATTTGGGACCATGACTTTTGACCTAGTGACCTTGACCTTGGGAGTTTGACCTACTTTTGAAAAACTTTAACCTGGCCTATATCTCAGGCACTATTAGAGATACAGCCTTGATATTTCATACATAGATACATCTCGACAAGACCTTTCATTTGGGACCATGACCTTTGACCTAGTGACCTTGACCTTGGAGTTTGACCTACTTTCGAAAAACTTTAACCTGGCCTATATCTCAGGCACTATTAGACATTCAGCCTTGATATTTCATACAGAGATACATCTCGACAAGACCTTTCATTTGGGACCATTATCCTTGACCTTGTGACCTTGACCTTGGAGTTTGACCTACTTTTAAAAAAACTGCTGTTTTTGTGACACGCTCCCGTATAGGCGAGCTACGTTGTCCGCGGACAACTCTTGTTTTCTTTGTAACAATTACATATATATATATAAACAAAAATTACTTGTACTTTTAACAAAATATTGAATTTGAAAAGGCATAAACTCAACAGGACAGCCAGAGATAATTATGACTAGCTATTTCAGCTATTTCAGAACCCTTTACCAGACTCTTATATAGAAACTATCGGAGTGTTGTAACAATGAATATACAGTCTAACCTGTATTAAGAGACCGTCTTTGGGATTCCCCAAAAAAGGTCACATATGACAGGTGGTCTCTTAATTGAGGGTCAGACAGAATTGGTAAAATTTTGAAAGTATATGTACGATCAATGTTTAGTATTTATTGCATGCAAAAATTAATTTACAAACGACTATACTCTACATATATAATAAAACTAAATAAAATGATTGGAAGAACACGCCTTTTATAGTAAGAATATCCGTCAATCGATCTACATAAAGTTTCCTTTACAATGCACCGACCGTCATGGTGAAAATCAGCATGTCAGCAGACCTTCAGACATGTCAAATAATGAATTGTCCTCGATCCAACATTTCCTATTTCATCATCCCCACTGTGCTACATTAATTTTGAAGTTCTTCTTGGTGAAAAGATCGGCCATTTTAAACAACCAAAACTGTTAATTGAATTCGAGAATTTGCCAAAAATTTCATCCTATCATTGTTTGTGCCTACTTGATTCGTGGATTCGTAGTTGTCAATACTCAAGGGATTCTTAATCGAACAATTATTTCGGCCGTTTACAAGCCCATCCCTACTAAGAAAATTACAATCAAGTTCGACCCGGTGACATCATTTTTTACGATAACTTATTTCTCACGCTATTTGATTTTGAACACCGTTAACTTTCGTTTCCGTTTCAAGAATCCATATTTTGAAATTACGTCTGTATCTGTATCTGTATCTGTATATATACGTAGTCTGGTTCCCGTACCTGAAATCTACTACGGATTTAAGTACGGTAATAGCTAATATCTGCACGGTCACTCAGACGGCCTGGACAGGTGACGCTTTCCATACACCGAGCCGTTTCATTGGTCTATCGATTATATCGATTGACCAATCAAAGGACAGAATGCAGTACCTGTTCCCAGTCGTAAATTCAGTTATTTACACGAATGGGTACCAGTCTATATATATACGTTGCTGTATCCAATTCTGGCTTTAACGCAACGGTGAGGGAGTGCAGCCTGGTGTTATTGGCTGGACTGGCCGAGGGCTGTTTTGAATGCCTCGACGTTTTTGGAGTTGACTATGTCTTCTTCTAGTTTGTTCCAGTTGATGATCGTTTGGACGAAGAAAGAGTTTTTGTATTGACTTGTGTTAGCATGAATTGGTTCGCAACTTTTTGAGTTCTGTTTGATCTGAGAGCTTAACACATTCGAAGTTTCACAGTCAGTAAATGTTTTTAACTTTATTTTGCGCGCAGGTCTGGATGCTTTCAGAAATTGCGACGGCGGTAGCCCCGGTACCAACCCCTCAACCACCTTAAACATCATGATTAGTCTTTGGTCTTTTCTTCTCGATTCTAGGCTGGGTAGTTCAAGTTCTTTTGCCATTTTTGAGATGCTGCCTTCTTCCTACGTCCCCGGGGAAAAGTCGCTAAAAACAGTTTCGACGGTTGATTTGGGCTCAGTTTTTAAGGTCGCTTGTCGGGTAAGGCAGGGAGTCGTTTAATTCAGGGTCAAATTATAGCAAAATGCTTCGGGAGGAAAAAATACTGTCGCATATGACAGGAAGTCGCTAAATTCAGAGGGTCGCTAGGGCAGGTTTGACTGTACAATTTATTCTTTGTTTCTCCTACAATTCACTGAGTCTGAATGTAGGACCTGTTAGTCTGGAGGAGGACCTGTAAAAATTGCAATCCACTGGTCCTGCTTTAATTTTAGTGGACAAAAATGCTGACCCTACAAATACCTGAGTGAAATTTTTAACTGTTGGGTAGTTTTAGTTTGTCCAATGATTTACTGGTTATATTTTCTGAATATCATCTGGGTATCTGACATGAACATCAATTTTGAACAAAATTGAGTCCGAAGGGAGATTAACTGTTGGGTAGTTTGTCCAGTGAATGACTGGTTATATTGTCTGAATATTTGCTGGGTATCTGACATGAACATGAATTTGAAACAAAATGGAATCTGAAGGGAGATTAACTGTTCGGTAGTTTGTCCAGCGATTTACTGGTTATATTGTCCAAATGTTTGCTGGGTATCTGACATGAACATCAATTTAAAAGAAAATAGAGTCCAAAGGGAGATTAACTGTTGGGTAGTTTGTCCAGTGATTTACTGGTTATATTGTCCAAATGTTTGCTGGGTATCTTACATGAACATGAATTTGAAACACAATTGAGTCCAAAGGGAGATAAACTCCTGGGTAGTCTATCCAGTGAATGACTGGTTATATTGTCCAAATGTTTGCTGGGTATCTGACATGAACATCAATTTAAAAGAAATATGAGTCCAATGGGAGATTAACTGTTGGGTAGTTTGTCCAGTGATTTACTGGTTATATTGTCCATATGTTTGCTGGGTATCTGACATGAACATCAATTTAAAAGAAAATAGAGTCCAAGGGGAGATTAACTGTTGGGTAGTTTGTCCAGTGATTTACTGGTTATATTGTCCAAATGTTTGCTGGGTATCTGACATGAACATCAATTTAAAAGAAAATAGAGTCCAAAGGGAGATTAACTGTTGGGTAGTTTGTCCAGTGATTTACTGGTTATATTGTCCAAATGTTTGCTGGGTATCTGACATGAACATCAATTTAAAAGAAAATAGAGTCCAAAGGGAGATTAACTGTTGGGTAGTTTGTCCAGCGATTTACTGGTTATATTGTCCAAATGTTTGCTGGGTATCTGTCATGAACATCAATTTAAAAGAAAATAGAGTCCAAAGGGAGATTAACTGTTGGGTAGTTGTCCAGTGATTTACTGGTTATATTGTCCATATTTTTTCTGGGTATCTGACATGAACATCAATTTAAAAGAAAATAGAGTCCAAAGGGAGATTAACTGGTGGGTAGTTTGTCCAGTGATTTACTGGTTATATTGTCCAAATGTTTGCTGGGTATCTGACATGAACATCAATTTAAAAGAAAATAGAGTCCAAAGGGAGATTAACTGTTGGGTAGTTTGTCCAGTGATTTACTGGTTATATTGTCCAAATGTTTGCTGGGTATCTGACATGAACATGAATTTGAAACACAATTGAGTCCAACGGGAGATAAACTCCTGGGTAGTCTGTCCAGTGAATGACTGGTTATATTGTCCAAATGTTTGCTGGGTATCTGACACGAACATCAATTTAAAAGAAAATAGAGTCCAAGGGGAGATTAACTGTTGGGTAGTTTGTCCAGTGATTTACTGGTTATATTGTCCAAATGTTTGCTGGGTATCTGTCATGAACATCAATTTAAAAGAAAATAGAGTCCAAAGGGAGATTAACTGTTGGGTAGTTTGTCCAGTGATTTACTGGTTATATTGTCCATATGTTTGCTGGGTATCTGACATGAACATCAATTTAAAAGAAAAAAGAGTCCAAAGGGAGATTAACTGTTGGGTAGTTGTCCAGTGATTTACTGGTTATATTGTCCATATGTTCGCTGGGTATCTGACATGAACATCAATTTAAAAGAAAATAGAGTCCAAAGGGAGATTAACTGTTGGGTAGTTTGTCCAGTGATTTACTGGTTATATTGTCCAAATGTTTGCTGGGTATCTTACATGAACATGAATTTGAAACACAATTGAGTCCAAAGGGAGATAAACTCCTGGGTAGTCTGTCCAGTGAATGACTGGTTATATTGTCCAAATGTTTGCTGGGTATCTGACATGAACATCAATTTAAAAGAAAATAGAGTCCAAAGGGAGATTAACTGTTGGGTAGTTTGTCCAGTGATTTACTGGTTATATTGTCCATATGTTTGCTGGGTATCTGACATGAACATCAATTTAAAAGAAAATAGAGTCCAAAGGGAGATTAACTGTTGGGTAGTTTGTCCAGTGATTTACTGGATATATTGTCCAAATGTTTGCTGGGTATCTGACATGATCATCAATTTAATAGAAAATAGAGTCCAAAGGGAGATTAACTGTTGGGTAGTTTGTCCAGTGATTTACTGGTTATATTGTCCAAATGTTTGCTGGGTATCTGACATGAACATGAATTTGAAACACAATTGAGTCCAAAGGGAGATAAACTGCTGGGTAGTCTGTCCAGTGAATGACTGGTTATATTGTCCAAATGTTTGCTGGGTATCTTACATGAACATGAATTTGAAACACAATTGAGTCCAAAGGGAGATAAACTCCTGGGTAGTCTGTCCAGTGAATGACTGGTTATATTGTCCAAATGTTTGCTGGGTATCTGACATGAACATCAATTTAAAAGAAATATGAGTCCAATTGGAGATTAACTGTTGGGTAGTCTGTCCAGTTAATGACTGGTTATATTGTCTGAATATTTGCTGGGTATCTGACATGAACATGAATTTGTAACAAAATGGAGTCCGAAGGGAGATTAACTGTTGGGTAGTTTGTCCAGTGATTTACTGGTTATATCGTCCAAATATTTGCTGGGTATCCGACATGAACAGCAATGAATTAATAATGAAATAAAATTGTATGAAACTTTAAACGATCAAAGCGGTGTCTGGGGCATTGTCATCTTACAGTGACAGCTGAGGTTACATAGTTTTTGGTTTAGGGGCGGCGATATATTAAATTTTGTTTTCCCAAACGGGAAAATTTTAGGATTGTCCTATTTGAAAGCTGCTGCAGACGACAAAAGTGTTGTTAAAAATGATATGATTAGTACACAGTATATCACAGAAAATATCGAGGCAAAAGGAGAAAATGGTGGCTATCAGCATTTTCTCCTTTTGCATCAATGTTTTACCAAGCCTTTTTCTGTTGGACGTCAAAAGTGGGTCTGGTTTGGGAAAGAGTTCAATGGCAAAACCTTGGACCAGCTCAACTGGGAAAGAGTTGCAGACGAGAACATTTCTGATTTCGAAGTAGAAAGCATGCATATATTATAGCATAGAAAATATTGAGAGAATGGGACTTTTAGTTCTTTCCTCTTCTTATTCCATGTTTTCCCTAACTATATCCGTGAAGAACGTTAAAATCAGGCAATGTTTGGGAAAGAATTAACTCCCCAAAATGGCAAAATTTCGGTGCAGTTCAATTTGAAGCTGTTGCAGACAACTTAATTCATTTTGATAATGATAGAATTATGTACAATATAGCCTAGAAAATATTGAAGCAGGAGGAGAAAATGCAGACTATTGAAGCAGGAGGAGAAAATGCAGACTATCAGCATTTTCTTCTTATGCCTCAATGTTTACCCAGGCAAAAAAAGATATGTTTTGAAAAAGAGTTAAAGTATGAAGGTCTTGAATAATTTCTCTATAGAAAGGTCATAGATACCTATATAGATGCAATTTGTGTCATGCACAAATATTGTATTAAATTTTTCTTATTTTTATGGAAGATTTTAGTATAATACTGTTCAGAAAAATAGGGGCAGAAGTAGAAAATTGATTGTTGATTGTCAATATTTTCTTCCTTTGCCCTAATGTTTTCTAAAGCCCATATGGTAGGGACATCAAAACCAAGTCTTGTTCAGAATTTGTCGAGGGGAAAGGTGAGAAGGCTATGTCCTAGCATTTTGTTCTTTTGCCTTCACAATTTTTGAAGTAAAGAAGAAAATGTAGATCACTCGCTACTTCTTACTATTCCACAATGTTCATAATCTTGTGCACCATATTGTGTAGTTGAATGGAAAAGGTGGTGAAGATATTCTTATTGTCATGGATAAAAATGCCGTGGGTAATATATATGTTTTCACATCGTTTGATTTCTTGTAATTGTAATTCTTGTTTGTTTTGTGGTAACATTCCTGTGACTGGATTTTAAACCAATAAAGGAATTTGAATCATTGTGCAAGTGACAGTTTCGTTCTTTATAAACAGTTTTTCAAATATTGAATGAGTGCATCATTGTACAAGTGAAAATTTTGTTCGTTAGTTACTTTCAAAATATGAATGAGTGCATCATTGTACAAATGACGATTTTGTTTGTTAGTGACCGTTTCAAAATGAGACAATGCACCAGTTTTTGGGCATTGATTTTGTTCTCTTAGAAATTGTTTCAAAGTACATGTAAGAGTGTATCATTTTATGAGCCTTATTGACGGCTTCCTTTGGTTACTTATTTTCATGATTTAGATTATGCATTGCAACAGAGAAGCCATAACACCCCTCACAGAATTTTCAAGTTTGAATATGGGTCATGTGTGGTCAGAAAGAAGGTCACCAGGTCAGATCTTAGGAAATCCTTGTTTGAACCATAAAGGTCACATATTTGACCCAAGTTTGATGAAACTGTCACAATGTTTATTTTGACAATAAACGGGTGAAGTTCAGATTTGGGTCACATAGGGGTAAAAATCAATGTCACCAGGACAAATCTAAGAAAATCCTTGTTGACTCTAGATGGGACATGTGTGTCCCTATTTGATCAGAATTTCGCCCCATTTCTCAGGTCAGCTACCCTGGGCCCTCTTGTTTATTCATGAATTTTGGCATTAAAAGATGACCAGAGTACCATTGCTACCAATGTGTGTTGGTGATGCCAACATTTCTAAAATACCCAGTTGTGTCTTTGGACACATAACCAGTAAGTGTCCTCTCGTGAGAACTGTTTTTATACCCAAGATGGGGTATCCAACAAGTTTTTAGGCAAAGTACCCAACATATGGTCAACCGTTGGTACGTCCGTCCGTCCGTCCGTTAGCAATTTCTTGTGTGCGCAACTCCTCCTACAGTTTTGATCGGAATTTGATCAAACTTGCCACAATAAATCTCCATGGTGTCTAGTTGTGCACCGCGCTTACGGAATTCAGATTACTCTTTTCGTTCTTGAATTATCTGCCCTTGAATTAAAAAAATGCCCATTTTCTTGTGTGCGCAACTCCTCCTACAGTTTTGATCAGAATTTGATCAAACTTGCCACAATGAATGTCCATGGTGTCTAGTTGTGCACACCGCTTACAGAATTTAGATAACTGTTTTCGTTCTTGAATTATCTGCCCTTGAATTTAAGGAAAAATGCCCATTTTCTCAAAAATGCCCATTTTCTCCTGTTCGCTTCTTCTACAGTTTCAACAAGAATTTAATCAAACTAGCCACAATGAATCTCTATGGTGTCTTGTTGTGCAAACAAAATTTTGATAACTTTTCATGTTTGAATTATCTGCCCTTGAATTGAAAAATGGCCAACTTTTACTGACAAGCCCCTCTCGGGCGTATATGCGCCGCTCTGCGAAGCTCTTGTTGTCATCTGGAGCAGCTTTTGTATTGGATCACCCTAAAATTTTGTCGTTTGGGAAAGGGTTAATATTATGCTGTAGTTCCCATATATCATTCGAACTATGTGATAGGGTACTCCTTTTAATCGTCTCAAGGAGACGTTTCTAACGAATACCCACATCATAGGATTTGATCAATAAATAGCTATATTCTAACCGAGCTTTTATTCCCTCACATATTTAGAGCTGTATAATGCATTGAATGACCTAAGTTTTGCGTTGAATGCATGTGAATGCAGGTCACGTTATCACAAAAACCATCAAGTAAAAACTTTTCTTCTACAAAATGAAATTTCGGGTAATTTACTGCAAAATGAACGATTATCTATGTGAATTGCTTCAGACTTGTTGAAGCAAACTTTCATTATATTGAAACTAATCTATCGCATTTGTGAAGAAAAACCTTCAAAAGAACTCCCCGACATTACGTGTTCAGAGTGGAAATTAAGTCTTTCAGGAGATACATTTTAATAGAAAACATGGTCGAAGACTGATTATTTATTTGCAGAAAAGAAAATTACGTTATCTCTCTTATTATAAAGGTTGAATAGATTTAATCTGGAAAGGAAAGTAAATAAAATAGGAAAAATGTAATAGATTTTCAAAATTATTTTTACCAGACGACAAAATGTTAAACTTTTATTAGCTAGCGTAAATACACCATTCCCACACAATGATGCTTTTTAATGCCGCTTGTGACAAACAATTTCTTCTTTTTCCACTTTCTTTTTTATCCAAGATTAGATGAAAGTATGCATGGTAATTGGTTGATATAATCGTTGCTCTTTTTTCAGAATGAAAGCCATTGTAAAATGGTGCAAAAGATGTCAAACTTGTATGTTATAAAATATTTAGGAAAAATGGAATATTGTGACCATCATGTTATGTCTTTTATTTCTCTTGAAAATTATGTCCAACTTATATCCAATGGCAATAATGAATTCTTCTTTCAGAATTCATTTTGTCAAATGAAACCCATTACATGTATAAATGCCAATATGAAAGGGTGACTCAATTCCTATTAGTAAATTCAATTGCCATTAGTAACATTATACAGGATTTAATAAGGTTCAAAGGCTGCGCAGACTTTTACATACAATTTCTCGAGGACGGTTCATCGCGATTATGACATAGAGCTGATAGTACTTACATTAATCACGGACGGCCGTCAGTTCGATACATTTTTTATGCCGTTCTTTCAATAATTCTGCTTGCTACGGTTGACCCGTACCATCAATCTCAGAGTGACAGAGCGGAATCGCGATGGTAGAAATCGTCAGTTCTTGTTTATATAGCTCGATTTAATTATTCTAGCGGACATGTTTTTTACGATATCAAAAATCCAGTCATCAATCGTAGAACGGGTTGTCAGAAATATGTCTCGATGTGGAAGGATTATTCATTTTCATATTATACCCTTTCCCGAACACAAACAATTTTTTGGATTGAAAATTCCAAAACATTTGAATAGGATAAAATCGATAAGACTGTTAGAATGGAAATTTTCTTTGATAAGGTGAAAAATATTCAAGAAAAGTAAGAAAATGCTGGTGACCAGCATTTTCTTCCTTTTCTTCAATATTTTCCAAAATTTTAAGCGTAAATGCATCAAAAAAGCGTCTTTGTTTTTGAAAGGGTTAACTGGAAGAATTGCAAATGGGTTTCTTGTCTCTTTTGATGTGTTTGTCTAATTACCCAGAAAACCTCAACCTGATTTATTGACTCAACTTCAATTCAAAATTCTCCATTCAGTCATTTTATTCCTTTCCCAAATGGCAAAATGTTAGTGCAGTCCCAACTTTAAAGCTGCTGCTAATTATGTCAAAGTAGATTTCCAGGTATAGATTGAATTTGTGTAAATTACAGCGCAAGAAATGTTGAGGCAAAAAGTAATGTCTTTGATTTAGTTTTAAAAAAAAATCAAATGAACAAAAAAACAAATTGTCAAATTATCAAATGATGCAAGTCAGACAGATCTGGTACTTTATAGTGTTTTGAATATTTTTTGTACAAGACAAAATTGCATCTTTATTGTTTTTCTTATTTCAAATAGCTGCTTTACGAGGTTGGTAAAAACTTTGATAAATAAAAAGAATCTTGATATAAACACCATTCTGCCTATCGAAAATATCTAGGAAAGTGGTTATTGAACATGAATATAAGAGATATGTATCAGTTTACGCGTGCAATTCTCTGCAGATGCTTGCATTTTCACTGCAATCTTGTACATGACAGGGAATAGATGCTGCAGATTAACCCTTTCCCAAACAAGACTGGTTTTGATGCTTTTAGGAGATTGCCAAAGCTTGGGAAAATGTTGAGGGAAAAGAAGAAAATGCTGATAATCAGCATTTTCTTCTTTTGTCTCAATATTTTCTGTGCTATATCGTTCATGAAATTATGTTAGTTAAATAACATTCATTTTGTCATCTGCACCAGCTTTTAATTTGGAATAAGTCTTTGCCATTTGGAAAAGGGTTATAGGAACTGGTTGTATGAAAGCAGCAAGATGCTTGGATGGAAATTGCGATTTTATCTCTGCCAAGCAACTTGTGCCTCGGCTCAAATTGTTGCATCTTTGCAATCTTTTTGCATGCGTTTTTGCCAAAGATTTCATGATAGCTGAGGAAAATTTCGGAAACAGACTGCAAAGGTGACCTTGTGAATGAGAAATAAATTCAGACTAGATTTTGCTATTTTGCATACTTGTATCCACACACTTTTATATGCATTAGATTATAAAATTTTAAAAGTTTGGATTTCGAAAACATTGTTGGAAATGAATATAATGGAGTCTGATGAAAATCTTTGGTATTAAATATACGAGTTAAAGAAAGATAGAAAATGTCTAGGAAAAGATAATTCCATAGATAAAGATACAGGATTGAAACAGCTCTAAACAGACAAATTCGTGCAAAACTTGATGAAATGTTTGAGTCATGATTGTATTGATGGAACATGAATGATTTGTCAGATTTGTATTGTAGTGAGGATTTTTGATGTGAAGCTGATCTCTCGTTACTTGATTCAGCACGGAAATTGGCAGAAATCTGACACAATGACAGCTTTTCATGAGATGATGCTCTAACACTGCATTTTGTACAGATGAATTAACCCTTTCCCAAACCGCCAATATTTGGATTTTTCTTATATCAAAATTGCTGAAAACGACAAAATATATGTTGTTAAAGATAAGATTTGTGTATAATTCAGCACAGAAAATATTGAGACAAAAGGAGAAACTGCTGGTTATCAGCAGTTTCTTCTTTTGTCTCAATGTTTTCCCAAGCCATTTCTGTTTGGGACGTCAAAACCAGGTCTTGTTTGGGAAAGGGTTAAGTTAATATATGGCAGCAAAATTTTAGACTGGTCTATATCTTACCCTTTCCCAAACAAGACCTGGTTTTGACATCAATAATAGAAAATACTTGGGAAAACATTGAGGCAAAAGAAAAAAAATGCTGATATTCAGCAAATTTTGTCGTTTGGGAAAGGGTCAAAGGTGTTGCAGATAACAATATCAAGTGTATGAAATTTTACATTTCTTGGTCTTTCTGTGTAAAAAAAACGTGGGAAATGAAGAAATTGCTTGTCACAAGCAAGTTCTTTATTTTCCACAATGTTTTCCAAGGCCTTTATCTTGTGGGTTGTCAAAAAGGTATCACTGTGGCAATTATTCTGGAAATGCCTTTATCAGATCAGTGAAGGAATTTGAACAGAAAATGCTCACAAAATTTATGCATTATTAGTTGATGACCTTAAACCAATAAACATCTTATACCATGATGTTTGCAACTTTGCAAACCTCAACTGCATGAGCAAATGGAATATGGACAAAAAATTGACATATTAAAATCTGGACAGATAATGAGACCATGATTAGAGATCAGCGGGGAAACAAAAACATGCTCTGACACAAGAGATAAATTAAAATCTCATTTTCTGGAAAGGCTTAGGGCATCAATAAATAATAATGTCTGCAAGTTCTGCTAATTTGATCCAAAATTTGATTAACATGCAAAGTTGCAGACCAATTCAGTGTTTGAGCAATATATTCTTATGCCTCCGTATCAAATAATCGGGGGCATATTGATTTACTTTTGTCTGTCTGTCCGTCTGTTTGTCCATCCGTCTGTTATTTCAAAAGCTTAACCTGAAAACTTCATTTTAGCATTTTTGGGGGCATTAGTGTTTCACAAACATGTCTTGTTTTGAAATGTTATATCCCCATCTTGTCTGAAGGTCTGGTATAGTATCCTGGTTTAACCCATTACCACACAGAGACGCCTTTTGACTCCCCACGAGATAATGGCTTAGGAAAACATCGTGGAAAATGAAGAAATTGCTTGTGACAAGCAATTTCTTCATTTACCACAATGTTTTCTACCCAAAAAGGCCAACAAATTTTAAATTTCATTCACTTGAATTTGTCGTCTGCAACATCTTTGAATTTGGATCAGTCTAAATTTTTGCCGTCTGGTAATGGGATAATCTCTATGACAATAGATTTTAGATTAATCTGGATCTCAAGTTACATAATATTTCATCAAAATATTGTACCATCGAAACTGGAAATAGCAAACCAGTCTATTTATCGGTCCCTAGTCTATAATTTGTGTTTTGTAATACAAAAAGTAATTAACCATACTAGAGCCTCAATGGCTCCCTAGTCTATCATACACTGCAAAATAATTACATGTAAAGATCAAGGATTTTTTGTCTAAATCCTAGATTCTAGAATTCTACATTCCCATTTTGGCGACCATCTCTCTGATTGGCGGAAGCTGGGTTTTTTTTTTTTTTTCACGAAAAACCTAGAATGAGTACTACATACAAAGGGTTTCAGTGGTAGAAGAGGAGAATTTTTCTTCAAATAGTCAGAGATCATTCAGAAAGCAGCATTTCCCAATCCCTCAATGTTGTCAGTTTTGACAATAACCTCTCCACAATTTACTATGATTTAATCTTCGAACCTGTCATACAGAGGCTTGCTCTGACTGATTATAAAGCTTCCAAATGATGATGATGACTAGATAGAGCGAACATGTCTACTCGAAAATTAGTCCGTTTCTGTATTGGAGTAGAGAATTATTGACGCACAAAGTCTTTGGGTCAAACAAGGTCACAGGAAAATCAATCATTTCCAGCTCTTAGTACAAACTATTAATATATTGCTGATTTTCACCCAAAACCTTGTTTGTAACTACAGCTTTAAACAAGCTGTAATTTATGAGGTATTGTGACGATTCCATTGTGCACCCACAACATAGGGTGTTATTAATGATAAATCAAATTTTGCTCTTATTAAAATTTTGTAGCTCTGCCCAAATTAAAACTTACCATATTTTTGTTGTGTATTTTCAGGTTTCAATCCGGGGGAGCGTCTATGTCTATAGCTGTTGGTTCTAATCTAGTTGTTAAATGTCCAAATAATGCCACAAATCCAGAATATTATAAAGTCTATTGTGTATTTTCAGGTTTCAATCCGGGGGAGCGTCTATGTCTATAGCTGTTGGTTCTAATCTAGTTGTTAAATGTCCAAATAATGCCACAAATCCAGAATATTATAAAGTCTATTGTGTATTTTCAGGTTTCAATCCGGGGGAGCGTCTATGTCTATAGCTGTTGGTTCTAATCTAGTTGTTAAATGTCCAAATAATGCCACAAATCCAGAATATTATAAAGTCTATTGTGTATTTTCAGGTTTCAATCCGGGGGAGCGTCTATGTCTATAGCTGTTGGTTCTAATCTAGTTGTTAAATGTCCAAATAATGCCACAAATCCAGAATATTATAAAGTCTATTGTGTATTTTCAGGTTTCAATCCGGGGGAGCGTCTATGTCTATAGCTCTTGGTTCTAATCTAGTTGTTAAATGTCCAAATAATGCCACAAATCCAGAATATTATAAAGTCTATTGTGTATTTTCAGGTTTCAATCCGGGGGAGCGTCTATGTCTATAGCTGTTGGTTCTAATCTAGTTGTTAAATGTCCAAATAATGCCACAAATCCAGAATATTATAAAGTCTATTGTGTATTTTCAGGTTTCAATCCGGGGGAGCGTCTATGTCTATAGCTGTTGGTTCTAATCTAGTTGTTAAATGTCCAAATAATGCCACAAATCCAGAATATTATAAAGTCTATTGTGTATTTTCAGGTTTCAATCCGGGGGAGCGTCTATGTCTATAGCTGTTGGTTCTAATCTAGTTGTTAAATGTCCAAATAATGCCACAAATCCAGAATATTATAAAGTCTATTGTGTATTTTCAGGTTTCAATCCGGGGGAGCGTCTATGTCTATAGCTGTTGGTTCTAATCTAGTTGTTAAATGTCCAAATAATGCCACAAATCCAGAATATTATAAAGTCTATTGTGTATTTTCAGGTTTCAATCCGGGGGAGCGTCTATGTCTATAGCTGTTGGTTCTAATCTAGTTGTTAAATGTCCAAATAATGCCACAAATCCAGAATATTATAAAGTCTATTGTGTATTTTCAGGTTTCAATCCGGGGGAGCGTCTATGTCTATAGCTGTTGGTTCTAATCTAGTTGTTAAATGTCCAAATAATGCCACAAATCCAGAATATTATAAAGTCTATTGTGTATTTTCAGGTTTCAATCCGGGGGAGCGTCTATGTCTATAGCTGTTGGTTCTAATCTAGTTGTTAAATGTCCAAATAATGCCACAAATCCAGAATATTATAAAGTCTATTGTGTATTTTCAGGTTTCAATCCGGGGGAGCGTCTATGTCTATAGCTGTTGGTTCTAATCTAGTTGTTAAATGTCCAAATAATGCCACAAATCCAGAATATTATAAAGTCTATTGTGTATTTTCAGGTTTCAATCCGGGGGAGCGTCTATGTCTATAGCTGTTGGTTCTAATCTAGTTGTTAAATGTCCAAATAATGCCACAAATCCAGAATATTATAAAGTCTATTGTGTATTTTCAGGTTTCAATCCGGGGGAGCGTCTATGTCTATAGCTGTTGGTTCTAATCTAGTTGTTAAATGTCCAAATAATGCCACAAATCCAGAATATTATGAAGTCTATTGTGTATTTTCAGGTTTCAATCCGGGGGAGCGTCTATGTCTATAGCTGTTGGTTCTAATCTAGTTGTTAAATGTCCAAATAATGCCACAAATCCAGAATATTATAAAGTCTATTGTGTATTTTCAGGTTTCAATCCGGGGGAGCGTCTATGTCTATAGCTGTTGGTTCTAATCTAGTTGTTAAATGTCCAAATAATGCCACAAATCCAGAATACTATAAAGTCTATTGTGTATTTTCAGGTTTCAATCCGGGGGAGCGTCTATGTCTATAGCTGTTGGTTCTAATCTAGTTGTTAAATGTCCAAATAATGCCACAAATCCAGAATATTATGAAGTCTATTGTGTATTTTCAGGTTTCAATCCGGGGGAGCGTCTATGTCTATAGCTGTTGGTTCTAATCTAGTTGTTAAATGTCCAAATAATGCCACAAATCCAGAATACTATAAAGTCTATTGTGTATTTTCAGGTTTCAATCCGGGGGAGCGTCTATGTCTATAGCTGTTGGTTCTAATCTAGTTGTTAAATGTCCAAATAATGCCACAAATCCAGAATATTATAAAGTCTATTGTGTATTTTCAGGTTTCAATCCGGGGGAGCGTCTATGTCTATAGCTGTTGGTTCTAATCTAGTTGTTAAATGTCCAAATAATGCCACAAATCCAGAATATTATAAAGTCTATTGGGTAAGTATTGCTTTTCGTGATACAAAAATGAACACAGTTAATTCTTAATTAATTAGAAAATGATTAATTGGCAATGAATTGATCAAATGGTTTTTAAGAGTTGTTTGTGTTTCCCTGGTAAATTGAATGAACAAAAAGCCTTGGCAGAAATATAATTAATTGGAAATAATCAGTACATTTACATGTTTTAAACTTAAATTCTTGTTCATTTACAAATCAAATATTGTAAAATTGAAGCATTTGTGGAAAGGCGAGAGTTTAAATTGTATAACCATGCATATTCCAAAGTCAAACTTTTATATTTCACCTGTTTTCTCTCTAACTTAGACTTGAGCAAGATGATATATGTCATATGATCAATGACAAAATGATTCTGACGAGTAACTTATTGTAATAACTTATGCATGATGTTGTGTATTTGTTGCAGGTACCCTCATCAGCGTTCACAAACTGTTTCATTTCAAACTCGGACTGGAACAAGACGGAACTTCTCGTCAATTGTAATAATCCAAACAGAACAACGCCACTCACTTTTGTGACGGAAATCACAGAATTTACTGGTGTACCTTTTGCCAAAGATTTTGTTATAGGAAGAAACTATTATTTAGCTAGTAAGTAAAACCATGATAAAACATATTTCTGAAAACTACTGATAAAAATGTTTGACAAGGTTTGGTCTCTGAACTATCTTTAGTTATTCCTTTGGAATAGTTGAAATCCTCACTCAAGAAATCCTCACTCAATTTCATTCATCTATTTGACTATGTTATCTTGCATATTGATGCTTTTTGATGCCCCACCAGATAAATGCTTTGGAAAACATTGTGGAAAATGAAGAAATTGCATGTGACAAGCAATCTTCATTTTCCACAAGATTTCTACCCCACAAAGACCAATCCATTTTAAATTTCATTCACATGAAAGAGTCGTCTGCAATGTACACTTTTCGATTTGTAACAGTCCAAAATTTGTCATCTGTTATTTGGTTAAACGAAAATTATTTCAGCTTCCTGCTAATACTTTTGTACTTGTATATTTTCAGCGTTTTCTACAGGGACATACAATGGACTTGGGAATACATATGAAGGGGCGTGTTTAGACTACAATATGAAACTAAATCTTACAATCACAGATGCGCCAACGGCATCAACACAAGGTAACACTGGCTTTTCTTTGTCCTTTATCACTTCCCAAACGGCAAAATTTTCGGGTGACCCACTTCAAAAACTGACACAAATGACAAATTGGATGGTATTTAAGATAGAATTTGTGTAAAATGTGGTATAGAAAACATTGAGACAAAAGGAGAAACTGCTGGTTACCAGCAGTTTCTTCTTTTGTTTCAATGTTTTCCCAAGCATTTTCTATTAGGGACATCAAAACCAGGTCTTGTTTGGGAAAGGGTTAACCCATTATCACATATTGTCGCTTTTCGATGCCCCATAAGGGAAGACTTTGGAAAACATTGTGGAAAATAAAGAAATTGCATGTGACAATATGAAACTAAATCTTACAATTACTAATGCGGCAACAGTATCAACACAAGGTATAAACTTGCTTTTCTTTGTCCCTGATTGTTACATACAATATAATGGCCTTAGTCTGGAAAGCTTTGGTGATAAAGTCAGAATCTAATACAGGAGTCTTTCTGACTTTTTACAAAAACCATTCGTCTCATCAATAGATGTGAATCATTCAAGCGAATGAGCAGCTAGAGGCTTGGTTTGGATATAGTGGTAGTAATGGTTCAAGAAATGCCAGGTATCCATTGTAAAATGCTCCACCTTAAACCCCCATCTGGAACTTCTTTCAATTTGGACAAGCTTAGAATTTTGCCGTCTGGTAATGGATTACTTGTTTCCCATTTCAGCTCCCACAAATACAACCTCCTCGTCGACACAATCTACGACAACAAGTACGACACAGAGCTCATCATCGTCATCGTCACAACAGACCACCAGTACGTCACAATCTACGACGATTCTTACATCGACCACATTCTCAACCACCACTTCAGGTATGACTACTAGCATTGTGTCGGAGTTAATGCTTAGGCTTGTCCTGATTGCTTCAAGTTTTGTTTCAAATAAACTAGATCTACCAATTTAAGAATACTTCAATAAGATTTTTATGCACCTGTATTGAGAGATTGGGGGCATATTGTTTTACTCATGTCTGTCTGTCTGTCCTTCTGTCTGTCCGAAAATTTAACAGGCCACTTTGGGGGCATTCATGTATCACAAACACAATTTGTTATTTCTTATTAATGCTGTTGTATTTTGAAATGACTTTTTTATCAAAGACATATTCATAAATGTGTCATTTATACTTATTGTTGTTTATTAGATCTAGTTGATTTAAAAGATGGTGGACAAAATGGTCGCCATGCTTTACACCAATAATGACACAGCATATTTTGTGTATTTGCAGACATTCCTGATTCAACAGACATCGTTATAACAGTGCCGGGCGGTGGTAATACGGGAATTATAGACGCTAGTAGTGCGAGAACGTTGTATCCCTCGTGGATTATAGTGGTGCTCAGTCTTAGTCTTTCATTATACATGTACGTCGGCAGTGTCGGCGTCGGCTTGAACTCTCAACATATAGCCTGTAACGCGCTACGGTAGCATTCAAGGGTGTGGACAACTACAAAATGTGAAACTACAACTTGTTATTGTTGATCTTACCAGAGGAAAAGTGTGTCATCTCTCTCATAATCTCTCAATATTCTGCAATCAAAACAACAAAATGGTTACAATATTGTAAGCTTATGATCTAAATAAGTCTATTAACATAGATACAGAATTGTTAATGAATACAGTCCAGGGAACTGTATTCATCAACAATTCTGAATCTATATTTATAGAATTCTAAATTATTACAAGCAATCTGGTTGGCTTAGATATATGCATCAGCCAATCAGATCATTTATGGAAGCATAACAGTCAAATTTCCATCAAAACTGAGAGAATGATCATTTAGGTATTAAATAATGGTACAAAGGTGACAAAGACGTATTTCCATTATAAATATTCCAAATCCAGGGGTCTTTAAAGCTGTTCTGTAACAACATTCTTCCTTAAGACGATGATTCAAGCGGTACCCTTTACAAGGCTTTCGAAACAGAGAAATGGACAACTTTCAACAGCAGCTTTATGGAACTGGATTTTAAAAATATAGAAGATGTCAATAGGAATGAGACAATGTTCTCATTTGACGTCTAGAGACACAAAATATGTGCTAATAACGCTGGCAGATGTACATATGTACTATCTTGCCGGTCAAGTCATGTGATATCTCCGCTCATTGTGAATGAACCTGTGTAATATTTGTACATAATTAGATAGCTAGTTATACCATATTCAACCCTTTCCAAAACAACAAAATTAGCCATTTCTATTTAGGACGTCAAAACTAGGTCTCGTTTGGGAAAGATTTTACCCTTTCCCAATAAAAAATTTGTAGGCTGGTCCAAATTTAGAAGTTGTTGCAGAAGATAAATAAAAAATTATCTGAAAACAAAAAGTGTTTATTTTCTACATCGAAATCCCTGAGGGAAAAGAAGAAATGCTGATGATCAGCATTTTCTCCTTCTCCCTTAAGGTTTTCTAATCCAAAATTCTAGATGGTCATCAAAACGGTCATGTTTTGGTGAAAGGCTTGAATAGCTAGATATATACAATATCATTATGATTAAAATGATCTGAGTGAATGGATGTTTCTGCTTTTGCGTTAAGTAAATCATGATATAATCTCATTTTCTGACCTATTACCAAATAATTGAATTTTTGACTAACCCAGATTAAAAACAAATTGTGCAGACCAAAAATGGAACGCGAGTGTTTTTCATATGAAATGAGTCTACAATTTGGGATTTATTGGATTTCTGTAGAAGAGAAGATGCTGTTTCTTCTCATTTTATATCCTTATTCGTTTTGGAAAGCTTTCTTTCTATATGTCTTTGAATGAAAACTTATTTGGTAATGGGTCAAAACGCATAAATGAAATATATTTTTGATTAATTTTTAGCTCCACTGGCCTTTCAGGCCAGCGGGCTATTGTCATAGCGGTGTGTCCGTCGTGCGTCCGTCCGTCCGTGCGTCCGTCCGTCCGTAAACTTTTTCTTTAAAAATCTTCTCCTCAGAAACTACTGGATGGATTTCAACCAAACTTCACAGGAATGATCCTTGGGTGACCCTCTCTCAGATTCCTACAATTAGTTTGGATTGAACTAGAATAACTTGAGTTATCTGCCCTTGAATGTCAAAAAAAGCTGGTTTTGACTTTATTTTTACTCTAAAATCTACAAATATTAACCAATCAAGACAAAACTTGGACAGAATATATGTAAGCATGATATCCTGCCTGGGTTCAATTTTCAGCTTGATCGGAATTTTACATCATGAGTTATGTGCCCTTGAATTTGACAAAATTTCCATTTTCGACTTTGTTTTCACTCTAACAACCACAATTGTTAACCAATCAAGATGATATTTGGACAGAATCTTGTTGACAACAAGATCTTGCTTTTGTGTAATTTTCAGGATGATTGCATTACTACAATGTGAGTTATGTGCCCTAGAAATTGACAAAATTTCAGTTTTCAACACTTTTTTAACTTTTGTGGCCACATATATAGATTAATACTGACAAAATTTGGACAAACCATAAGATCTTGCTCGAGTTTAATATTCAGCTTGATTATTGTGGTGTTCAAGACATAAATTATCAAGTCAAAATCATATTTTTAGATCTAAATGTCTTTATTTTCATGACCACTATGATAAATACACAATCGCAACTTCTTGAACTAATTATCATAAAGAAAAACATCTCTTACTGAACTTTAAATTGCTCATATCAAAAGTTACTTCCCTTAGTCTACCACAATTATCAACTCACATATTGAATTATGTGCCCTTGAATTTGGCATAATGACAGTTTTCAACTTTATCATCACTCTAAAAATCCCCAAAATATTAGTCAATCATTTACCTTCTTTTTGCTTTGACCACATAATTGCTTCTCTTTACTTTGTTTCTGCTCTAAGAATCACAAGAATTTTAAAATATACCAGTTTAAGCATTTAGATAAATTTGTCAATTTTTTTATAGTAAACCACAAGAAATTCAGGCCTGTGGAGCGACTCTAGACCTTCAGGTCTTTCTAGTTAGTTCAACCACCATTTTTTCCCTATGATATTTCATGTAATGAAATACAAATGCTGGAACGCAGATCTTTATTCTACTAGTCATGATTTTACCTTTACTGAATATCAATTTTCCAATGATAACTAATGATAGTTTTAAGGTATTCCACCCATCATTAGATACTAAACGCTTTGTGCATCTTAGGGCGTCATCCATAGCAATGGAAAAGAGTATTCCTGGTCAATTTCCGTTGCCACAGAGGGTTTCTCTCATGAATGACGCCGGAAGATGCACAAAGTGTTTGGTATCTTATGATAAGTTGTAATCATCAATTCAAATGATCTAATTGAAAACAATTGAATCGTTATAAATCAAAATTATTATACCCCCACAACGAAGTTATGGGGGGGTATAGTGGAATCAGGTTGTCCGTCTGTCCGTCCATCCGTGGACATAATCTTGTGTCCTCTTCTCCTCCCACAGTTTTTGACCAATTTTGCTGAAATTTTATTAGGTTGTTCCCTATCATATGAAGTTGTGCACCTGCAATTTTCATCTTGATCCAGTGATTAGTTTCAGAGTTATGCCACTTTGAAATTTTTAAGGAGGGGGGGGGGGGGAGTAGTCAAAATTTAAAATTTTGTTTCCGTGCTCTAACTCTAGAACCATTTTGATAGGATCATGAAACTTTACACAGTTGTTGCCCATGACCCAAGGAGGTGCCCTATTGTTTTTGGGTCACCAAGGTCAAAGGTCAAGGTCACAATTGGACTTTGTTCAAAATCTGTTTCCAGGCTCTAAGTCAAGAACCTTTTGACCTATAGCACTTTTTCAGTGACAAAGCCCTAGTGGGGGATATTTGTCCGTTTTGCGACAGTTCTAGTTTTGTAACTAATTTTATTTGAATATGATTATGCATTCCTCTTGTTATATTTTGAAAATGGAATAAAAGAATTACGAAATTAAATCTTAAATTGAAATTGATCATTTTCACAATTTCTAGTTTCACCCAAAATAATTTCAGTACATATAGTTATAGACACATTTCATCTCAATCATATAAAGTGGGTATCTATCCACTCTAATTGTTATTTAATCACATTTTAGGACAAAAATATACATTTCTGATTGTCAGTTAATTTCACTGCAATATAGGCTGTTCAAAACTTATTTAACCCTTAACACATGAGGACATTTTTATATGCACTTCACGACATAAACAGTTGGGAAAACATTCTTCAAAATGAAGAAAATGCTTGTGACAAGCAATTTCTTCATTTCCAACAATGTTTTCTACCAAGAGACCTTAAAATTCAAAACTTCATTCACTTGAAACTGTCATCTGCAACATCTTTGAAATTGGTGGACCAGTCAAAAAAGAAGATAATTGCTGTCTAGTAATGAGTAATTAACTGTTTCCAAAACACTGACTGCTTTTGATCGGACAAAACATTTCTTAGCCCAAGTCTTAGTACATGGACATGTGAACAAAATATGTTAGAAAAGTTGCTGGCGACATAAAAACTAGCAAGCAAAATTATACATTCAGGCGTGTTCGTTTCTCTTCTTCAAAGAATGATTGATAGATCTGCGACATGTTTTTGTGATACATCTAATTGTTTTAAGATTTTTCATTTCCATTTGTTTGTAATTATTTGGTTCACAACATGCATGATTCATCAAATTTTTAGCTTTGTAAATTATAACCATATTTGAAAAATTTGGTACCAAATATATTTTTAGATTGTAAAAAGTCACATCAATGATAAAAGTACATACTGAATTTCATGTATAAAACATTGCATAATAATGATTTTCAAATTCTTTTCTTTTGAACAATTTTCTAAAGGGATCCTAGTTATGCGTACTCAATACTCTTGAATGCTAGGATGTCAAAGAGAAGTCTTAAGCTTACCGTTATAACCCATATTCCTGCATAATTATGGTTTTTGATGCCCCGCGAGATAAAAGATTTTGAAAACATTGTGACAAGCAATTTCTTCATTTTCCACAAGGTTTTCAACCCAGAAAGACAAAATTTCTGCAACATGTTTAAATCTGGAATTTCTAAAATTTTGTTGTATTGTAATGGGTTAATACTGTACAATGTTCAGGCAATAATGCATCATGCTCAAATTAATCAACTTTGCTTTCCTTACACAAAGATTCATTTTTTTGTACCCATCAAAATTACATTAATTTTCTTTAAGTTTTGTTACATTTAAACAGTATTTTTTCATTTAATTTTATTCATCCGTTATTTGGAAATGTTTTACTGTAATCACATAAAACATCGTTTTTAGTTTTTCAGAAGAAATGAACAAAAACATGCATAATTATGTCGTAAACGATTACAAGTAATTGTTTCGTGTTTTGTTAATCATTTCCGATCTTGTATATTCCCAACAGATTTTTACACCATTAAAAAATCAATAATGAATTCCTACAAACAATAAATTTTTAATTTGTGAAATGACTGAGAAGTCCCCGGAGTAAAGAAGGCCATGTTCTGATAAGAAATTCTGTCAGATTAGCTTTATTGCCCGCAACCTTTGTTTATTTTTCACCTCCATGGAATAATTTATGACTTTAGAAAAACATTTTTTAAAACCACCTCATTATATTTACCCTTTCACAAACAACAAAATTTTTGACAGATCCAAATTAAAGCAGTTTGCTGCTGTCAAAATTGATGTTATGAATTGAGCATTTACACTACAGCATGGAAAGCATTGAGAAAAAAGAAGAAAATGCTGATTTATAATCAGCATTTTCTCCTTTTCCGAATTCCAAAGACCTCAAAACCTGTTGTTAATTGTTTGGGAAAGCTTTATAGATTTTAAGCATTATTAACATCAATACTTTTCAAACATCTAAGTAACAATTGAAAAGAACACAGCCATGGAAATACATTGAAGAAAAAGAAAAAAATGTTCCAAATGATTCATGTGAAGTTTTAAATCTTTTCTTTTCCCTTACCCGCTTTCTCTGTTATAATGTTGATACCAAAAAAGAAACTGAAGCCTTATTATGTATATTGTATATGAATGAATTAAACCCTTTTCCAAATGACATAATTTTAGACTTCCTATTTGGAAGCTGCATCCAGACGATGAAACAGAAAGATTTGATTTTAGTGCAATATTAGCAAGGAAAATAATGAAGCAAAAGAAGAATATGCTGGTTATCAGCATTTTCTTCTGTTGCTTCTTTGTTTTCTGAAGCAATTTACATTAGGGATATCAAAACCAGGTCTTGTCTCGGAAAGGGGCTTATTAGTGAACAGACTTTGATACAGTGTAAATGTTATGTGTATAATATTGTATAAATGTGTATAAATTAGATTTGTACATATGTAAATAGATGTAAAAATGCATGAGAGATAGTATATTTTGTGACCCTGGAAAGCGAAAAGGACCCATCTTGCAACATTGACCATTATACCAATGGTTTAAAAACTAGCTTCCCTTCAACAACAAGAAAATATGATTCGTGCGAAGACATCTCCAAAGAAAATTTCATGTTGACATCTGTGACAACGGAAACTGACTAGGGATACCCTTGTCAATTTTTGTTGCCATGGATGACGCCGGCAGTTGTTCGAAGTGTTTGTTATCCAATGACGGATGGAATACCTTCATAAAGATTTCAGTGTTGGGGATTGTCAAAGATAAGTATGACTGAACATATCTTTTGATTGTTCTATCGATAATCATTTTAAGAGCAGTGTTTGGGCTCGTTGATAGTTTGTTGTAGTCATGTAACAACAGTTTCATCATATCGATGCTTTTTAACGAAAACCTTGTAACTGCAGCTTGTTTTAAGCTGCAGTTACGAGGTTTTCATTGAAAAGCGACAATATGATTCTATAGAGATATACATGTAGTTGCTTGATGTCTCCTTTTTGCTTCAGGGATAACATATTTGTTGATTCTGTTGAGTTTTCGTGTACTTACAATGTCTTGTGAAAATTGCTGAAAAAATGGGAAAAAGTCATTTTTATAATGAAAAATAAACAAAATAATTTAAAAATGACTCAATGGTCTCTTGTCTGATTTGTCCCGATTTTGTTTTGTTTGAAACTCTTAATTCATAATTATCATCTAAATCATTAATTGCTGGTCATTAAAATTTGTATTTTCTGTACTCAAGAAATTCGGTCATAATTTCCTGTAGGAATAGATTTTCCGGCAACATTTACCCCATGAAACCATGCTTTTAGAATGGGTATAGTTTCTTAAAAGGTATCTCATTGCAATTAAGATTAAGAAAGAATCAATACAGTGCAGTTTTATTAGGATCTATGCTTTTCTCTGATGGTGTCTTCATGTAATGAAGAAACTATTTATAAGAGAATATCATGGACCTTGGTCTGGCTGTATGTATATGCTGGCTGATCTGGATTCATATTGGTTTTCAATTTCATAAGGAGCATTTTCCATATCCAAACTTGCCTAATTATGCATCTCCAAAACAAGCCCTGGAGTTGATGTCTGTCATAGGAAAGTCTTAGGAAAACATTGAAGCAATAGAAGAAAATGCTGATTATCAGCATTTTCTTCTTATGTCTCGATATTTTCAGTGCGATATTTTCTGTGCTATATCGTTCACAAATTGCATTCTCAATAAGTTCCTTTTTGTTGTCTGGAGCATCTTTCAATATAGAACTGTCAAAATTGTAGCTGTTTGCGAACGGGTTAAGGCAATGACCAAGTATGAAGGTATTTCAAAAATGGAACCCTGTTGTTTTCCATGCAATGAAATGCAAAGTGCATGAAATGCAATACTTTTGAATTAACCTTTTCCTGAATGGCAAAAAAAAATGATATAAAAGATGCTGCAGACAGCAAAAAAGATATGGATAAAGATAGGATTTGCACATGATATAGCATAGAAAATATTGAGTCAAAAGGGGGAAATGCTGATTATCAGCACTTTGAATATCAGCATTTTATTCTCTGCCTCAATGTTTTCCAAAGCCTTCACTCTCAGGAACACCAAAATCAGATCTTGTTTGGAAATGGGTGAAACTAATCAATTATTACTTATAAATCCACAAGCAAAAATTGACAGTGACGTAGCTTTGTGTTTATCGTTTACAACCAATCAACCTGTTCATTTATCACGTGCACATTGTAAACGGTTCAAATGGGAAGAGTTTATTGGTTTAGAAACAGTATAAACACAAAACTATGTCAGTGTCAATTTTTGCTTGTGGATCTATAAGACCAGTCGAATGTTTGTTGTCTCAAAATGCTGGTAACTGATTCCTGTTCATACTGCTACTTCTATACCAATGATTGTTACTTTAATATTTACATGTTAATGGTTTTGTGTTAAACAAAGAAATTATTTGTGCAATTTGTTTTGTACCACATAAAAAAGTATATTGACTTTTTTCTCAATAAAAACTACATGAACATCAAGAAATGTTTTCTTATTTTTATCAACCATGTTCAGAATTCTGTAACAAATTCTGAGTCGTAACAATTAAGGCCTTGGCGAACTCGGAACCTCTTGACAGTGAAGCTGACGCTCTATACATGTACCTCTCAACCACATACGCCACATCTCCTTCTTGAAGAACTGGTCCCAAGTCTTTTAACCCTTTCCCTGACAAGATCTGGTTTTGACGTCCCTATTGAAATAGGCTTGGGAAAACATTGAGACAAAAGAAGAAAATGCTGATAATCAGCATTTTCTCCTTTTGCCTCAATATTTTCTATGCTATATCATACACAAATTCTATTGTAAACAAGGCCAATTTGTCGTCTTCAGCAGCTTTTGAAATGGAAATTTTTGAAAATATGCTGTTTGGGAAAGGGATAATATGGCAGAGACAAATTAATGGCAATGTATTTTTAGCTCACGAAGTGCTCGAGGTGAGTTATTGTGGTCACTTTTTGTCCGGCGTCCGTCCGTCCGTCAACATTTGGGGTGTTTACACTCTAGCATCCACAAAAGTTACTCAATCTTGATCAAACTTGGCCAAAACAAGTACGATCATAAGTTCTCGGACAAGTTTGATTATGGGCCTGATCGGACCAGAAAGTGCGGAGTTATCTGCCCTTGAATGTCAAAAAATGCTGTTTTTAAATTTGTTTACACTCTAGCATCTACAATTATTGATCAATCAAGACAAAACTTGGACATAATGTTGGAGACCATAAGATCTTGGATGAGGTCAATTTTCAGTCTGATCTGACCAGAAAGATGAGAGTTATGTGCCCTTGAATTGGGCAAAATTGCCACTTTTTTGCTGTATTCAAAAAAGAGTTAATCTAAGGGAAGGAACTCTGACATTACTTTTCTTCAGTATAAGTAGAGTTATCTAGTTTGATAGAGGATATAAATAGATTTACACTCTAGAATCCCATTACCAAACAACAAAATTTTAGCCTAGTCCAAAATCATAGGTGTTGCAGACGACAAGTTCCATTGAACAAAATTTAACATTTTTTGGTCTTTCTTGGTAGAAAACATTGTGGGTAATGAAGAAATTGCTTGTCACAATGTTTTCCAAAGCCTTTATTTTGTGGGGCATCCAAAAGCGCCAATGTGTGGGAAAGGGTCAATCAAGACAAAACTTGGACACAATGTTGGGGACTATAAGATCTCCGATGAGTTTGATTTTCAGTCTGATCTGATCTGAAAGTCAAGAGTTACGTGCCCTTGAATTTGACAAAATTGCCATTTTCGGCTGTTTTCAACCTTTTTTACACTCTAGAATCTACAATTATTATTCAATCAAGACAAAACTTGGACACAATGTTTTGGACCATAAGATCTGGGATTAGTTTGATTTTCAGTCTGATCTAATCAGAAAGTCAAGAGTAATGTGCCCTTGAATTTGACAAAATTGCTGTTTTTTACTGTTTTCGACTTTGTTTACACACTAGAATCTACAATTATTGACCAATCAAGACAAATCTTGGACACAATGTTGGAGACTATAAGATCTCAGGTAACTTCGATTTTCAGTTTGATCTGATTAGAATGTCAAGAGTAATGTGCCCTTGAATTTGATAAAATTGCTGTTTTTGGCTGTTTTCGACCTTGTTTATACTCTAGAATCTACAATTATTTATCAATCAAGACAAAACTTGAACACAATGTTGGTGACTATAAGATCTTGGATGAGTTGGATTTTCAGTCTGATCTGATGAGAATGTTGAGAGTTAGGTGCCCTTGAATTTGACAAAATTGCCATTTTCGGCTGGTTTCGACCTTGTTTACATTCTAGAATCTACAATTATTGATCAATCTATACAAAACTTGGACACAATGTTGGGAACCATATCATATGAGTTTGATTTTCAGTCTGATCTGATCAGAAAGTTGAGCGTTTTGTGCCCTTGAATTTGACAAAATTGTTGTTTTCGGCTATTATCGACCTTGTTTATACTCTAGAATCTACAATTATTTATCAATCAAGACAAAACTTGGATACAATCAGGGCTACAGATAAGTGGAGGTGAAGACATACTAATATTGTATTTTCGAATTCAAATCCTATGCTGTGGGTACTCATTTGAATCGTCTCGACGAGACGATACAAATGAGTACCTACAACATAGGGTTTGATGATCACTGACAGCATTATTGCATTTTGAAAAGTCACCACCCCCTCTTATCTAGCTGGAGCCCTGTACAATGTTTGGCACCATAATTTAGATCTCGGATGAGTTAGATTTTCACAACCTTATTGACCATAAGTTCTTTTTCAGTCTTAAAGTAATAAATATTAATTGAATTGAACAAAAGTGTTGCTCATATCATTTAGGTTCAGGTGAGCGATATAGGACCATCATGGTCCTCTTGTTCAAAATACACTTTTCTATTCAGGCACTAGCGATCCGGAAATAATGTTCAGCTACAAAGCTGTAAGGACAGCTTTAAGCATCAGCGTCAAAAATGTGATAGAGATATTCAAAAAGAATTTCTTATGGCATTTGAGATCAATAGGGAACCGATCAGCCAGTGCCTGATCAAGTCTTAATCCTTTTCAAAACAAGACTTGTTTGTGACGTCCCTAATAGAAGACCCCGAGAAATATTTTCGCAAAAGAAAAAATGCTGATTCAGCATTTTCTTCTTTTGTCTCAATGTTTTCCCAAACCCTTTCTACTATGTACGTCAAAATCAAGTCTTGTGTGGGAAATGATTGAATAACATCATTATGTTACACATAAGTCTATGACCCCCTCTTCTCCCTATTGGTTTCTACAAAAGCTTGATTTACACAAGTCGTCTGTAAAGAGTTGACGAAGCGGGTCATTGTCTCGTGACAGGCAAGCCCGTACGAAGAAATTTTATATTGGGTGGGCTAAAGCCCCCGTGTCTGAATTTGGGGGGGGGGGGGTGCTAAATTGGATTTTCCCTAATTTTTCAGTGTGAAATGAGGAAAATTTGACATTTATGACTTACTTTGGTGGGGGTAGCTAAGTCCTCTCTAGACTCCCCCTCCCTGTTCCTATGGGCCTGATACGGTCATTGTCTCATGTGATAAGCGTCTTTTTAGTCTTACCCCACATCCAAGTCGAAAGATATTGACAGGCCCGTAGGAACTTGAAGCAATTTCATTTTGGAAGAGGGATTGCCCAAGCCCCTGTCCGGGCCAGTGTCTTGAATGTTGGAGGGGCCAAATTGGATTTCCCCAATTTTTCGGTGTAAAATAAGGAACAGTCTGTAATTCTGGCCAACTTTGGCTTAGCCCCCTTTCCTAAGGGCCTGATTGTAGAAGACGAAATGAATTTTAATGAAAACTTAAGTTTTTAAGATAGATCTAGCATAAAACTCATTGAAGGAATAGGAGAACACATTTATTACCATGTAGATGTAGGCATATATACGTTTTCTTCTTCTTCTCACCCACGGGTTCCTGGCATCATTTTTGGTTCTTCAAAACCACGGCTTGTTGAGGAAATGTTCATTCAATCATTAAGACACAAAATATAATAAAAGTCTATGACCCTTCTCCTCCCCTCGTGATATCTGCCCATGCTTGATTTGTCGTCTGTAAAGAAAATTGACGACGCGAGACGTTGTCT
The DNA here is from genome assembly GCA_963680895.1 of Fragum sueziense. Classification (NCBI taxonomy): domain Eukaryota; kingdom Metazoa; phylum Mollusca; class Bivalvia; order Cardiida; family Cardiidae; genus Fragum; species Fragum sueziense. The sequence continues at coordinate 2,430,019 of OY804602.1, read as the reverse complement.
AGTGTGATAAGCGTCTATTTACGGACGTAACCATTTCCCAAAAAATTTGAACGTTTTTGACGTTCCCATGAAAAAAGATAGGAAAAAATTGAGACAAAAGAAGAAAATGCTGATAATCAGCATTTTCTTCTTTTGCCTCAATATTTTCTGTGTTATAATCTGCACAAATTCCTTACTCATCAACACTTAGGTTGTCGTCTGCAGCATCTTCCGAATTGGACCGTTCTTGAAATTTGTCGTTTGGGTAAGAGTTAATTGTCTTCTGATACGATCTAACGACATTCTTCAATATGAACGATCAATGAACAGTCGAAATGCCGTAACGAACTGATAATTATTCACTCCACGGTTCAATATCAACAAAAATGTAGATATAGAAAAATGAATGCATTTCAAATGGTTCAAATATAAATTATTTATGCCTTTGGTATATTGCATGTTTTGATATATTCATATCCACTAGTCCTTCTTTTCTGCAGGGTATACTCTGTGACATCAACGTATTTGTGACCACGGTACATGTAATGGTGATAGGGTGGAAAGTGTGCGGGTATTGCTGCTTTCAGTTGACATAAAGTCTGCAATAAGAACTGATTAAACATGGGGCTTTTAATGTTTCCTGGGCCTTGAACCATAGAGGCCTTCTGAAGACATTCAGGGACTAGACAGTGGCTACTGACTAGTTTGTTTGCTTGCTTGAATCTTACAGAGCTAGCCCTAGAGGTGGATGTCAGTTGTTGTAGGTACTGAGATCATGGGGATGTCTACCAGACCACAGGCGATTCTGTTCATTATAGTCTCATTAATTTAACATTCTTTCAAAGCTTACCTTTAAAGTCACACAACAATCTATCGGATTGGCCGAGACATAGATATATCTACATCTCGTCCATTCAGATGGCTTGTGATGAAATTTTGATTTAGACAATCAATTAACCCTTTCCCAAACGACCAAATATTTGGGTGATCCACTTCAAAAACTGCCACAAATGCCAAAGTGAATGTTATTAAAGATTGGGTTTGTGTAAAATATGGACAGAAAATATTGAGACAAAAGGAGAAACTGTTGGTTATCAGCAGTTTCTTCTTTTGTTTCAATGTTTTCCCAAGCCCTTTCTAGGCTATAAGGGACGTCAAAACCAGGTCTTGTTTGAGAAAGAGATAAGAAATGGTTGGTGAATCCCCAGAACTTTTGTTTAGTCTGCAAAGCCCCATGATCGCTATAAGCCTAATACTGATGCACTTTTACCGAGCTGTCAGATAGCGTTAATGAGACTGAATGTGGATAAAAATCTAAATGTTTGTTTGAAAAGGTAATGTAGCGAGTAGATTATATATAGAATCAATTGATGAAGTTCTGTGAATCGCAAAATCAATTGATGACACTCCATGTAAAGATGGACCAACGCAGTTCTATAGTTAGCCTTTTTCGTAAACCACAAACAGTTAGTATTTCCCACAATTGTAGGCCTAATGAAGATTTTCAGTCGTCAAAAGCAATGCGATAAATACATCAGATCTATGATTGTTATGAAGGATTGCATTAAAAACCAGGAAAGTAGCCTATAAATTAAAAACATAGCCGACAGGTTCTAATTAGCATTTTCTCATTCTGATTCCATGCTTTCCAGATGGTTCTTACCCAGGCAAAGGAAAGTTTAGAGAAGATACGTACATGGTCTAGGACTATACATAATACTATATCTATTTGAGAAAGAGAAACAGAATTTCACACCATAAAGTGTTTCTTTTCACCAAGAATGTTGCTCTCTGTGCCTGATCTATAGATCTATGCACAATATAAGATATTTTATTCAGCACCGCTAATTTCATTTTGTAGTCTGTGACGCCTCTCAATTTGGAGAAGCCAAAGATTTGTCGTTTGGGACGTGGTTATTGTTATTAATAATTCAGTTCCTACAGATTCCAACAGCCGACAATTTGAATGTTTTCACGCGGTAGAACTTATCGCTGTGTCCCGGCCTATTTAATATTGCGCTCCAGTGAACAGTACAGGAACCATGCTGATAAGCTGACGGCGAGCGTTTCGTCCCGAATACATTCGTACCCAACTAATCCGGTTAGGTTTTTAGCGTAACAAATGCTGTATAATGGAACCAGCCGGGTAAAACTACAGTTTTAATATTATTTCTATTGACATTGGTCGGGATTTAATGGCTAGATTTGTAAAAGACCCGCCTTTTCCGATGTTGAAATAACTTGAAATGATTAGGCTACATTAGGTATTCACCAATAAAAAATAATGTACATGTATTCATGATTAAAACCGAATCACTGACCTGTGACCGCTCACTTAACCCTTATGGACAAACGACAAAATCAAAGAACTGGTCCAAATGGAAATGTGCTGCAGACAGCTGACCCGTAGTAACAGGGGGATAGGAGGGGCTTAGCCTCCCACCCCCAAAGTTGACCCAAAATGCCGAATTTTCCTTATTTTACACTGAGAGCCCCACAAATATTCAGACACAAGAGCTTGAGCCCACCCAATATGAAATTGCTTCCTACGGGCCTGAGACATTAACACTAGATCTCATGTCATTTCATATACTTGGCCTATCCTACGGAGATTTAAACGTAGCCTAATAGAGGTGAAAACATCCAGCGAATACAATTACTAGTATTTCAGGATTTTCTTCTCTTGTCTCGTGTTTTCTAGAGATTTCACTCACATGGAACTCCAAACCGTGGCTTGTTTGTGAAATGGTCAATAGGTATGCTATATGCACCGTATTTCCTATCACGAAAGACTTATGAAAAGCGATGTTAACCCATTACCAAATGGCAAAATTTTAGACTTGTTCAAATTCAAAGATGTTGCAGATGAAAATTTAAAGTAATTGAAATTCTACTTTTGGGGGTCTTTTTGTATTGAAAACATTGTGGAACATGAAGAAGTGCTTGTCACAAGCAATTTCTTCATTTTCCACAATGTTTTCCAAAGCCAAAATCTTGTATGGAGTCAAAAGGAGTCATTGTGTCGTAATGGGCTATGACTACTGCCTACAGGTAACTCTTGGTTTCTGTACCCACCCACTGTTGTTTATTGAACTAAAACGAAGTTTTCTACAGTTTCATTTGGAAGATTTTTCTTTAAATGCATGGACAATGCAATGGTGTTGAAATCATAAATCAACATTGGTTTGGTCTTTAATGTGAGTATGATGAGTATTGGAGAATGTAAAGTAGTATGCATGATAAGGCTACTCAAACATTTTCCTTACAATATACCTACGACGGCTATTCATCTCCTCCGCAATGTAACATTTCTAGAAGACGAAATTGTGCGCTTATTTTTCAGGTTTAGTGTAATTGTTGTTTAAAAAATGCAAAAGAAATCGGTTAACGTGTAGCTAAATGGTTTAACATATCGTCGGGGTAAACACAAAACATCGTATGTCCGAATTTCAAGTAAATTTTTTCAGTTTCGGGAGTTATTATTTTTTCTTCCACTTTAAAACCTTCCAAAAATGAGATACAATGTTTTGCATTAACACCGACGCTATACGAGTAAAGATGTATCTATCAAGCCAAAACTTTACGAAGTTGGCATGTTTTTCAGATGCCTAAGCTACCAAGTATGGTCTCCTTAAAATGGCTGTCTAAGAAAACTACGCACATGTAGACCATTCTTTATCAAAGAAAAGTTGGACACGAAACAGAGAAGGAAAGAAACCGTCGAAAAAAAAATGATGGTAATAATCGTTTTTATTTGCTCCACTGGCCTTTCAGGCCAGCGGGCTATTGTCATGGCAGTGTGTCCGTCCGTCTACGTGCGTGCGTGCGTTAACTTATTCTTTAAAAATCTTCTTCTCAAAAACTACTGGATGGATTTCAGCCAAACTTCACAGGAATGATCCTTAGGTGACCCTCTCTCGATTCCTTCAAAGAATTCGGATTGAACCAGAACGACCTGAGTTATCTGCCCTTGAATGTCAAAAATAGCTGGTTTTGACTTTGTTTTTAATCTAAAACCTACAAATATTGACCAATCACGACAAAACTCGAACAGAATATAAATATGCATTATATCCTGCCTGGGTGTAATTTTCAGCTTGATCTGAATTTTACATCATGAGTTATGTGCCCTTGAATTTGACAAAACTGCCATTTTCGACTTTGTTTTCACTCTAACAACCACAAATATTAACCAATCAAGATGATACTTGGAAAGAATCTTGTTGACAATAAGATCTTGCTTATATGTAATTTTCAGCATGATCATATTGTTACAATCTGAGTTATGTGACCTTGAAATTGACAAAATTTCAGTTCGACACTTTTTTCACTCTTGCAGCCATAAATATTGACTAATATATAGACAAAATTTAAGGTTTCCAACCCCTCAAAAGCACCAAAGACCCAAATGTAAAATTTGAAAAGTGCAAGTTTTTCCTAAGCTGGGTTATATTTCCATTCCAAATACAAATATAAGCATTTTGAACAGTTTAGAATTTTGAATAAATGCACACTTATAGAAATATTTGACAAAAATGTTCAAAAATACCTCCCTTGCATATGAATAAAGGGTAAAATGATATTTGTAAATTATTTTCTTCTTGAATCATAATCTTGAAATCTGGCACGGTGAATCAACTTATTTGAAGATTATTTACATATTGTTTGTGTAATTTGATGCATTCCGTATGGCTAGAAAGTGGTGATTTTTTTAGGGTCTGTAACCAATCAAGATGATACTTGGAAAGAATCTTGTTGACAATAAGATCTTGCTTATATGTAATTTTCAGAATGATGGTGACTATTAGATCTTGCATGAGTTTAATTTTCAGCTTGATTGTAAACTCACATACTGAACAAGAGATGTTTGTAAAACATATATGCCCCCTCAAGGGCCTACATTTTATGTAGGTCAAAGTCCAAGGTCAAGATCACAAGGTTCAAGGTCATGGTCAAATATGAAAGATCTTGGTAGGAAGTGTCCATGTGTGAAATATCAAGGCTGTATATGTAAAAGGACATGAAATATAGGCCAGGTTAAAGTTTTTAAAAGTAGGCCAAATGCCAAGGTCAATGTCCAAGGACATGGTCAAATGTGAAAGGTCTTTCTTGGAGGTGTCCATGTGTGAAATATCAAGGCTGTAGGTGTAATAGGACATGTTATATATGCCTGGTTTTAGTTTTTTAAAAGTAGGTCAAACTCCAAGGTCAAGGTTGCAATATTCAAGGTCATGGTCAAATGTGAAAGGTCTTGGTAGGAGGTGTCTATGCGTGAAATATCAAGGCTGTAGGTGTATAGGACATAAGATATAGGCCAGGTTAAAGATTTTTAAAAGTATGTCAAACTCCAAGGTCAAGGTCAAACAGGCCAAGGTCATGGTCAAACGCGAAAGGTCTTGGTAGGAGGTGTCCATGTGTAAAGTATCGAGACTGTATAGGTAACAGGACATGAGATACAGGCCTAGTTTAAGTTTTTAAAAAAATGTCAAACTCCAATGTCAAGGTCCAAGGTAATGGTCAAAAGTGAAATGTCTTGGTTGGAAGTGACCATGTGTGAAATATCAAGGCTGTATGTGTAAAATGACATGAAATATAGGACAGGTTAATGTTTTATAAAAGTAGGTCAAACACCAATGTCAAGGTCACAAGGTCATGGCCAGATGTGAAAGGTCTTGGTCGTAGGTGTCCATGTGTCAAATATCAAGGCTGTATGTGTAAAAGGACATGATATATCGGCCAGATTATTTTTTTTAAAAGAAGGTCAAACTCCAAGGTCAAAGTCACAAGGTCCAAGGTCATGGTCAAATTTGAAAGGTCTTGGTATGATGTTTCCATGTGTGAAATATCAAGGCTGTATGTGTAATAGCACATGAGATATAGGCCCAGTTTAGATTTTTTAAAAGTAGGTCAAACTCCAAGGTCAAGGCCACAAGGTCCAAGGTCATAGTCATATGTGATAGGTCTTGGTCGGAGGTGTCCATGTGTCAAATATCAAGGCTGTATGTGTAAAAGGACATGATATGTCGGCCAGGTTAAATATTTTTAAAAGTAGGTCAAACTCCAAGGTCAAGGTCACAAGGTCATGGTCAAATGTTTTAGATCTTGGCAGGTGTCCATGTGTGAAATATCAAGGCTGAATGTGTAATAGGTCATGAGATACATTATGCCCGGTGTAATTTTTTTTAAAATAGGTCAAACTTCAAGGTATAGGTCACAAGGTCATGGTCAAATGTGAACGATGATGATAGGAGGTATCCATGTGTGAGATTTCAAGGCTGAATGTGTAAAAGGACATTAGATATAGGCAAGGTTAAGAATTAAGTGTAAAAATCAACAAAGGGCAAACTCCAAGAATTTGATCGGCAGAGTTATGGTTCTTGTGCACTGCACCTCTCCATAATGAGATATATTTACCTGAAAAGTTTCATGATTCTACCTTGCATACTTTTTGAGTTGTGCTGCGGACAAGAATCAAGTTTGAAAATCAACAAAGGGCAATAACTTCAAAAATTTCATCGGCAGAGTTACGGTTCTTGTGCACTGCACCTCTCCATAATGAGATATCCACCTGTAAAGTTTCATGATTCTATCTTACATATTTTTTGAGTTGTGCTCCGGACAAGAATCAAGTTTGAAAATCAACAAAGGGAAATAACTCCAAAAATTTCATCGGCAGAGTTACGGTTCTTGTGCACTGCACCTCTCTATGATGAGATCTATCCACCTATGAAGTTTCATGATTCTACCTTTAATACTTTTCGAGTTATACTCCAGAAACGGTTTGGTTTACCGACCGACCTACCGACCGACACTTGCAAAACAATATACCCCCATTTTCTTCGAAAGGGGGCATAATTAGGCCTACATGTCCTTGAATTTGGCAAAATCACAGTTTTCAATTTTATTATCGCTCTTACATCCCAAAAACATTAGTCAATCTTTCTTTTTGCTTTGACCACATGATTGCTGCTTTTTACTTTGTTTTCCCTGTAAGAATCACAAGTATTGAAAAATCTAGTCAAAACTTGGATTAAATATTAAAAGAAATTTAGGCCTGTGGAGCGAGTCAAGAGCTTCAGGTCTTTCTAGTTTTTTCTCTCGTAGGCTTTACTACTCACTACTAGAGTTAGTCACTCATATTGAGATTCTTTTCATTGTTTTGCGGCAAAACATATTAAATATGAGGGTCAGAAACAAATTTTCATTTTGGGACGTAAACAGCACAATACGACCATTGATGGTCAATTATAGTCTAAGGGGAATAACAAATGCAAGAATAAATTAGTTTTTATTGTTTAAAGTTGTCTCCCTGAGAAGCCCAAAGTGAAACGATTATGCTGATTACAGATGCTGCTTTTAAATACTTTCCCAAACAAGACCTGGCCCCGGTTTCTCGAAAAAACTTAAGTATATTCTCATGAGAACATGCTCAACTTCAAAGGGATACTCTCCAACGTTGAAGGGTATTCGATTGAAGTTCACGTGGATTTCGTGCGATTTGAGTACCGTGCACAGATTTGAGCATGAGAACATACTTAAGTTTTTCAAGAAACCGGGGCCTGGTTTTAACGTAACCTAATAGAATAGGCCTGGGAAAATATTGAGACAAAAATAAGAAATACTGATAATCCCCATTTTCTTCTTTTGCCTCAGTACTTTCTTGGATAAATTGTACACAAATCATAATTTATTTAACATCCATTTTGTCATCTATTGAGGAAAGCAGATAAAATGCTAAAAGGGGTTTGACTTGCATGCTTTTTGAGACTAAAACATCCTTCCTTTTGACTATTCCAATATGAAAATTACTACAGACAACAAAATGTTTGTTGAATATCATTTGTGCACAATAAAGCACAAATGAAGGACTGAGCCAAGAGGGAAAAATGCTAGTTTTCATAATTTTCTTAATTTTTTAAGCTTTGACTATTAGGGACTCCAAAACCTGGACTTGTTTAGAAAGGATTTAGTCCGTGAGCCAGACCCCGAAATTTTGACTTTCGGTACCATCTGAGGTGAAAAATGCTATCATGCATTTTTGAGTACCTAAACTATCCTAGTGTTGGAAAATATGTGATAGCATTCTGAAAGCGGTAGCTTTCTATGAAAATTTACCCTTTTTTCAACCCTACCCTTTATTCACCGAATTCAAAACTTGGTAACCAATAAAATCGTCATGACTTTCAAAATAATACAGAAAATTCCATATGGTAAGATATCTTTATCATATGGCTATTTAACATAGAGTAGGATGTTATCTATTGAATAAAACCATTTTGAGGCCGTTTTTATGGGAAAATGTATTTTTCGTTGCATTAAAATGAGTGCTTATCAATTGATAAATGAAAATCAGATCAATTTTGCCTTTTAATGCCATATTTTCTATCTAAAACTTCCTTCATTGACATTTTTCTAACAATTATAGTAATTGGATGACACATGTGTTATAGAGAATTATTTTGATAATTTAATTTTGCGCTAAATCATTCTTGGTGATAGCATAAAGCGAAAACTTGTAAATTACCCCACCCACCACTTAATGCATGGTTTTGGTCAATTTCTCAAATTTTCAAAATATTCCTTCTTTTAAAGACTCTGACAATCTTAGAATCCTACTCTGCTGATGATAAGCAACAATTATTTCACAACAAGAACTATCCTGGAGACATACGAGATACTTTAACCCTTATCGTTACCCTTAACCCTTACTGTAGTCCGTGAACCAGACACGGAAATCTTGACTTTCGATCAGTACCAATTCTGAAGTGAAAAACGCTATCATGCATTTTGAGTTCCTTATCTATCCTAGTGTTGGAAAATGTGTGATAGCATTCTGAAAGCGGAAACTTTCTATGAAAATTTACCCTTTTTTCTAACCTATTGTCTATTCAGATAATTCAAAACTTGGCTACCAATAAAATCATCTCAGCTTTTAAAATGAAGAAGAAAAGTAAACATGCTGAGGCATCATCCTTATCATATGGATACAAGTCATACTGTAGAAAAGTCGTCATTGGATAAAACCATTTTGGAACTGCTCTTACAGAAAAATCGTGCGTTTTGCTTAAGAAGAAGCACTCATCAAATGTTATGATAAATTCCAACAACTTTTACTTTTTTTACTTTACAACTGCTTTTAATGATCTTAATCTAGAAATATAGTAATATGGTGATGCATATGACACAGAGGATTATTTTAATAAAACTACAGGTATTCTGTCTTTCATCTTTATTGGTGAAGGTATTGAGCAAAATGCAACTTACCCCACCCACCAACGAAAGCATGGGCATGATCTCAGAATTCAACGTTTTATGATATTTCTTATTCCAAAGACCCGGACAATTTAATTTTTTACTCTTGTTATTTAACCCTTTGTGTTACCTTGAACTCTTTCGTTAAAAACGTAAGGCCATTCCACATGCATAGGTCCTCATTTATTTCAGTTTGAGTAAAATTAAGCATTAGTTTTCAAAAATCACATGGACTTATCCGAAACTAAGTATAAATGGATAAAGTTGACATGTAACATATACTACTTGATGACAATATCCAAAACTATGTAACATAACTTTAATGTTGTTGTTACTTATTATGCTGCCTGTAGGGTGAGGATAAAGCCGATGGTTCTTCTGTCCGACACAGCGATTATTCCATAATAACTTGGCAAAAGTTGGACAACGTTTCCTATATGAATAACTTATGATATTGCGCCGATCTTTCTTGGCCTCATCATGTAAAAGTGGGACTTCTTGGTACTATGTATTTTTTGCAAAATGCATTTGTTCGTTTTGGAAGACATCTTTTCATCAAAATGATAGGCTCCAAGAGCAAATTTAGTTCAACAGAATTTTAAATTCAGCAGCTTTGGCGAAAACAGATCAGACGCCAGCTTATACATGTATCCAATGTATTATATAAAAAGAAGTCGAACCTGAAACCTACTACATAACCATTTCACCCCTCAGATGTTATATAAAATTTAGAAAACCTAATATGATTGAAGTCTAAATCATTATGGAATAATAACAACATTGGACAAGTCGAGTATACATACATAGGAAAATGAATTACACCATGGATGCAAAATGTCTTACTCACCAATAAAGGTTGCTTCTCATAATAGTTATCATTTTTAAAGGTGGGTAGTACAAACGGAATGATTATTTATGTATTCAATGGCCTTGGCGTGAAACAGTTCCATTTGCATAGACAGAATACCGTTTCATCATTCATGCAAGTATTTTCAAGACTATTCTTCCAGAAGCAGTTCAAGACGGAACTGCGGAACATTGAAAAGCTGAAGGAAAAGTATGTACAATTATATAGATAATGGAGAATTAGAGGTATCTATTGCCGAATCTACAAACAATGAATACACAAGCAGCTGAACGTTGTACCGTTTTTCAAGTTCTGAACAAAATTAAAACTAGAACTGTCGCAGAGCGGACAAATACCCCCCACTAGCGCCTTGTCACTGAAAAAGTGCTGTAGGTCAACCGGTTCTTGACTTTGAGCACGGAAACGGATTTTAAACAAAGTCCGATTGTGACCTTGACCTTTGACCTTGGTGATCCAAAAAGAATAGGGCACCTCCTTTGGTCATGGGCAACAACTGTGTAAAGTTTCATGATCCTAGGTCAACCAGTTCTTGACTTAGAGCACGGAAACAGATTTTAAACAAAGTCCGATTGTGACCTTGACCTTTGACCTTGGTGACCCAAAAACAATAGGGCACCTCCTTGGGTCAAGGGCAACAGCTGTGTAAAGTTTCATGATCCTAGGTCAACCGGTTCTTGACTTAGAGCACGGAAACGGATTTTAAACAAAGTCCGATTGTGACCTTGACCTTTGACCTTGGTGACCCAAAAACAATAGGGAACCTCCTTGGGTCATGGGCAACAGCTGTGTAAAGTTTCATGATCCTAGGTCAACTGGTTCTTGACTTAGAGCACGGAAACAGATTTTGAACAAAGTCCGATTGTGACCTTGACCTTTGACCTTGGTGACCCAAAAACAATAGGGCACCTCCTTGGGTCATGGGCAACAACTGTGTACAGTTTCATGATCCTAGGTCAACCGGTTCTTGAGTTAGAGCACGGAAACGGATTTTAAACAAAGTCCAACTGTGACCTTGACCTTTGACCCTGGTGACCCAAAAACAATAGGGCACCTCCTTGGGTCATGGGCAACAACTGTGTAAAGTTTCCTGATCCTAGGTCAACCAGTTCTTGACTTAGAGCACGGAAACGGATTTTAAACAAAGTCTGATTGTGACCTTGACCTTTGACCTTGGTGACCCAAAAACAATAGGGCACCTCCTTGGGTCATGGGCAACAACTGTATTAAGTTTCATGATCCTAGGTCCACCGGTTCTTGACTTAGAGCACGGAAACGGATTTTAAACAAAGTCCGATTGTGACCTTGACCTTTGACCTCAGTGACCCAAAAACAATATATAGGGCACCTCCTTGGGTCATGGGCAACAACTGTGTAAAGTTTCATGATCCTAGGTCAACCGATTCTTGACTTAGAGCACGGAAACGGATTTTAAACAAAGTCTGATTGTAACCTTGACCTTTGACCTTGGTGACCCAAAAACAATAGGGCACTTCCTTGGGTCATGGGCAACAACTGTGTAAAGTTTCATGATCCTAGGTCAACCGGTTCTTGACTTAGAGCACGGAAACGGATTTTAAACAAAGTCCGATTGTGACCTTGACCTTTGTGACCCAAAAACAATAGGGCACCTCCTTGGGTCAAGGGCAACAACTGTGTAAAGTTTCATGATCCTAGGTCAAACCGTTCTTGAGTTAGAGCACGGAAACGAAAAAGTCTACGGACGGACGACTGGACGGATGGACGGATGGACGGACGGTTTAGATCAGCCAGAGAACATGATTATGTGAAGTTTACTTCAAACGCAACATATCACCAAATTAAACTAGAACTGTCGCAAAGCGGACAAATACCCCCCACTAGCGCCTTGTCACTGAAAAAGTGCTGTAGATCAACCGGTTCTTGACTAAGAGTACGGAAACTGATTTTAAACAAAGTCTGATTGTGACCTTGACCTTTGACCTTTGCAACCCAAAAACAATAGGGCACCTCCTTGGGTCATGGGCAACATCTGTGTAAAGTTTCATGATCCTAGGTCAACCGGTTCTTGACTTAGAGCACGGAAACGGATTTTAAACAAAGTCCGATTGTGACATTGACCTTTGACCTTGGTGACCCAAAAACAATAGGGCACCTCCTGGGGTCATGGGCAACAACTGTGTAAAGTTTCATGATCCTAGGTCAACCGGTTCTTGACTTAGAGCACGGAAACGGATTTTAAACAAAGTCCGATTGTGACCTTGACCTTTGACCTTGGTGACCCAAAAACAATAGGGCACCTCCTGGGGTCATGGGCAACAACTGTGTAAAGTTTCATGATCCTAGGTCAACCGGTTCTTGACTTAGAGCACGGAAACGGATTTTAAACAAAGTCCGATTGTGACCTTGACCTTTGACCTTGGTGACCCAAAAACGATAGGGCACCTCCTTGGGTCAAGGGCAACAACTGTGTAAAGTTTCATGATCCTAGGTCAACCGGTTCTTGACTTAGAGCACGGAAACAAATTTTAAACAAAGTCCGATTGTGACCTTGACCTTTGACCTTGGTGACCCAAAAACAATAGGGCACCTCCTTGGGCCATGGGCAACAACTGTGTAAAGTTTCATGATCTAGGTCAACCGGTTCTTGACTTAGAGCACGGAAACGGATTTTAAACAAAGTCCGATTGTGACCTTGACCTTTGACCTTGGTGACCCAAAAACGATAGGGCACCTCCTTGGGTCAAGGGCAACAACTGTGTAAAGTTTCATGATCCTAGGTCAACCGGTTCTTGACTTAGAGCACGGAAACAAATTTTAAACAAAGTCCGATTGTGACCTTGACCTTTGACCTTGGTGACCCAAAAACAATAGGGCACCTCCTTGGGCCATGGGCAACAACTGTGTAAAGTTTCATGATCCTAGGTCAACCGGTTCATGACTTAGAGCACGGAAACGGATTTTAAACAAAGTCTGATTGTGACCTTGACCTTTGACCTTTTTGACCCAAAAACAATAGGGCACCTCCTTGGGTCATGGGCAACAACTGTGTAAAGTTTCATGATCCTAGGTCAACCGGTTCATGACTTAGAGCACGGAAACGAAAAAGTCTACGGACGGACGGACGGACGGACGGACGGATGGACGGACGGACGGACGGACGGACGGACGGACAGACAGACAGACATGGTGAAACCAATATACCCCCCTCTACTTCGTAGGTGGGGGGTATAAAAAAGCTGCAGTTAGAGGTTTTTGTTGAAAACCATATAAGGTCGATATAAGGTCATATGGAGACAGGATCTTGGTAAATTCTTTCTCAGACAATAAAATTGCAGATCATTCCAATAGCTGAAAAATAATTCAACAAACACAGAAAATTTCATCTTTTATTTATATACTTAAGTGATACATAAATATATCATTTCTATCAAAAATACAATATGTTATGTGATAAATTAAAACTAGATAAAGTAGAACAATGACATAAATACTTAACCCTCTCCAAAACAAGATCTGGTTTTGATGTCCCTAGTAGAAAAGAATTGGGAAAAAATTGAGCTAAAAGAAGGAAATGCTGATCATCAGCATTTTCTCCTTTTGTCTTAATATTTTCATGACAATGATACAAATGATACAAATGTCATCTTTATTATCGTCATTTTTATCCTCTGCAGCAAAATGGATCACCCTTAAATTCTGTTGTTTGGGGAAATGGTTAATCTGACATGCTGAAACAGGTTTTTTCCCATCATTTTGGCAGCCATAACAAGACGGTTTTGAGTTTGAACACCAACCAACCTGTCTGTCACTATGGGGTACCAAACGGGTCAAAAGTCTATTTAGAGCGTGCACGCATATATTTACGTGTCGACGCATAAAATTTACACGAGCAGTTGAAAATTTATGTGCCAACGCGTAAATTTTCAACTGCTCGCGTAAATATACGCTTTAACGCCTATTTTATCTATTAACCAATCAGATCCTTCGTTTCGTCCATCAAGTTTATGGTATAAAAGGAAAGGTTTCTAACCACCTCACCCATTGGCCAGCCTCGGTTTCACATTTTTTTTACTCCTGCTCGCGTAAAATTTACGCATCCACACATATTTTTTCAACTGCTTGCGTAAATTTTATGTGTCAACGCGTATATTTTAAGCGTGCACGCTCTATAATGGAACTTTTGACCCATTTAGTAGGTCATATGTCACTATGTGAGTACTCTACTATATCCCTATAAAAGCATGTTCATACAGCAATATATTAAACATACTTCTCATACTATATCAATCTACATGAGCAAACAATATGCGTAGGAATGTACATCACAACCATAATTGCATAAAACATTTATCAAAATAAACAAATTCTTAAGATTGTCAACAAAGTACAATTGTATCACTTTTAGTACACAAATATACTACTACTTCTACTATATTTTACACAATATGATCCATCACGCTTAAAGGGGCCATCTTGGAAATCCACAAGACCTAATTTGGAGAAACAGAGATGACTTAATAGACGCCAACTAGATGTTGCATTTTCCAAAGTGAACACTGGAAAGACAGGGAAAAACAATCTAGATCCAATAATTTACCATAGATTGAAGTCAAGAACGGCGCAGGGTTGATACTTTACACTTCCAAGAAGGTCCCTTTTAGCATAATGGGTCACATATATATATTATGCAAAAAAATCCCATAAAATTAGTAAATCATCAGTCCTTTGCAGCCGTGAGTAATCATATCATTCCGCTGGCATGTTAACCCTTTCCCAAACAACAAATTTTTGGGGTGTACCACATTCAAAGCTGCTTCAGATGACAAAGTGGGTGTTGAAACAAGAAAGAATGTGTGTAACGTGTAGCTCAGATGATATTGAGGCAAAAGGAGAAAATGCTGGTTATCAGCATTTTATTCTTTTGCATCAATGTTTTCCCAAGCTTGTTCTACTAAGGACTTGTCAAAACCAGGTCTTGTTTGGGAAAGGGTAAATAAATTTACTTGAGCCTTAAATAGACACAAGCATTATCAATTGATTTCCAAGATATCTTTCTAGCGTTTACTTGGTGTAGGCAATTTATCCCTGTCCAAAACAAAATAGGGTTTTGACATCACTAAAGCTGATAACATGCATTTCCTCCTTTTACCCCAATATTTCCTGTGCTATTTTTACATAAATCACATCTTTTAAAGCAGCTTTTTTGTCATCTGCAGCATCTTTGAAATTGCACTAAAATTTTGCCGTCTGATAATTTGTTAACCCATTTTTGACTCCCCACATGAAAATGGCTTTGGAAAACATCGAGGAAAATAAAGAAATTGCTTGTGACAAGCCATTTCTTCATTCCCCACAATATTTTTACCCTAAAAGACCAAGAAATATTAAATTTCATTCAGTCACATGAAATTGTCATCTATATCGCCTTTTTTAAATTTAGATCAATTTAAAATTTTGCCGTCTAGAAATGTGGTCATGGACTCTGCTAATTGGACAACCACACAGTTATATAAGCAGAAACAACAACACATAACAGCAAGGGACCATGTGACACATTTTCAATACTTTTCGATACTTGTGTTAAAATTTGGCCAATTTGAAAAAGATTTGAATCAAAGAATGCAGGAAAAGATCAAGGATATGCTGAATGTGAAGATCTTTTAAAAAAATCAGCACACCTTTCCACACAAATAAAAAAGATATTAGACTTGATCTTACCCCAAACACCCTGTTTTAGCCTAATTATGACAAAAATATCTATAATTTCAAAGAAATACTAAATTTTTCTGGCGTATGTTTACATTTAGAACAATAACATACTTCATTTAACATTCACCATTACAAAAAAGGGGAATGTTTTGCTTTAAAAATTTGATGAAAATTGTGGCATGAGCATTTGGTGCCGCAGAATAAACACAAAATTTGCAAGTCATATGGCCGCTCTCCAAGCTAACCTTAACCCTTTCCCAAACAAGACCTGGTTTTGACGTCCCTGGTTGAAAAGGCTTGGGAAAACATTGAAACAAAAGAAGAAACTGCTGATAACCAGCAGTTTCTCCTTTTGTCTCAATATTTTCTATGCCATATTTTACACAAATCCTATCTTCAATTATATCCATTTTGTCATTTTTAGCAGTTTTTGAAGAGAATCACCTTAAAATTTTGTCGTTTGGGAAAGGGTTAACTCAGAGTGAAAAGTTTCGATCCTAGTCAGTCTGTGGGACTGCACAGACTGACCAGGTCGATACTTTTCACACTTCCCAGAAGGTCCCTTTTAGCATGATGGGTCACAAATATATTATGCAAAAAATCACATAAAATTAGTTAATCATCAGTCCTTTGCAGCCATGAGTATCCCATCAATCCACTGGCATGTTAACCCCTTCCCAAACAACAAAATTTTGGGGTGTACCAAATTGAAAGCTGCTTCAGATGACAAAGTGGGTGTTGAAAACAAGCAAGAACAGTGTAACATGTAGCTCAGATAATAATATTGAGGCAAAGAAAGAAAATGCTGGTTATCAGCATTTTATTCTTTTGCATCAATGTTTTCCCAAGCTTGTTCTACTAGGGACTTGTCAAAACCAGGTCTTGTTTGGGAAAGGGTAAATAAATTTACTTGAGCCTTAAATAGGCACAAGCATTATCAATTGATTTCAAAGATATTTTTCTAGTGTTTACTTGGTGTAGGCAATTTATCCCTGTCCAAAACAAAATAGGGTTTTGACATCACTAAAGCTGATAACATGCATTTCCTCCTTTTACCCCAATATTTCCTGTGCTATTTTTACATAAATCACATCTTTTATAGCAGCTTTTTTTGTCATCTGCAGCATCTTTGAAATTGCACTAAAATTTTGCCGTCTGATAATTTGTTAACCCATTTTTGACTCCCCACATGAAAATGGCTTTGGAAAACATCACGGAAAATAACGAAATTGCTTGTGACAAGCAATTTCTTCATTCTCCACAATATTTTTACCCCAAAAGACCAAGAAATATTAAATTTCATTCACAGTCACAAGAAATTGTCATCTGTATTGCCTTTGAATTTAGATCAATTTCAAATTTTGCCGTCAAGAAATGTGGTCATGGACTCTGCTAATTGGACAACCACACAGATATATCAGCAGAAACAACAACACATAAGAGCAAGGGACCATGTGACACATTTTCAATACTTTTCAATGCTTCTGTTAAAATTTGACCAATTTGAAAAAGATTTGAATCAAAGAATGCAGGAAAAGATCAAGGATTTGCTCAATGCGAAGATCTTTTAAAAATCAGCTGGTAAAAAAAATGAAAACTAAAATTTTGGTTGGTTGTCATTATTTTTTTCACAAAGCGAATTGTTAAAGATCTACCACATCCATCTAATCTCTGACATATTTCTGCATTCTGTGCTTCAAACAGAAGTATTAACCCATTACCAAACATCAAAATTTTAGACTGCTCGAAATTCAAAGATGTTGCAGACGACAATTTAAAGTGAGAGAATTAATCAATTCTGTGGTATTTTTGTTTAGAAAATATTGTGGGAAATGAAGAAATTGCTTGTCACAAGCAATTTCTTCATTTTCCAAAATGTTTTCAAAAGCCATTATCTTGTAGGGTGTCAAAAAGAGTCATTGTGTGGTAATAGGTTAACCAAATTATTGAAGATTTTCTGTAATTGTTGATCCATGTGACTCCCTGCCACAAATAGTAGAACATTACAATTTAACAATATATTTGTGCTTATCAACTCTAACTTTCCTGAAGTTTTTCCCACTGTATGAGAATGGCGGGAGAGGTAGATCGTTGTCGGCGCCGTAAATACCACACTTTTTAAAGTTACACGGAGAATCCCGCCATAAATATCGTAGTCCTACCAGCTGCTCAATATCACAGGTTGATGCTTTGGTGACGGTTATATTACCTGTAATTATAAACAAATACAACTGTTTTTCAACTGTGTCAAGGCTTTCATTAGGAACAGGATCAGAGGGAGTTCAGGGTGTTCAAATGGACCAGCCTCTGTAGCCTATTAATTCTTTTTCATACAGACATTGAGTCAAAGTAGTGCAATACTAGCCCCCCCCCCCATTTGTATGTTTAGTTAACTTTGCACTGAACACTGTTTTGTGCATGAATTTCATTGTAACTTGAATTAGGGAAAGTTACAGCAAAGAAATGTGACCTGTCAAGCTAAAAAAGACCTTCTAGGACAGTGGCGTCGCGTGCGGGGCGGCAGGGGCGGCGGCCGCCGCCCCAATAATTCGCCAAGTATAAAGGCATTTTGTCGTTTGGAGCGGCAAAATCTGTCCTTATCGGTTTCCAGGGAAACGGTCACACTTTAAAATGGCCAGTCATAAAATAAGTGTGAAAGCGTGCGGTATCTGTTCGAATATACATTCAGTCATTATAGCAAGACTATTGTAGGTGCAGGTAAAATGTATAGCACTTACAATAGTTTCGCAATTAACCCTTCACCTTACTTAGACGTATTTATTGACTGAAAACGTCAGCTTATCAAATAATTACCTGCAATCAAACTAATTTTGCGCATTGGTTATCCAGAGCTTTTTGAGCACAAAATAGAATCTAATTACACGCATAATTATGTTTTGTGTTAAAATATAAAGACGGCCACTTTCAGATAACTTTCATCATAAAAAATGGTTTTGTTCGAGGCCATAATAAAAACTTGCAATTAAGTCCACTTTCTTCTTTACCTTCTAACGTCATTCCTTACTATATTGTCTGAAAGTAAACTTGTCTACAGCTAATCAGCCTTTAATTTTATCTTATCAAAACGTTCCTATGGTAAGAAGACACCAGATTCGCACCATTCAACGCAAGTTATGGTCCAAACAATACTCATTGCTCCACTATGTAACAACGAGGTACAACGACACGGAACATTTTTTTTTTTTCAAATTCTGACTGTAATTTGAAATTAGACGGAAGTAATTGGATTAATACTATCATCATTGCTAGAAAATACAAGATCATGGTGGAGATTGTGCATCATGGGATGGGTACCGAATACGGCCAAATTTGTCCCCACTTCAGGTAAGAAATTGTGCAATCACTTTATTTCTCTGTCAATTTCTAAGCGGTTTGTTGCATGGGTTCCCCGTTGAATGTACCCCGTCTTATTAAGATTTTTCTCAGATATTTGACTTGTTTGTGAAATCCTTGTAAATTTTTCAAGAATTGGTCCCAACCGACCAGAAAATCGACAAAAAATTCAGATCTTTTTTGTGGTCGGTCGGGATCATTTTTTTTGGAAAAGTAAAAGGAGTTCCCAAATAAGTCATACACCAGAGGAAAGGGCCCAGTAGGGCAGGGTACATGCAACAAACCGCTTGAATATTGACGCAGAATTAAGAAAGTTTTTTTTTGCAAAAATTCTTGCCTGAAGCGGGGATAATTTGGCCGTAGTTGTTATCATGTCGCTTTCTGGTCTGTCGGGACAGACTTTTTGGGAAAATTACTTTTACTTATCCGATGAAAAACTTGAATAATGAGGGGTACACGTAACAAACCGTTTGAAAATTGGTGCAGAAATAAGAAAATTATTGCAAAATATCTTACCATAATCAAGATTATTTTGTCCGTAGTCGTTGCCCATCCTAAAATGCACAACTTCCACCGTGAAAATGGACAGATTTAAAATCACGGGGTTAAAGTGCATATGTTGTATAAAAGCGATTTTTTTTAAATTCCTACATTTAAATCGGGTTTTAGCCTATTTTGTTTGTGCTTTCAAAAATCGTCTGACCGATTCTTTCGACTATGGAAAAATAAGTTATGATGATAAAATGTAGGCCTAATTGTATGTCGCTTTTGTTTATATTAGACAGCCGATGTTTGCGTCTGCTTTGTATTGGCTTACATGTACGTCGGCGGCGAAGGACGGTAAGATCTCCAACACGAAGGCTGAAAAGACTTTCATCTCCAGATTCTGCAACTGGAAAGACGGCACTACGAATAGATAATTTTTCACTGTATTATACTCGATTCTACATCGTTAAAATAAGTTAGAAATAGGATTTAAAGTCCAGGAAATGGCGCCGTTTCGTTTACTCATGGACAAAATTTTCTTACTTACGGGAGGGGACACCCCTCCCAAACCCTCCCCATCCGCCGCCCCAATGTTGAAAACCACGCGACACGCCTGTGGGAAGTGAGAAGATTATCAGCCCTAGTCAGTGTGCATGAATTACACAGACTGAATAGGATTGTAACTTTTCATTTTAACCCTTTCCCAAAGACTGAGCTTTCGGATCGTCCGATTTCAAAGCTGGTTTGGGGGACCAAATGCAGGTAGGAGAAAATAAGATTTGTGTATGATAAAGAATAGAAAATATTGAAACAAAAAGGAGAAAATGGTGATTATCTGACTCTACCTCTATCTGTATCTAGCAGTGTGGAGGCCGGGATCCACCATGATTGTCCAGGGATACAGGCACCAGGTGTAACATACGAACAACATATCTGTAAAATATACAACTTCTCGTATTTGGTATACGAATATTTGGTATAAGAATCAAAACTAAAAACAAGAGCCGTCAGAGACGGACAATGCTCCCCGATTAAGGCATTGTCACAATAAATGTATGCCATGCAGAGCTAAGATTAAGCTAACAAACGTTAAGCCCCCTTTTTCCATGACATACTTTTTATACGCAAATTTAAAGTATATTATTGTCAAGGGCATCTGATTTGCTACTCAAATATGAAATTTCATCAAATTCTGACCTTTAGACTATGAGAAATTAGAGAAAAAGTGTATTTGACCTTAAGTCCCCTTTTCCCATGACGTGGCCTCAAATCCAAAAACTGGGAAAAGTACATCGGCATTATGTCATAGGGAGTTCACATGGTAAGTTTCATTTGATTTGGCCCAAGGGTAATAGAGAAATCGCTTCGGACGGACGGACGGACGGACGGACGGACGGAATGACGGACGGACGGACGGACGGACGGACGGACAGACGAAGCGGCGACTATATGCTCTCCCTTCGGGGAGCATAACAAGAGGACCATGATGGTCCTATATCGCTCACCTGAACCAAAATGATATGAGCAACACTTTTGTTCAATTCAATAAATATTTATGACTTTAAGACTGAAAACAAACTTATGGTCAATAACATTGTGAAAATCATACTCACCTAAGATCTAAATTACAGTGCCAAACATTGTGTCCAAGTTTTATCTAGATTGATAAATAATCGTAGATTCTAGAGTATAAACAAGGTCGAAAACAGCAATCTTATCAAATTCAAGGGCACATAACTCTCGACTTTCTAATAAGATCAGACTGAAAGTCAAACTCATCAGAGATCTTATGGTCTCCAACATTGTGTCCAAGTTTTGTCTAGATTGATCCATAATTGTAGATTCTAGAGTGTACACAAGGTCGAAACCAGCCGAAAATGGCAATTTTGTCAAATTCAAGGGCAAGTAACTCTTGGCATTCTGATCAGATCAGACTGAAAATCAATATCATCCAAGATCTTATGATCCCCAACATTGTGTCCAAGTTTTGTCTTGATTGATTACTAATTGTAGATTCTAGAGTATAAACAAGGTCGAAAACAGCCAAAAATAGCAATTATATCAAATTCAAGGGCACATAACTCTCGTCTTTCTGGTCAGATCAGACTGAAAATCAAACTCATCCGAGATCTGATAGTCTTCAACATTGTGTCTAGGATTTGTCTTGATTGGTCAACAATTGTAGGTTCTAGTGTGTAAACAAGGTAGAAAACAGTCAAAAACGACAATTTTGTCAAATTCAAGAGCACATAACTCTCAGCTTTCTAATCAGATCAGACTGAAAATCAGACCTATCCCAGATCTTATGGTCCAAAACATTGTGTCCAAGTTTTGTCTTGATTGATTAATAATTGTAGATTCTAGAGTGTAAACAAGGTTGAAAACGGCCGAAAATGGCAATTTTGTCAAATTCAAGGGCACATAACTCTTGACTTTCTGATCAGATGAGACTGAAAATCGAACTCATCTAAGATCTTATGGTCCCCAACATTGTCTTTAAGTTTTGTCTTGATTGATTGATAATTGTAGATTCTAGAGTGTAAACAAGGTCGAAAACAGCCAAAAATGGCAATTTTGTCCAATTCAAGGGCACATAACTCTCGACTTTCTGGTCAGATCAGACTGAAAATCAAACTCATCCGAGATCTTATGGTTTCCAATATTACGTCCAAGTATTGTCTTGATTGAATAATAATTGTAGGTGCTAGAGTGTAAACAAAGTTAACAAGAGCTTCGCCGAGCGGTGCATATACGCCCAAGAGGGGCTTGTCAGTAAAATTGGCCATTTTTTTTAATTTAAGGGCAGATAATTCAAACATGAAAAGTTATCAAAGTTTTGTTTGCACAACAAGACACCATAGAGATTCATTATGGCTAGTTTGATTAAATTTTGGTTGAAACTGTAGGAGTTGCCCACAGGAGAAAATGGGCATTTTTGAGAAAATGAGCATTTTTCTTAAATTCAAGGGCAGATAATTCAAGAACGAAAACAGTTATCTGAATTCCGTAAGCAGTGTGCACAACTAGACACCATGGAGATTCATTGTGGCAAGTTTGATCAAATTCTGATCAAAACTGTAGGAGGAGTTGCGCACACAAGAAAATGGGCATTTTTTAAATTCAAGGGCAGATAATTCAAGAACCAAAAGAGTTAATTGAATTCCGTAAGCAATGCACAACTAGATATCATAGAGATTCATTGTGGCAAGTTTGATTGAACTCTGAACAAAACTGTAGGAGGAGTTGTGCACACAAGAAATTGCTAAAGGATGGACGGACAGACAGACGGACTGACAGAAAAACGGACGGATGGGGCCATAACATAATACGACCTTTTGGGCATATAAAAACAGCAATTTTTGACATTCAAGGGCAGATAACTCCAGTCATTATGGTCCCATCAGACCCATAGTGGAACTTGTCCGAGAACTTATGATCCTACTTGTTTTAACCAAGTTTGATCAAGATTGCCTAACTTTTTTGGATGCTAGAGTGTAAACACCCCAATTGTTGACGGACAGACGCTGGACAAAGTGACCACAATAACTCACCTCGGGCACTTCGTGCTCAGGTGAGCTTAAAACCAAACAAGATGTGTTTGTGAAACATCAATGCCCCGGAAATAGCTCTTTTGGAGAAAAGGCCAATGTTAAATTTTCACCTTCAGTTTTGGAATGGCAGAGAGATGGACAGACAGACAAACAGATAATTTGTCAGTTATATTGTATGGAATTCTATCTTTATCATCATCCATTTTGTCATCATCAGCAGCTTTAAGTTTCTTGACATTGGGAAAGGGTTAATTATTGTCATCTGAAAAATCCTTTTTAAAACTAGCCATTTTAAGAATATATTTTTTCGATCAAAATGACCTGACATCAAAAGTGGAAAACTATTTTAGACATTCAACAATGCTGTAAGTTAAATTTTGCATTTTTACCTCAAATCCCTCTGTCCATCTCTGTTGTACATTCATGGTATACTCTATGTCTATCTGTGTAGAGTTACCTCCCTTCTCCTGGTGTATGTACAGTTTTGTTGGGTAGGGACCTTGGAAGGATATGTTATAACCGTATCCGAGTGCCAGTCCTCCACTCGCCAATCTTGCTGCAACATCTTGTTTATCACGAGGATGAATTCTGGAAATAGACTTTGTTACAGTTCAAAACATCACGCCATTGACACTCTTTGAATTCCATTCTAAATCAAAACACAAAATGTCATGGAGCAAACTAGTACCTCAAGCGCAATTCAAAGTCAAAATTTATCTTCAGTGGTTGACCTTGAAGAACAAAGGAATTCTTTCCTGCAAATGACCATGTCATACTGATTTGGAGAATCCAGTGGTTTGGGAGAAATTATGCATACAAAAAATGTGGACAGATGGATGGACAGACAGACAAGGTGATTCCTATATAAACCAAACACACACACACACTCTTTGTTCACGGTGGGCTAT
Source organism: Fragum sueziense (assembly GCA_963680895.1). Lineage (NCBI taxonomy): Eukaryota > Metazoa > Mollusca > Bivalvia > Cardiida > Cardiidae > Fragum > Fragum sueziense. The sequence goes on along the minus strand of OY804602.1, from coordinate 2,405,933 downwards.
AATAATTCCAGTCCTATTTTAGTTCATTTATCACTCCATTCAATCTGATTATCTATTACCTGACCACCTCTGTGGTTCTTCTCTTCTTACGTTTGGTTTTGATTTCTTGAGAATTTCACACTCATAACATGAATATTTCATTCACAGGTTCATAGGTTGTTACACAATGGATTGTATTGAATTGGACAACATTATGTTGTCCAATTAAATACAATCCATTCAAAACAACCTATGAACCTGTGAATGAAATATGTTACATTTCATCATAGGAGTGTTATCCATCACACTGGTAGGTAAATTATTTTGTGTGGAATTGATAAGAATGGATCAATCTATAACACCACAAAAGCATGAAAAAGATGGGTTAGGAGGTAACCACTCACCCATCATACGGAGAAGCAAAGTCTGGTAGGTCAACAGCTACTGCATTTCCCAAAACCGCAAGTATTTAGACTGATCCAAATTCCAAGCTCTTACAGATGACATCAATAAGTGAATAACTTAAGAATTTGTGTAAAATACATATATAGCCATGAAAATATTGAGACAAAGGAAGAAAATGCTGATCAGCACTTTCTTCTTATGTCTCAAAGTTTCCCCCAAGAGTTTTCTATTGGGGACGGTAAAACCAGCTCTTGCTTGGGAAAGAAGTAAGCAAATGTCTGCTGGCTTGATCGGTGACAGTGCTGTTTTGATAAAACTGTTCAACATGTTAGCCATTCCCAGACATTGATGCCTTTTGACGCCCTCTAAGATGAATGCTTTAGAAAACATTGTGGAAAATGAAGAAATTGCTTGTGACAAGCAATTTCTTCATTTCCAACAAAGTTTTCTACTCTAAAAGTTATGCAATTTCAAAATTTCATCACATTGAAAATGTCGTCTGCAACTTTTTTCAATTTGGACAAGCTCAAATTTTGTCATTTGGTAATGGGTTAACCCATTTCCACAAAGCAACGCCCTTTGACGCCCAAAAAGATAAACACTTTGGAACAAATTGTGGGAAATGAAGAAATTGCTTGTCACAATAGAGAATAGAGAACCGCTCACCCATCATAGGGAGAAGCAAAGTCAGGTAGGTCAACAGCCACCGCCATAAACACATTTCTCTGTCGGTAGTTCGGAACAAAACCGTAATCTGCCGTCTGATGCCAGCGTATTTCTGGAAATCCTGTATCTTCTGTGTAGTCACCATGGTACGGGGCTAGCTACAAAAAAGATATATCCATGCTTTTCAACGAAAACCTCGTAACTGCAGTTCATGACAAGCTGCAGTTCCGAGGTTTTTGTTGAAAAGCGACGATATATACTAAGCAAATAACACATAAATGATAACAGAAATACAGATATATTGAAGAAAATTCACACATTGTTTAAATTTTCTTCCAAAATTTAAACAGAACCATAGTCTGCCGTCTGATGCCAGCGTATTTCTGGGAAACCTGTATCTTCTGTGTAGTCACCATGGTACGGGGCTAACTGTACAAATAAAGATATTGTTGGTGTAAAAAAAAATATTGCATAACCTCGTAACTCCAGCTTGATTTAACCCTTTCCCAAACGGCAAAATTTTAGGGGGATCCACTTCAATAACTGCCACAAATGACAAAATGGAAGTTATTAAAGATAGGATTTGTGTAAAATATGGGATAGAAAATATTGAGACAAAAGGAGAAACTGCTGGTTATCAGCAGTTTCTTCTTTTGTTTCAATGTTTTCCCAAACCATTTCTATTAGGGATGTCAAAACCTGGTCTTGTTTGGTAAAGGGTTAAGCTGGAGTTACGGATTTGCAATAAACCCAACACTATACAATAAACATAGTATAAATGTAATAAATATAACTTACGAGGTTTTGCAATAAAACCAACACTATACAATACAGAGAGTATAAATGTAATAAATATAACTTACGAGGTTTTGCAATAAAACCAACACTATACAATACACATAGTATAAATGTAATAAATATAACTTACAAGGTTTTGTAATAAAACCAACACTATACAATACACAGAGTATAAATGTAATAAATATAACTTACAAGGTTTTGCAATAAAACCAACACTATACAATACACATAGTATAAATGTAATAAATATAACTTACAAGGTTTTGCAATAAAACCAACACTATACAATACACATAGTATAAATGTAATAAATATAACTTACGAGGTTTTGCAATAAAACCAACACTATACAATACAGAGAGTATAAATGTAATAAATATAACTCACCAGGTTTTGCAATAAAACCAACACTATACAATACACATAGTATAAATGTAATAAATATAACTTACGAGGTTTTGCAATAAAACCAACACTATACAATACAGAGAGTATAAATGTAATAAATATAACTCACCAGGTTTTGCAATAAAACCAACACTATACAATACACAGAGTATAAATGTAACAAGAGGACCATGATGGTCCTTAATCGCTCACCTGAACTGAGATTTACAAGGTGAGAAATAATTGCACCTTATCTCATGATATCCAAAAGAACATTCCAATTCTCAATAGTCTTCATCCTTGTGAATAGACAAACATTCTGAACATATTTCATGAAGATTGAAAAAAGATTGTATCATCTGCATTGCTAACAAGGATTTTGTCTTTAAGGCCCCTTTTCCCACAAGATCCAACAGAATATTCCCATTGTCAATAGGCTTCATCCTTGTGACTAGACAAATAATCTGACTAAATTTCATGATTATTGAGCCAAAATTATTGTCTCTATAGCGCTAACAAGGATTTTGTCATTAAGGCCCCTTTTCCCATGGCATCCCATGGAACATTCCTTTTTTCCTCAGAGTTCATTATTGTGACTAGACAAACACAAGTTTCTTTAAGATTAGACCAAAATTGTTGTCTCTAGTGTGCTAACAAGGATTTTGTCATTAAGGCCCCTATTCTCATGATATCGACTGGAACATTCCAATTTTTTATAGGGTTTATCCTTGTGACTAAAACAAACATTCTTTTTAGTTTCATGAAGATTAAACCAAAACTGTTGCTTCTAGAGTGTTAAAAAGGACGTTGTCATAAAGGCCCCTTTTTCCATGATATCAAAATGGAAAATTCCGATTGTTGACAAGCTTCATCCTTGTGAATAGACAAAGATTCTGATCAAGTTTCACGAAGATTAAGCCAACATTACGGCTTATAAATTGCCAACATGGATTTTGTCATTATAGCCCCTTTTCCCGTGGTATCCGATGGAATATTCCAATTTTCTGTAGGGTCCATCTCTGTGACTAGACAAACATTCTGACCAAGTTTTATGAACATTGGTCCAATATTGTAGCCTGTACAATGCTAACAAGGATTTTGTCTTTTAGGCCCCTTTTCCCATGATATCAATGAGAAGGTTCCAATTTTCAACAGGGTTCACCCCATATAAACCCCAAGAATCAACAACATAGAGCCTTATGTAAAAATACTGTTACTGTATCTTGCACAATACATAGCTAAATGTTTTGAGATGAAAAAGTTTTCCAAGTCAATGGTCAAAATGTTAGAGATAGAACTCTTAACCCCTATATAAACCCCAAGAATCATCAACATAGAGCCTTTCTTCATTGCAAAATAATTAATTTTATAATAATTTAGTAAAGACCTAAAGAGAATATAAGTTTCAAAATAGAAGCAAGTCTGATTATAAATCCAAAGAAAAGATAACAGAACACTGATAACAGCTAGATTAAATCCTCACTTATGTTTACATAAGCTGGGGAAAGTCTAGATCATTGATCAGATAAAATCCAAGTTTATCTAAATGGACCAAGGGAGGCAACTTTAACACTAAAAGTCTTGCGGCTTCACTGATTGATTATCTTCCTTAGTAAGTCTGATACGCCCCACCCTGCCACGCCCACATTTTTTGACTAATCTTAAAATTTGAAAACAAAACTTGAAGAGAGTCACTCAAGGAACATTCCTGCCAAGTTTGGTTCAAATTGACCCAATGGTTGATTTTTAAATAATTTTCTTAGGATTTTTAAGCCCCGCCCTGCCACGCCCACATTTTTTGGAAAATCAAAAATTAACGAACAAGTTTTGAAAAAGGGCACCCAAGGAACATTCCAGCCAAGTTTGGTCAAAATCGGCCCAATGGTTCAGGAGGAGAAGATGTTTAAAGAAATTGTGAACGGACGGACAGACGGACGGACGACGGACGGTGAGCGACCACAATAGCTCACCTTGAGCACTTCGTGCTCAGGTGAGCTAATAAATATAACTTACGAGGTTTTGCAATAAAACCAACACTATACAATACACATAGTATAAATGTAATAAATATAACTTACGAGGTTTTGCAATAAAACCAACACTATACAATACACATAGTATAAATGTAACTAGAATATCACTGAAAGTGATCATACCCCCCAAAAGCGCAGTTTTTGTGCATTTTGAGAAATTGATTTCATTTGAACTGTGAGCTGATCAATTGGGAAATAGAGTGAACAAAAAATCAACAGACCAAACAACACATTTAACAATCCCCAAGCCCCACCCTGCCATTCCCATATTTTTCAATAAACCAAAAACTCACAACCATGCATTGAAGACAGTCAATCAAGGAACATTCCTGTACGATTTGGTTCAAATTTACTGTTTAATTGCTTTTCTCTCATGATTTCGTTAAGTCTGATAAGCCCTGCCTTGCCATTACCACATTTTTTGCAAATCCAAAATTCATGAACAAATTTTGAAATAAGTCCCCCAATGAACATTCCTGCCAATTTTGATAAAAAAAAAAAAAAAAAAAAAAAAAAAAAAACGAATAAAAAATTCACGAACAAGTTTCGAAAAGAGTCACCCAAGGAACATTCCTGCCAAGATTGGTAAGAATTGGCTCACTGGTTAAGGAGGAGAAAATTTTTGAAGAATTATCTGACGATTTCTCAAAATCGGATAAGCCCCGCCCTGCCACGCCCACAATTTTTGACGAATCAAATATTCATGAACATGCATTGAAAACAATCACTCAAGGGACATTAGTGCCAACGTAAGTTCAAAATGGTCAAAGCATTGATTTTGAAAGATTTTTCACATGATTTCTCCAAGTCCGATAAGCCCCGCCCTGCCACGCCCACAATTTTTGACGAATCAAAAATTGACGAACAAATTTTGAAAAGAGTCACCAAAGGAACAATCCTGCAAAGTTTAGTAAGAATTGGCCCAATGGTTAAGGAGGAGAAGATTTTTGAAGAAGTCATATAAGCCCCGCCCTGCCACGCCCTCATTTTTTGACGAATGAAAAAATCATGAACTCACATTGAATACAATCACTCAAGGGTCAATTCTGCCAAGTATGGTTCAAATTGGGCAGATAATTGATTTTTAAAGATTTTTCACATGATTTCTCTAAGTCCGATAAGCCCCGCCCTGCCACGCCCACAATTTTTGATGAATAAAAAATTCACGAACAAGTTTTGAAAAGGGTCACCCAAGGAACATTTCTGCCAAGTTTGGTAAGAATCGGCTGAGTGGTTGAGGAAGAGAAGATTTTTAAAGAAAAAACCAACAGACGGACCAACAGACCGACCAACAGACCGACCAACAGACCAACAGACCGACAACCTGACTCCTATATACCCCCCAAATTGAATTTGGGGGGTATAATAAATATAACTTACGAGGTTTTGCAATAAAACCAACACTATACAATACACATAGTACAAATGTAATATATACAACTTACGAGGTTTTGCAATAAAACCAACACTATACAATACAGATAGTATAAATGTAATAAATATAACTTGCGAGATTTTGCAATAAAACCAACACTATACAATAGACAGAGTATAAATGTAATAAATATAACTTACGAGGTTTTGCAATAAAACCAACACTATACAATAGACAGAGTATAAATGTAATAAATATAACTTACGAGGTTTTGCAATAAAACCAACACTATACAATAGACATAGTATAAATGTAATAAATATAACTTACGACGTTTTGCAATAAAACCAACACTATACAATACAGAGAGTATAAATGTAATATATATAACTTACGAGGTTTTGCAATAAAACCAACACTATACAATACAGATAGTATAAATGTAATAAATATAACTTACGAGGTTTTGCAATAAAACCAACACTATACAATAGACAGAGTATAAATGTAATAAATATAACTTACGAGGTTTTGCAATAAAACCAACACTATACAATACACATAGTATAAATGTAATAAATATAACTTACAGGTTTTGCAATAAAACCAACACTATACAATAGACATAGTATAAATGTAATAAATATAACTTACAAGGTTTTGCAATAAAACCAACACTATACAATACACATAGTATAAATGTAATAAATATAACTTACGAGGTTTTGCAATAAAACCAACACTATACAATAGACATAGTATAAATGTAATAAATATAACTTGCTGTCTGATGCCAGCGTATTTCTGGAAATCCTGTATCTTCTGTGTATAAATCACAATGGTACGGAGCAAGCTGTAAAAATAAAGATATTGTGGGTGTTATTGCAAAACCTCATAACTCCAGCTTGATTTAAGCTGGAGTTACGAGGTTTTGCAATAAAACCGACACTATACAATACACATAGTATAAATGTAATAAATATAACTAGCTGTCTGATGCCTGCGTATTTCTGGAAAACCTGTATCTTCTGTATAGTCATCGTGGTATGGGGCTAACTACAAAATAGAGATATATATTTACTGAGCAAAAAACACATACTTATAACAGAAATTCAGATATCTTGAACAAAATTCAAACATTTTTACTTTATACTGCAAAATTGTTTAAATTTTCATAAAAAATCAGAACAAAACCGTAGTCTGCCGTCTGATGCCAGCTTAATTCTGGAAATCCTGTATCTTCTGTGTAGTCACCATGGTATGGGGCTAACTGTAACAAGAGTTGTCCGCGGACAACGTAGCTTGCCTATACGGGAGCTTGTCACAAAAATAGCTAATTTTTCAAAAGTAGGTCAAACTCCATGGTCAAGGTCACAAGGTCAACGGTCATGGTCACAAATAAAAGGTCTTGGCAGGAGGTATCCTTGTGTGAAATATCAAGGCTCTATATATAATAGTGCACCAGATATAGACCAGGTTAAAGTTTTTTAAAAGTAGGTCAAACTCCAAGGTCAAGGTCACTAGGTCAAAGGTCAAGGTCCCGAAAGAAAGGTCTTGTCGAGAAGTATCTATGTGTGAAATATCAAAGCTGTATCTCTAATAGTGCCTGAGATATAGACCAGGTTAAAGTTTTTCAAGTGAAGACGCGATGGGACGCGACGCGACGCCGACACTAGGGCTGTGACATTAGCTCCCCGGACATAAAGTCCCAGCTCGCTAATAACAGTATGTATATGAGCAGCAGATTAACCAATTCACACATAATGACATAATGACCTCCTGCCAAGACCTTTCATTGGTGACCATGACCCTTGACCTTGTGACCTTGACCTTGGAGTTTGACTTACTTTTAAAAAACATCTTTATTTGCGACAAGCTCCCATAAAGGCGAGCTATGTTGTCCATGGACAACTCTTGTTTTATCTCCCGTTTGGAAAACATGGTGGGAAATGAAGAAATTGCTTGTGAAAAAATCTTTTCTACCCTGAAGAAAAGATATATGAAATATCATTCACTTGAAATTTTTTTCTGCATCAACATTGAATTTGGACTAGTGTAAAATTTGGCCGTCCAGTAATGGGTTAAATAGGGCCTTTATGGCAAATGTGCAAATCTAAGCACTGCCTGCTTTCTACTCATGTATTGAAACAAACTGAAATGTCTCTCAAATTGGCATTTCGCTTAAAACAAAATAAGGTTCGGCAGAACAATATTTAATGACAGTACACAGCTTACCTGTACAAAACCAAATGGGAACATTCTGTCAGTTTCACCATTGTTGTGAAATTTCTGTCTCCAGTCGTCAATCATTGCAGGGAAAGTACAGTTATAGAGATGCTTGTTTCTGTGGGCATTGTTCTCTCCTATAGAAAATGAAAAATAAAGAATTCTTATTATGCTCTCAAGCAATACATTGTTTGAGAAGAGTTTATGTCCTAGGGGGGTTTGTCCTACACCCCATTGTTTTGAAGTTTCTTTTTTAGAAAATGTTTAGGTGCAAACAAAGAAGAAGCTGTTGATAACCATTATTTCGTTTCTTTTCTTTTAATGCATTCTATGCTATAGGATAGTTGCTTCCCACCACTTATAACATAAATTTTCCCTTCTGTATTATGTTTTGAACTAAACACTTTTTTTAGTTGCTTAAATGTTTTCCCAAGAGATTTCTATAAGGTGCACCAAGAAGTGTCATTGGTCTGAAAAGGCTTCACTAATAAAAGTGCATTTGTGACCCGTCACGCTAAAAGGGACCTTATCCGAACTCAAAAAGTCCAAATTTTGACAAACTTGTCAGACTCAGCACAAGTCAACCAGATCCCATATGCGATAAATGAGCAAATAGTAAGATAGGGAAATCATTCCTGATTGGGAAAATTACACAAAAGTGAAAAGTGTCGGCCCTAGTCTGGCTGCGCGGACTGCGCAGACTGACTAGGGTCGATATTTTCACACTTCATATAAGGTCACTTTTAGTGTGATGGGTCACATTTATGAAACACCAGTCCACTGGTAACATGTGTATTTTTATGAAAATGAGCTAGGATCTGGAAAAATGTCCTTTAAGGCTTTCAAGCTCAACATGGCGTGTACATACAGTCTGAACATGAACCATATTGGCCTCCAATAGCTTCTTTATGATCTATAGGCACTGTAAGACAGCAGCTTGGGTCCTGGTCAGACTGCTCTTAGACACAGGCTGCTCGTGAAACACAGCATTTTCAAATGCTTTAACCCATTACCAAACATTGGCACCTTTTGACGCCCCTAAGAAAAATGCTTTGGAAAACATTGTGGAAAATGAAGAAATTGCTTGTGACACCTTTCAAATTGGAACAGTCCAAAATTTTGTCGTTTGGTAATGGGTTAATCCTTTCCCAGACGACAAAATTTAAGGATTTTCCAATTTGAAAGCTGCTACAGACGACAAATTGAATGTAAGTAAGGAAACCATTTGTGTGCAAAATAGTTCAGAAAATATTGAGACAAAAGGAGAAACTGCTGGTTACCAACAGTTTCTTCTTTTGTCTCAATGTTTCCTCAAGCCTTTTCTATTAGGGACGTCAAAACCCGGTCTTGTTAGGGAAAGGGTTAAGGGCCCTTTTTCCAGATTTTGGCTCAAATGTTTATTTGATATCACCTTGTTCTTAGTATCACAGGAAATGTCTTGCCAAATTCAACCAATTACCAGACAGTAAAATTTTGGACTGGTCAAAATTCATGTTGCAATTGACAATTTCAAATGACTGAAATTTATCTTTTTTTGGTGTTAATGGGTAGAAAACATAGTGAGAATTGCTTGTGACAAGCAATTTCTTTATTTTCCACAATGTTTTCCCAACCCTATACCTTGTGGGGCGTCTAAAGACATCACTGTGTGGGAATGGGTTAACCCATTACTGCACAGTGACGTCTTTTAACTCCCTCAAGAGAAAATGCTGGGAAAACATCATGACAAGCAATTCTTCATTTTCCACAATGTTATCTAACCCAAAATTATGTCTATGATTGTCAAATTTTCATCAACTTGAATATGTTGTCTACGACAACTTTGAATTTGCCATCTGGGTAAAAACATATGATAAATGGAAACACTCATTTACATTTCAAAAGTATAATAAGAAAAAACATGTTTCTATACCTGCTAACTAGAGCAACGACGGGTATTATCGACCACTTAAGGTTCAAATCATGTTACGGATGAAACCGGCTGACTGTCCTCCTAACATCGTTGACTGTCACCGAGATTCAAATATTGGCTTTCGATTGCGTGTGTTACCGACCATATATCTTTGATATGTAGTAAAGTACCAACGTTTTTATAAGATGACCTTGAGCAGTCTGTTATCGACCAGTGTGGCAGTTATCGACCACTTACCCAAAATGTTATTTATAGTTTAAAAGTTGATGTACATGTGTAAGATCCATCCTCTCTATGCAGAGGTCATCGCTTTTACAAACGATTGATTACTTCTAGGGAGGTTGTTTAGTAATAAACTGAACAACAGTGACTGATCAGAGAAGGGTGGGGTATTATCGACCATTGGAGGTTCAAACCATGTGGAAGATGTAATTGATTGACTTTTGTTCCAACATCGTAGACTGTCAGCCATAGTCAAAAAATGCCTTTCAATTGTGTGTGTTACCGACCTCTGAACATAGTTACAGGAAGAAGGGCACTTTTTTGGTCGGTAACACCCGTACTCCGTAAATGTTAGTGGCGGTTACCGACCACCCATGTATCTAAGGTCAGACAGCTTATATAGTCATCAGACAAAGTTAGAGAGGTGAGAAATTCAATTTGGCACTTGTTCTGATAAATGGAATGGAAAAATACAAAGCGCTATATCATAAAAATCCATTTTTTCAATGAACATAGCTCTTAACTCACCCGATAAGACGGCCATTTTTTAAATTACGTTCATGTGTCTCTTACAGTGAATGGTTAAAATTTCTTTAAAAAAGCCTGATTTTGGGTAGAAATGTAGACATAATACTTGGTAAAGATGCATTGTGTCGAATTTTCAAGTTATAATGAAATCTAATGAGATCATATGAAGGAAATGGTAATCAAAACAATAAATGGTCGATAATTCCCGATGGTCGAAATAACCCAAGGTTGCTCTAGATTGCTCCATAGAAAGACATATTTAACAATGTACAGATTTTGGCATTTCCAGATTTGTGTGGCATCCTGAGATATATACATAACATTACTTAACCATTGATGAGTTATCAGACGGCAAAATCTTGGACTATTCCAATTACAAAAGTGTTGCAGACGACAATTTCATGTGAAGGAAATGACACAATTTTCTTGGTCTTTCTTGGTAGAAGACTTTGTTGGAAATGAAGAAATTGCTTGTCACAAGCAATTTCTTCATTTTCAACAATGTTTTCCAAAGCATTTATGTTGTGGGGCGTTAGAAAGCCTCAACATGTGGTAATAGATTAACCCCTTCGCTGCCAGACAAATATTGGAAAATTGGTTCCTATTTGCCAAGCTATTTTCCAAGAAATTGAAGGTAGTGTAAGAAATCAACTTATAACTAAAAAACTATTCAATAAAACTATATAAAACCTTATATTTTCTGAAAGATAATTGAAAATGCTATTCAGTCAATATATTTTTATTCATTTTGGAAATTACTTTTGTTGTAATTAAACATTGAAAAAAAAAATCGTTATCCCCTCATGACGGCTCAGGCCGTCACGGGGCAGTATAGCGACAGATTCGCATGACGGCTCAGGCTGTCACGGGGCAGCGAAGGGGTTAAAGACATCATAGAGGAAATGCTACAATACCTTGATACCATATAGCACCGTAGATAGTCATTTTCAACAATGGATTGACCATAGCATTCCAGATTTGTGTGGTCTCATGAGGTACATTACAAATATTAGTTTAAAATATCATTAATAAGAAAATGCTACAATACCTTGATACCATATAGCACCGTAGATAGTCATTTTCAACAATGGATTAACCATAGCATTCCAGATTTGTGTGGCATCTTGAGATGCATAATAGATATTACTTTAAAATTCATTGAGGAAAATGGAGAAAATGCTACAATACCTTGATACCATATAGCACCGTAGATAGTCATTTTCAACAATGGATTAACCATCGCATTCCAGATTTGAGTTGCATCTTGAGGTCCATCAAAACCATCCTCTGACTTGTACCCCCTCTCTGGTCTGGCAAATAAATATAAATTTTTTTGAAACATTCATTTCCATAGCATTGTTTGGGTTGATAATAGAAATTGCTACAATACCTTGATACCATATAGCATAGCAGATAGTCATTTTCAACAATGAATTCACCCTTTTCTAAGATCTAGTTTTGACGTCCCTAATATTATAGGCTTGGGAAAACATTGAGACAAAAGAAGAAAATGCTGATAATCAGCATTTTCTCCATATGTCTCAATATTTTCAGTGCAACATCATCAACAAATTCTATACTTATTAACACACAATTCGTCGTCTGAAGCAGCTTCAAAGTCGTAACAGTCCACAATTTTTTACTGTTTGGTATTGGATTAACCATATAACCATAAAATAGCATTCCATATTTGTGTGGCATCTTGAGGTCCATCAAAACCATCCTCCGACCTGTACTGTCTTTCTGGTCTGGTAGATAAAAGCAGTGTTTATAAAAAGAATAGAATAATTTCATATATGCACATTTGTACCCTAATGGGTTTTACCCTTTCCCAAACAAGACAGGGTTTTGACTTCCCTATTAGAAAAGGCTTGTGAAAATATTCAGGAAAACAGCATTATCTGCTTTTGCCTCAATTTTCAGTGCTTCTGTGCTTTATGAAAGTTTATGTACAAAAATCCTATCTATATCAAAACAATACTTGTGGTCTAGAGCAGCTTTTGAAATGAAAGTCTAAAATTTTGGGTTTTAGAAAAGGGTTAAGGCCCATGAATACAAATATCATTATGCTTAACCTAAAGGCTCGGTCACATATGATTCCACATCCCGATTGCATCCAAAATTATATTGCAAGGGTTCCCTGATTTAGAGGTGCTCCGGCTGTGATTTGAACGCAGAATGGTGTATGTGACCAGGCCTTAACCCATTACCACACAGTGACTCTTTTTGACTCCCTACAGGTTAATGACTTTGGAAAACATTGTGGAAAATGAAGAAATTGCTTGTGACAAGCAATTTCTTCATTTCCCACAATGTTTTCTACACAAAAAGACCCAAAAAGTTTAAAAATCATTGATTTGAAATTGTCGTTTGCAATGTCTTTGAATTAAGGCCAGTCTAAAATTATGTTATTTGGTAATGGGTTAAGAGTATGTGAGATGTACAATATTTCCTATTCACAACTTGAACTGTCGCTAATTCTGGCAACTACAGACAAATAAGCCTTAAGTTTTTAATGTACTGCAGTAAACAAACATAGGACTTTAGCTTCAGTTTTCCTTAACCCTTTCCCAAACGACAAAATTTTAGGGTTATCCAATTTGAAAGCTGTTGCTGACAACAAAAGAGACGTTGTTAAAGATAGAATGAGTGTAGAATACAGTATTGAAAACGTTGAGACAAAAGGAGAAACTGCTGGTTATTAGCAGTTTCTTCTTTTGCCTCAATGTTTTCCCAAGCCATTTCTATTAAGGAAGTCTAAACCAGGTCTTGTTTGGGAAAGGGTTAATTGGGGTTTATACAAGTCCTTCTCAAATCTGCTAACGGAAAATACTTCAGTATTCAGGCCCAATATGAGGGCCCATGAAAGGTCCAATATTAACCCTTTCCCAAACAAGACCTGGTTTTGACGTCGCATAAATATGCTTTGATGATCAGCATTTCCGCCTTTTGTCTCAATATTTCGTGAGCTATGTTTTCACACATATCCTTTTGTCATGAACGCCCATTTTGTCAAATGCATTTGCTTTAAAATTGGAGCACCCTACTTTTTTACTATTTTTGAATGAGCTACTGGTGATCAAAATTGACAAATCATAAAGCCAATGCTCAACCCTTCAACCACACACACTTCAACATTTGATTTTCCCATGCATGTAACAAAAACAAATGAAAAACTTACATTTTGTCAGTGACAGACAGTCTACACTGTTTTAAAGCATCCTCAGATGACCACGCCTCTACTGGAGTACCGCCCCACAATGTGTCAATCAAACCTGGGAGATGAATAAACCCTTTCCCAAACAAGTTCTGGTTTTGACGTCCCTAATAGAATTGGTTTGGGAAAACATTGAAACAAAAGAAGAAACTGCTGATAACCAGCAGTTTCCCCTTTTGTCTCAATATTTTCTGTGCCATGTTTTAAACAAATCCTATCTTTATTATGATCAGTTTTGTCGTCTGCAGCAGCCTTCAAATTGGATCACCCTAAAATTTTGTTGTTCGGGAAAGGGTTAACCCATAACCAGACAGAAAAATTGTGTGTGTGTGTGTGGAGGGGGGGTATAACAAATCAAAAACTTACATTGCATCAGTAGCAGACAGTCCACACCGTTTTAAAGCATCCTCAGATGACCACGCCTCTACTGGAGTACCGCCCCATGATGTGTCAATCAAACTTGCGAGATGGATTAAACCATAACCAGACAGTATAATTATGGGGGTATAACAAATAATAAAACTTACATTTTATCAGTGGCAGACAGTCCACACTGTTTTAAAGCATCCTCAGATGACTACGCCTCTACTGGAGTACCGCCCCACGATGTGTCAATCAAACTTGCCAGATGGATTAACCCCTAACCAGACAGTATAATTATGGGGGTATAACAAATGAAAAACTTACATTATATCAGTAGCAGACAGTCCACACTGTTTTAAAGCATCTTCAGATGACCACGCCTCCACTGGAGTACCGCCCCACGATGTGTCAATCAAACCTGCGAGATGGATAAACCCATAACCAGATAGTATAATTGTGTGTGTGTGTGTGTGTGTGGGGGGGGGTATAACAAATGAAAAACTTACATTATATCAGTAGCAGGCAGTCCACACTGTTTTAAAGCATCTTCAGATGACCACGCCTCTACTGGAGTACCGCCCCACGACGTGTCAATCAAACCTGTAAAATTTACAAAATGTCAATGCAGAGAAATATACAACATGGCATGGTAACATTTTTTTTCAACCCAGCGGCAGATCCAAAGGGGGGGTTTGAGAGGTTCAAACGAACCCCCCTCTGTAGCCTGATTATTACATTTTCATGCAGAAATTCATGCCCCCCCCCCCCCCCCTCCACAAGTTGTGGAAAATATTGAATGTTTTCTACCTAGAAAGACACAAAAATGTAAAATTTCATTAACTTGGAATTGCCATATTGTCGGTGTAAATGCAAAACCTCATAATATGTCGATTCTTGCGATTTTCAAAGTACAAACTTATGTGTCCAGTTTTGACAATCCTCGCAGGTTTTGAGATATTTTTTACTGATCAGTATCAACTAGAACTGTCGCAAAGCGGGCGAATACCCCCCACTAGGGCCTTGTCACTGAAAAAGTGCTATCGGTCAAAATGTTCTTGACTTAGAGCATGGAAATGGATTTTAAACAAAGTCCAACTGTGACCTTGACCTTTGACCTTGATGAGCCCCAAACAATAGGGCACCTCCACTGGTCATGGGCAACAACTGTTTAAAGTTTCATGATCCTAGGTCAAACAGTTCTCAAGTTAGAACACGGAAACGAAATTGTACATTTTGACTACTCCCCCCAACCCCCCCCCCCCCCCCCCCCCCCTAAAAAATTTCAAAGTGGCATAACTCTAAAACTAATGACTGGATCAAGATGAAAATTGCAGATGCACAACTTCATATGATAGGGAACATCCTGATAAAATTTCAGAAAAATTGGTCAAAAACTGTGGGAGGAGAAGAGGACACAAGATTATGTCCACGGACGGACGGACGGACAGACGGACAACCTGATTCCAGTATACCCCCCCCATAACTTTGTTGTGGGGGGTATAATGATACATTATTTATGAACAATATGTCCAAATTTCAAGTAAAACATTTCAGTTTGGGAAAAGCTATTGTACAATGACGATACGCAACATCTTTGAATCTGGTAATGGGACAGTGTTTGTTTATCTGTAATTACTGTAACCTGGCAAAAGGGCCTTTATGGAATTTTGAGTCATAATAACCCCTTCTCAAACAAGAACTGATTTTGACGTTCCTGTAAGAGATGGCTTGAGAAAACATTGAGGAAAAAGAAGAAAATGCTGATAACCAGCATTTTCTCCTTTTTCCTCAATATTTTCTTAGCTCTGTTGTGTACATATTTTGTCTTTATCATCATCCATTTTGTTGTCTGCGGAAGCTTTTTAATAGAAGCATCCTAAAATTTTGTTGTTTGGGAAAGGGTTTAAGTCATATTAAGATCTGACTCTAACTGAGTACACAATGAACAGCATTAATGATGCTCTCTTGCAGCTGCTAAAGGTAATAAAGAAGCTGTTTGAGAACAACATGGATCCAAATCAGACTCATTTCAATGAGTACAGCTTACCTACGGGTTTCTTCAATGTTTGGTACAGATATTTTCCATACAACCAACATACAGCAGAAAAATGGGTGAATGGTTTACCTCTGTATAGTATCATTGTATGTCTTACCTATGGGTTTCTTCAAAGTTTGGTACAGATATTTTCCATACAACCAGCATACAGCAGAAAAATGGATGAACGGTTTACCTCTGTATAGTATCATTGTATGTCTTACCTATGGGTTTCTTCAATGTTTGGTACAAATATTTTCCATACAACCAACATACAGCAGAAAAATGGGTGAACAGTTTACCTCTGTATAGTATCATTGTATGTCTTACCTATGGGTTTCTTCAATGTTTGATACAGATATTTTCCATACAACCAGCATACAGCAGAAAAATGGGTGAACAGTTTACCTCTGTATAGTATCATTGTATGTCTTACCTATTGGTTTCTTCAAAGTTTGATATAGATATTTTCCATACAACCAGCATACAGCAGAAAAATGGGTGAACAGTTTACCTCTGTATAGTATCATTATATGTCTTACCTATGGGTTTCTTCAAAGTTTGGTACAGATATTTTCCATACAGCCAGCATACAGCAGAAAAATGGGTGAACGGTTTACCTCTGTATACTGTATAGTATCATTGTATGTCTTACCTATTGGTTTCTTCAATGTTTGATACAGATATTTTCCATACAACCAGCATACAGCAGAAAAATGGGTGAACGGTTTACCTCTGTATACTGTATAGTATCATTGCATGTCTTACCTATTGGCTTCTTCAAAGTTTGGTACAGATATTTTCCATACAACCAGCATACAGCAGAAAAATGGGTGAACAGTTTACCTCTGTATAGTATCATTGTATGTCTTACCTATGGGTTTCTTCAATGTTTGATACAGATATTTTCCATACAGCCAGCATACAGCAGAAAAATGGGTGAACGGTTTACCTCTGTATACTGTATAGTATCATTGTATGTCTTACCTATGGGTTTCTTCAAAGTTTGATACAGATATTTTCCATACAACCAGCATACAGCAGAAAAATGGGTGAACGGTTTACCTCTGTATAGTATCATTGTATGTCTTACCTATGGGTTTCTTCAAAGTTTGATACAGATATTTTCCATACAACCAGCATACAGCAGAAAAATGGGTGAACGGTTTACCTCTGTATAGTATCATTGTATGTCTTACCTATGGGTTTCTTCAAAGTTTGATACAGATATTTTCCATACAACCAGCATACAGCAGAAAAATGGGTGAACGGTTTACCTCTGTATACTGTATAGTATCATTGCATGTCTTACCTATTGGTTTCTTCAAAGTTTGGTACAGATATTTTCCATACAGCCAGCATACAGCAGAAAAATGGGTGAACGGTTTACCTCTGTATACTATCATTGTATGTCTTACCTATGGGCTTCTTCAATGTTTGGTACAGATATTTTCCATACAACCAGCATACAGCAGAAAAATGGGTGAATGGTTTACCTCTGTATAGTATCATTGTATGTCTTACCTATGGGCTTCTTCAATGTTTGGTACAGATATTTTGCATACAACCAGCATACAGCAGAAAAATGGGTGAATGGTTTACCTCTGTATACTATCATTGTATGTCTTACCTATGGGCTTCTTCAATGTTTGGTACAGGTATTTTCCATACAACCAGCAAACAGCAGAAAAATGGGTGAACAGTTTACCTCTGTATACTATCATTGTATGTCTTACCTATGGGCTTCTTCAATGTTTGGTACAGATATTTTCCATACAACCAGCATACAGCAGAAAAATGGGTGAACGGTTTACCTCTGTATACTGTATAGTATCATTGTATGTCTTACCTATGGGTTTCTTCAATGTTTGATACAGATATTTTCCATACAACCAGCATACAGCAGAAAAATGGGTGAACAGTTTACCTCTGTATAGTATCATTGTATGTCTTACCTATGGGTTTCTTCAATGTTTGGTACAGATATTTTCCATACAACCAGCATACAGCAGAAAAATGGGTGAACGGTTTACCTCTGTATAGTATCATTATATGTCTTACCTATGGGTTTCTTCAAAGTTTGGTACAGATATTTTCCATACAACCAGCATACAGCAGAAAAATGGGTGAATGGTTTATGTATAGTATCATTGTATGTCTTACCTATGGGTTTCTTCAAAGTCTGATACAGATATTTTCCATACAACCAGCATACAGCAGAAAAATGGGTGAACAGTTTACCTCTGTATAGTATCATTGTATGTCTTACCTATGGGCTTCTTCAATGTTTGGTACAGATATTTTCCATACAACCAGCATACAGCAGAAAAATGGATGAACGGTTTACCTCTGTATAGTATCATTGTATGTCTTACCTATTGGTTTCTTCAAAGTTTGATACAGATATTTTCCATACAACCAGCATACAGCAGAAAAATGGGTGAATGGTTTATGTATAGTATCATTGTATGTCTTACCTACGGGCTTCTTCAAAGTTTGGTACAGGTATTTTCCATACAACCAGCAAACAGCAGAAAAATGGGTGAACAGTTTACCTCTGTATAGTATCATTGTATGTCTTACCTATGGGCTTCTTCAATGTTTGGTACAGATATTTTCCATACAACCAGCATACAGCAGAATCAAAGCCCTGAAGGGCCTGAAAGTCGCTACAACAGAATTATTTGTAAAACAAGATTTGCTTTTCATGATCCTATCAGAGAATGCTTTGAATGTATTGAATGAAATGTATGTGTGCCCCCACAAGGGTAAACCTTTAACAATTAAAGTAGTGCAATTGTAGTATTATTTTACATTAAGAATGAAAAGGGAAAATTGGCAATAACTCCACGAACATTATCAGCAGAGTTATATTTTTGTACAATACACTTCTACATAATGACACCATCCACCTATGAAGTTGCACGAATCTACCTCGCATATTTTTAGTAATGCTCTTGACAAACAATTAAATATGAAAATCAACAAAGGGCAAAAACCCAAAAATATGATTGACAGAGTAACAATTCTTACCTATGAAGTTTTATGCGATGTAAACAAGACCTAGATCTCCATTTTAAGTACGCAAAATATATTTTGTCAAAATGACGATAAAGTTTATAAACGATGACCGAACTGGTGATTAGATCACATTCTATAGAAACAAATTGAAAAAAAAAATAATAAAAAGAAAGAACAAAAGTTATAGAATATTTAAAGAGAAACACAGCTTTATTTTTCATCCATAAAATTCTAGGGTCTAGATCTATATATACAAATTCATAATACCATAGGCTGCAGCAAATCCATAGATAATTATATCGTTAAAATGAATGCTACAAATGAAAAGCAGTGGAAGCTAGATCTATTTTCAAAATGTTAGATTGGTCCAATTTGTAGGTAATTTTGGGGTGTTTAGTGATTGGGAGTAAAAAACGTCGTAACTACAGATTTCTGAAAGGGGCCCATGCTAGGTTTTTATGCTTCTGAACTACTCGGGAACTCATATTTGTACATGGAAAAACAATTTGCAATGCATAAAAACCTCAATCACAGCGAATATCCATCTTTCCTTTGCTATAGATCAATCCTTTACAAGCGTGTTTACAAATTCTATTTTTACTTCGAAACGAGTCAAGGTCAACGAGACACATCCCAAGCAGTATTAACACACTGTACAACCGGCTGCGTCGATGACTGTGACCTTTTTTGCGAGGGATGCGTGGAAAGGTTTATTTTGTAGAAGCAGTTAGCACTGAACATTTATAAGCGTATTTATCAACTATAGAATACCAAAGATCCTTTCTTTCATTCATAAAAGTAAATTAATTTGACCCACCATGCACCGGACATCAGATGCCGAATCTGTCTTCGTTGACGACGCAGCCGGTTGTACGGTGTGTTGAATCTCGCTGAGCACAGATGACGTACCTCTGACATAATTGCTTTTTGAAGGTTGGGCATGTGTAACCGTTACAAAACAAAAACAAGGACAATAAAATGCGGATCTGCACGTTATTCATTGACTTGGATTTTTATACTTGATAAAGCTCAATGAGTGCTAACAATGGACCCCTTCGGGTTGGTAATTTCATACGTTTACTTTTATATCTGGTTTGTAATTTTTGTGCCATTTGCATTTTCGACAGCCTAGCAGGTCCCCCTTTAATCTGTAGATTGCGATGTTTTGGCTACATGTCCCGTAAATTGACTGGAATTGATACTAAACTAAATTCTGGGTAAGAACGACGTTTTAAATGAAATATTTACCCATTTTGTTCTATTCAGATTTCCCAATTTCAGAAGATGTCACAGAAATTCATTGAATAAAATAGATCTATACTTCATAACGCATTCCTCACTTAACTAAACCCCCTCAAAATCACACTTGTCCTCCCTGGGTGAAAATTAGATACTTTCAAAATACTGAATTTTACAGCTGGGGACCATGGACCACAGGGCCCCCGATGGGTCTATGGAAACGCCCTGGCCAGGGGTCCATGGGGCCAGAGGCCCCCGGGAGCTCTTGAGAAATAGCGTTTTCAAACCCCTCAGGAAGGCGTCCATGACACTATAAATACTACCATCTTTTGATGCAAGTTTTCCAAATCATTTATCACTCAGTTTAAAATTATAACTCAATATGATGCACTGTTTTACATTATTATTTTTCAATTTCGAAATAAGAACTTATACGTTCTAGTATGCAATGGTGGCTCAATGATTTTTTTCCATGGAGTCCGAGCCTAAATGATGGCTTAAAATGTATAAAATGTGTAACGTTACATTAAAGTTATACAGCTTTAAAAAAATAATTTTCGGATAATTCCAGGAGGGAGGTCCAAAACACACACCCCACCGACCCCCTCTCGATCCGCCCGTGGTATGACATGGCAAATTTCAAAATATGCACTTATTTCACGGTAGTTGCAATAATGTAACCGATACCATTTTGAATATTGATCTGGGTTTCGGATAAAATTCCTTCCTATTTGTAGCAATGGAGCAGGTACTGGAATGATTCATTCCAGCAAGTTTAGCAAAGTCAAACTTCAAAATAAAGCTGTTGAATGTAGTGAGAATGTTACCTGACAACAGGTTAAACCATTTTTCTGTCAATCCATCTTAGTTTTATGCTGAAATCACTTTCAAATAAAGTTTAATCTAATTTTGAAGCGGACTAGACTACCCACCCATTTTATTCTACTGAGACATGGAATTTCTGTTGGAAGAAAAAATATCAAAACAATTCTTGTTGATACTTTTAAACCAAAATTTTGACATGGACTATGTTCTTATCGGATTTACTTCTGATAAAATATGTTGGCATTTAAAAACGTATACAAGAAAATGTGTTTTGCAACTGTTTGCTTTACTCCAAAGAAGCAAGAGCGAGGACTGGTAGCCACCAACCAATACCGGTTATCAAATTTGTGTCTACGATATCGCAGCTAATTTCACGGTGTCACTACCATTGGCAATTCAATCTTGATTTCAAGATTGGATTTATTTTTCGGATGCATCAGGGCAACTATTACTTAGCTATATTTGAAAAACTTTTGGAAGTTGACTTTCCGAAATTATCTTATAAAACGGTGATCAATACGACTACACCCCCCGCCCCTGGAAAACAATCCTGTACCCGTCCTTGCGAGACGATGATCTTTGCTGTTGTATTTCCACACTTGCACTTTTGTTATCCCTCTTGGTGACCGTGATATTTCTCAAGATTGATATCATTTAGGTACGCAATATTTTAGTCATAGAAATGAATAATCTCTAGAACTGTTTATTGCGCCAAGCCTTAAGTCGTGATTAATCGATAATTTGAGCCTCCAATAATATTTTATTCACGAATTAACTTCCCCTCTCTTCACAAAAACTATTTTATTTCACGTTATTTATTCGGTGATTAATGATAAGAAATTTAATCGCAGAAACGTCGACTATCGACGGACGCTCGACAATTTAATTTGAATGGTAATTCATGCCGATTTTATGATGTAAAGTAGAAAATTATACATCTAGGTTATTTTGTTTTTGGTCGGCAAGCGATAATGTCATGATGATACGAAGAAAATGATACCTGTTAGTCTATTATCCAAACCAAAAATTCACCGGTAATAATCCAACTAACATATTTTGAAACAGTTTCCGAAATAACTGAGCAGATGTTGGCGGTGTTTTTGAAGTCACGTGCTATTCCAGCCCAGATTGAGTAGACGCTACGTCATCAAGACGTCATATTGTTTTTTTAACAAAAGGGATCCGACTGTACCACGTGCTTATTCATCTGAGAAGCATGTCAATCAACTAGTAAGTCAATGAATGGGCGGGGACAATTCTCTTTTTCGACCAATCTGTATTTACAAGCATTGCTTCATAAAAGATCTAGAACTTAAAGGGCAATCGTCAGAAAAGAAGCTTTACCCCGAGTCTCTCCCTTAATCGGTCACCCTTTAAATAGTGGATATTTATTAGTGTTGACCTCTACATCATTAAAGTTTAGAGTAGATAGATTTAAGAGACAATTTAATTTCATAAAGAGTTTTCAAAAGAAGAACGAAATTCAAAGGGTAGACTATTTAGTGAAAAGAAAATTTCTTGCAGATGTAGATCTACATGACTCGTGCTTATACTTGCTACTCTCTTAAAACAAAGTACATTACCTCTTATGAAATGATATGTAATTAGTAATGTATTTTGATGATCTAATCAATAGACATCGGCTTTGGAGAGTAATACTTGCCGACGTTCGTCTATATAACCTCTCTCTTAAATCCTTTCACAAACAAGACTTTATTTCGACGACAATCATGGGAACAAAAAGATTGGAAAACATTGAGAGAAAAGAAGAAATTGTCAATAACTAGCCATTTCTCCGTTCCCCCGAGATACTTTCCATGCTGTCATTCAATCGTTTTTAATTGGACGTCCGAAAGGACGTTCAATTCTTATAACCATTTTTCGACAGGCGAAATGGGTTTTCATTACCAAAAAACCCTTTCTCAGACTCAATTGCCAGTTGACCAAAATTCAAAACAGATTTTGCGACCATACAGGAAAACTGTCGTATCTTTTCCTGCCTTCTATGTGTTCTCTAACAAACACTATAAGATTCATTGGTCGATCCAATTCATGCCACGTCTTAACCAACTTTACGATCTTTTTTCGATTTATCCATTTTCTTGTAGTGATTTGACTTTCGTAATAATTGTGTAAAGGGTAAGATCTTTAGAAAGCGATACATGCATACACTATGTTTATAAAGAAACAAACGCCCTCTATCATCATCAGCAGCGATAGCTCAAACGGGAAAGGATTAACATCGCAACCTTTTTTCAGTATGAAATTTTGGACGCCGTTGGTTCGAAACCAGTTCGGATTATTTCTTCTGTATAAAGTTTGTTAAAACGTTTGTTTTTCTTGATGTGTTTACTGAAAACAGACATTTTAGGATGATTACTCAACTTAATGCACGTATTGTGTACGACAAATTCTTTTTCTTTGATCATTGTTGTTTAAGTCTTTGACATATTCAAAGGAACGGGGTTTCCACGAGACGTATTTTGGAAACAGGGTTTTGGAGTGAGTTCATTTCGCAACTCGGGTTCGACTCGATGGCAAATCGGGGTTCCATTTGAACAGCCTCAGATGAGACGCTAGTGATATCCACCTATTCAGAAAAAAAGTTGCTCTTAGGAGTTTTATTTTTTTTCTCCAGCATCTGTATCACTGATATTCGACAGTATCATGACCTATTTACATACTGATCAATGATCATGACAACAATGATTATTACTAGTCTATGATCGAGTGACAGCGATCTGTATCTTTTACGTTTAAGTGAACCGTTTACGTGTATTGAGCTAAGAAGATGAAGCAATAGATCTGCAACAGTGACGATGGTACCTGGATGATCGTATGAATAATGTTTACAGATAGAGACATTGCTATTCTCAAATTTTTTGTTGATAATGATATGAAGATTTTAATTGCGTATTGTACTCCACTGCCATTTTCCCGACGGTACGTTCCCAATTTCTTCTTTGTATGCCCATCTGTAGATGTAAGGATGCTGCGGTAGTACTGGTATGAGGAATCCATGGTTAGGTGCTCCAATTCATCTGGTATTTTGTTTCAGGAAAAGTATGTATTGAATTTGTTGTGTAACCACAACCAGGGAAAACTGCTGCCGTGTTTGTTTTTTTTTTTTTGTTTTTTTTGTTTTTGTTTTTTTACTCTAAACACGAATAAAAATCAAAGTGCTTGGAACACTATATTTAGACGTCTCTGATTGATTGGGCGGAATTGTATGTAAATGATCGGCGTTTCATTTCTTTATGTCGTTGAATTTGTGTTTAGATCGATTCTGAATCACTGCGGTCGTTTTTTCCCTAACGATGGTGGAGATAAAAGTCAAAAGAAGATGATAAAAAAGAACAATGTCTGAGTAGAATTCGAACCCAGGGCCTTCCAGATAAAGACATGCGTAAAGAGTACAAGGTGAGTCCTCTGCTAAGTGAGCTATCGCGGCTTTCATTTATGTAGCGCAATAGCTTACATTTTGAATAAATTGCTTTGTATCGTCCTTTATAAAATCAACGAAATGTGTAACTGACGACAATACTCATAGTTAACCCAAACAAGAAGACCAAAGTGCTAATCACATGGCCTTAATTGAATTGGGTAATGAAATAAATAGTGATTATTGATAGAGACAAATAAATTGTCTTGAAACGGCAATCAAATTAATTTAAATTTTGAGAAGGGTTTTCTGGTAATAAAGCCGATTTCGTATGTCCGAAACCGATCTTATAGAATTAAACACAGAAGAATGAATAAAATATCTTTCGTTCATGTACAATCCCGCCCAATCAATCAGAGACGTCCAATTACAGTGCTCTCAGCACTTTGATTTAAGTAAGTTATGTCGTATGCATGCAACAGCTTTCAAAATGGAGCAGTCTAAAAAATATTTCTGTTTTGGGGTAAACAAAATGACGAAAATTGAACATGAGTGTAAATATCCATGAATTACACTTTGGGGCTAACGATTATCCATACATACACAATAATCAAAACGTGTGGGCTGAAATATTTATTCTGATCTGAAACGAAGGTAGGGTTTTAGCTGCGATCTTTCGGGGGAACCGTATCATACAAAATGCCCGTGACTTGCAAAGCTGCTTTTGTGCCGTCTATGATCGCCTACCGGTCGCGAGATTCAACCCTGCAAATCAACAATTTCATTTCCGTTAATCCGGCGACGGAAAATTCTTTGTTTAAAGTAATCGTCGGATATGCACATCTTGCATATTTCGGGATCGTCAACATCACAGAACCAGCCGAGTAGTTAAGTCTCGTTTCTTTGATGTGGTCCCGTAGGTTTTCCCATTGATAAGCTGGCCAGGTGTGTAATAAAATGTTTTTTTCTGGTCTTCCCGGTAACGACTAAAAGATTCATGAACCTGCAACACTACCCAGAAGAAGCTTTGAACTCGCCCTGGGTTTCGTATTTTGGTCCTTGTCGAGTTGAAGGGCCTTGACGCGAATCCCGATCCTACTTACAACATAGCCACTTGCCCGTAACACCAAAATCCAATCATTCAGATCATTTGCCTGTGGCTTATAGGGACTGATCCGAATAACCCTCCATTTCTGCGATTTTGGACCATCACAGATCTTTGTCTTGTTTTTTTCGCCAGTCTCTCACTAGCTTTTCACTAATGCCGAAATCACTTTCAGCCGCACAGTTTTTCGAATTTGACCACACGATTTTTTAAGCTATTGTCATCTGTAGACATTTTTCCTTCTAAGCGATAGTCCGGATAAAGTTAAGCGTTATTTGATAATTTACAGATGTGAGACTAATTAGTATTTAAACCTTGCTGCAGTTCTACATATGCCAATCAATGAAATCGATCGGTACCTCACAGTGCAGATAAAAAAATAACGCGTGTCGTAATGCGTTGGTTTTCATCGAAAACCAAGTAATTGCAGATTAAAACAATATGCAGTTACGAGGTTTTCGAAGAAAAGCGACGACTGCTTGTTGTGTACAATTATGTCGTGTGTTAATTTAGGGCATATTGATTACGAGATTACACGCTTGAAATGGCAGAACGATGCATATCAAGTAAGACACCTTGTTAAAATGGAATTATAAAAAGAATCAAGCAAATGAGTATTCCGTCGTTGTCGTATGTTTATTGTCGCCGAGTCATAAAGTCGATGTCTATTTTCCCCACATTCTAAATAGTTTTTTCCTTGACTTATAGCCGAAGATATGTATACGGTATTTAATATTACATTATCTAAGGGAAGTAACTCTTTCATGAAAACTGTCTAATTTAAACCTGGTTATTTCCCTTAGACCAATATACATCAGAAAACGGAATTATTGCGCGCGATCAAATTTCTCCGCCAACAAAGTAGTTCTACATAAAACGTATAATTTCCTCGTTCAACAATGATTATTTGGCATGTCAGTTTAGAAATTGTAGAAAGTCGAATTTCAATATTAAATCAAAGTGTGGACAAGAAATCAGAGATCTACTTTGTCTCAAAACAGAAATACAGAAGAAGTTAAGAGGTCCGTCTTTGACCTTATTTGACCTGTCCAGAAAGCCTCGTACGGCCCCAATAAGTCGCAGCGCGAGCGCTAAGCGACTTAAAAATGGGTGAACGGTTTATGTATAGTATCATTGTATGTCTTACCTATGGGCTTCTTCAATGTTTGGTACAGATATTTTCCATACAACCAGCATACAGCAGAAAAATGGGTGAATGGTTTACCTCTGTATAGTATCATTATATGTCTTACCTATGGGTTTCTTCAAAGTTTGGTACAAATATTTTCCATACAACCAGCATACAGCAGAAAAATGGGTGAATGGTTTACCTCTGTATAGTATCATTGTATGTCTTACCTATAGGCTTCTTCAATGTTTGGTACAAATATTTTCCATACAACCAGCAAACAGCAGAAAAAATGGGTGAACAGTTTACCTCTGTATAGTATCATTGTATGTCTTACCTATAGGCTTCTTCAATGTTTGGTACAAATATTTTCCATACAACCAGCATACAGCAGAAAAATGGGTGAACAGTTTACCTCTGTATAGTATCATTGTATGTCTTACATATGGGCTTCTTCAATGTTTGGTACAAATATTTTCCATACAACCAACATACAGCAGAAAAATGGGTGAATGGTTTATGTATAGTATCATTGTATGTCTTACCTATGGGCTTCTTCAATGTTTGGTACAAATATTTTCCATACAACCAGCATACAGCAGAAAAAATGGGTGAATGGTTTACCTCTGTATAGTATCATTGTATGTCTTACCTATTGGTTTCTTCAAAGTCTGATACAGATATTTTCCATACAACCAGCAAACAGCAGAAAAAATGGGTGAACAGTTTACCTCTGTATACTATCATTGTATGTCTTACCTATAGGCTTCTTCAATGTTTGATACAGATATTTTCCATACAACCAGCATACAGCAGAAAAATGGGTGAACAGTTTACCTCTGTATAGTATCATTGTATCTTACCTATGGGCTTCTTCAAAGTTTGGTACAGATATTTTCCATACAACCAGCATACAGCAGAAAAATGGGTGAACAGTTTACCTCTGTATAGTATCATTGTATGTCTTACCTATGGGTTTCTTCAATGTTTGGTACAGGTATTTTCCATACAACCAGCATACAGCAGAAAAATGGGTGAACGGTTTATGTATACTATCATTGTATGCCTTACCTATTGGTTTCTTCAAAGTCTGATACAGATATTTTCCATACAACCAGCATACAGCAGAAAAATGGGTGAACAGTTTACCTCTGTATAGTATCATTGTATCTTACCTATGGGCTTCTTCAATGTTTGGTACAGATATTTTCCATACAACCAGCATACAGCAGAAAAATGGGTGAACAGTTTACCTCTGTATAGTATCATTGTATCTTACCTATGGGCTTCTTCAATGTTTGATACAGATATTTTCCATACAACCAACATACAGCAGAAAAATGGGTGAACAGTTTACCTCTGTATAGTATCATTGTATGTCTTACCTATGGGCTTCTTCAATGTTTGATACAGATATTTTCCATACAACCAGCATACAGCAGAAAAATGGGTGAACAGTTTACCTCTGTATAGTATCATTGTATGTCTTACCTATGGGTTTCTTCAAAGTTTGATACAGATATTTTCCATACAACCAGCATACAGCAGAAAAATGGGTGAATGGTTTACCTCTGTATAGTATCATTGTATGTCTTACCTATTGGTTTCTTCAAAGTTTGATACAGATATTTTCCATACAACCAACATACAGCAGAAAAATGGGTGAACGGTTTACCTCTGTATAGTATCATTGTATGTCTTACCTATAGGCTTCTTCAAAGTTTGATACAGATATTTTCCATACAACCAGCATACAGCAGAAAAATGGGTGAATGGTTTACCTCTGTATAGTATCATTGTATCTTACCTATGGGCTTCTTCAAAGTTTGGTACAGATATTTTCCATACAACCAGCATACAGCAGAAAAATGGGTGAACGGTTTACCTCTGTATAGTATCATTGTATGTCTTACCTATAGGCTTCTTCAATGTTTGATACAGATATTTTCCATACAGCCAGCATACAGCAGAAAAATGGGTGAACGGTTTACCTCTGTATAGTATCATTGTATGTCTTACCTATAGGCTTCTTCAATGTTTGATACAGATATTTTCCATACAACCAGCAAACAGCAGAAAAATGGGTGAACAGTTTACCTCTGTATAGTATCATTGTATGTCTTACCTATGGGTTTCTTCAATGTTTGATACAGATATTTTCCATACAACCAGCATACAGCAGAAAAAATGGGTGAACGGTTTACCTCTGTATAGTATCATTGTATGTCTTACCTATGGGTTTCTTCAAAGTTTGATACAGATATTTTCCATACAACCAGCATACAGCAGAAAAATGGGTGAACGGTTTACCTCTGTATAGTATCATTGTATGTCTTACCTATGGGCTTCTTCAATGTTTGATACAGATATTTTCCATACAACCAGCATACAGCAGAAAAATGGGTGAACGGTTTACCTCTGTATAGTATCATTATATGTCTTACCTATGGGTTTCTTCAATGTTTGGTACAAATATTTTCCATACAACCAACATACAGCAGAAAAATGGGTGAACGGTTTATGTATACTATCATTGTATGTCTTACCTATGGGTTTCTTCAATGTTTGGTACAGATATTTTCCATACAACCAGCATACAGCAGAAAAATGGGTGAACGGTTTATGTATACTATCATTGTATGTCTTACCTATGGGTTTCTTCAATGTTTGGTACAGATATTTTCCATACAGCCAGCATACAGCAGAAAAATGGGTGAATGGTTTACCTCTGTATAGTATCATTGTATGTCTTACCTATGGGCTTCTTCAAAGTTTGGTACAGATATTTTCCATACAGCCAGCATACAGCAGAAAAATGGGTGAATGGTTTACCTCTGTATAGTATCATTGTATGTCTTACCTATGGGTTTCTTCAATGTTTGGTACAGATATTTTCCATACAGCCAGCATACAGCAGAAAAATGGGTGAATGGTTTATGTATACTATCATTGTATGTCTTACCTATGGGTTTCTTCAATGTTTGGTACAGATATTTTCCATACAGCCAGCATACAGCAGAAAAATGGGTGAACGGTTTACCTCTGTATAGTATCATTGTATGTCTTACCTATGTGTTTCTTCAATGTTTGGTACAGATATTTTCCATACAGCCAGCATACAGCAGAAAAATGGGTGAATGGTTTACCTCTGTATAGTATCATTGTATGTCTTACCTATGGGCTTCTTCAAAGTTTGGTACAGATATTTTCCATACAACCAGCAAACAGCAGAAAAATGGGTGAATGGTTTATGTATAGTATCATTGTATGTCTTACCT
Organism: Fragum sueziense; assembly: GCA_963680895.1. NCBI lineage: Eukaryota > Metazoa > Mollusca > Bivalvia > Cardiida > Cardiidae > Fragum > Fragum sueziense. The sequence continues at coordinate 2,375,805 of OY804602.1, read as the reverse complement.
ATGGGCTTCTTCAAAGTTTGGTACAGATATTTTCCATACAACCAACATACAGCAGAAAAATGGGTGAATGGTTTATGTATACTATCATTGTATGTCTTACCTATGGGTTTCTTCAATGTTTGGTACAGATATTTTCCATACAACCAACATACAGCAGAAAAATGGGTGAATGGTTTATGTATAGTATCATTGTATGTCTTACCTATGGGTTTCTTCAATGTTTGGTACAGGTATTTTCCATACAACCAGCAGACAGCAGAAAAATGGGTGAACAGTTTACCTCTGTATACTATCATTGTATGTCTTACCTATGGGTTTCTTCAATGTTTGGTACAGATATTTTCCATACAACCAACATACAGCAGAAAAATGGGTGAATGGTTTATGTATACTATCATTGTATGTCTTACCTATGGGTTTCTTCAATGTTTGGTACAGGTATTTTCCATACAACCAGCAGACAGCAGAAAAATGGGTGAACAGTTTACCTCTGTATACTATCATTGTATGTCTTACCTATGGGTTTCTTCAATGTTTGGTACAGATATTTTCCATACAACCAGCATACAGCAGAAAAATGGGTGAATGGTTTATGTATACTATCATTGTATGTCTTACCTATGGGTTTCTTCAATGTTTGGTACAGATATTTTCCATACAACCAACATACAGCAGAAAAATGGGTGAATGGTTTATGTATACTATCATTGTATGTCTTACCTATGGGTTTCTTCAATGTTTGGTACAGATATTTTCCATACAACCAGCATACAGCAGAAAAATGGGTGAATGGTTTACCACCTAGGTTCTCTGTAACAAAACAAAAACAAGAGATACTGAATGTTTTGCTGCAACAGCTAGAAAAGAAGTTAGATCTAAAGTGGTCCCACAATTTACTGACTGCCACCAAACAATAAACACCATACCCATTTACTAATAATGATAATAAGGATTGTAATGTAATATTGATGAGATGATTTGCACATGCGCCTCTATGTTTATAAACATCAGTTTATCTCAGGACCTGTATACATATTCAAAATACCATAATTATTCTAATAAACTAACAAGCTTCTATTAGAAACATGATCGATGGAAAAGTCTGGTTGGCGTTTATTAAAAGTCTTCTGATTTTGTAAGTCAAAATTTAGGAATCAACTGTCATGGACTCGAAGTTAAGCAAGTCAAATGGCAGAGTTTTGTTATAAGAGAGGCAAAAATTTCAACCAATCCAAGCTTATATTGTAAATGGTGATCTAATACTAACATTACCTGGGTTGGGTACAGACCAAGGCACCATATCTCAGTCATCATGCAGGTCTGTAAATGGGACCTCTGATGTTTTGAGATGATTTATCAATACATACATACACACATATTTTCAATGAAAACCTTGTAACTGCAGCTTAAAACAAGCTGCAGTTACGAGATTTCCTTGAAAAGCAATGATATACAGACAGACAGATAACATAATTATAACAATACCTGGGTTGGGTATAGACCAAGGCACCATAACTCCATCGTCATGTAGATCATTCAGCGGGACTTCTGATGTTTTGAGATTCAGCTCAAATACTCGAATATCTGGATAATTCAGCGAGTCTTTCAGCTCTGCACTTGCATTGAAGACCTGAAATATAACTTCATTCTTTCCTAAACAAGACCTGGTTGTGAGGTCCCTAGATCTATCAGAAAACACTTGTGAAGATAGCAAAGAAATGTTGATAACCAATATTTTGTCCATTTGCCTCAATATTTTTTAAGCTATTCTAACATACACTTTATATGCTTTTGACATCAATCATTTTGTCATCTGCAATACATTTCAAATAGAACAGTCAAATTTCACTAATTTAGAAAGGGTTTAACCCCCTTTCCAACACAAGACCTGGGCCCCGTATTACTAAACATCGTATGATCAAGTTTTTGTGAAAACTGTGTAACAAGACATCTGATTGCACGAGAAATCGGATTGAGCCAATCAGGGTTGTTGTTACAAGTAATTATGCAAAAATCAAACGTACGATCATTAGTAATATGGACCCCTGGTTCTGACATCCCTAATATAAAAGGCTTAGCAAAACATTGAGACAACAGAAGTAAATGCTGTTAACCAGCATTTTCGCCTTTTACCTCAATATTTTCTATGCTATAATTTACACATTCCATACACAGAGTAACACTAAGTCTTGTTTTGTTGTCTGCAGCTCCATTTGAATAAGAACAGTCTAAAATTTGGCTGTTGTGGAAAGAGTTTAAGTAATTCCTTGCGGGTTGTACGAAACCTACCTGGCTAAGAGCAAAGGCCATATTTGATTGTCCAGAGCAGACCCAGATATCCCCAAACAGGACATTATTGATGGATACAGAATCTTCTCCGAGTGTCGCCTGTATCCTCACTGGGGTGTGCATGTCAAATGGTCCTGAAATTATAGTGTGTTGAATTTTACAACATAAAATAAGTAGGTAGTGTAGACCTAAAATCGCCATGCACTGTCTGCCAAAGCTACATAATTCTGTCATTAGCCTGACTTAACTCTTTACCAGATGGCAAAATTGGGGACCATTTAAATTTGAAAGGTGTTGTAGACAATAATTTCAAGTTGTTGAAATTTGAACAATGATCAAAATCTATGCATTTAAGGTTAGAAAACATTGTGGATAATGAAGAAATTGCTTGTGACAAGTAATTTCTTCATTTCCCACAATGTTCTCCCAAGCCTTTCTCTTAAGCGGCCTCAAAAAGCATCATTTTATTGGAATGATTTTATCTTCCCTGTTCAAACAGACCCAAACATCCTCTAACAGTACATTATTGATGGATACAGAACCTTCACCGAGAGTTGCCTCTATCCTCACTGGGGTGTGCATATTAAATGGGCCTGAAATTATAGTGTGTTGAATTTTACACCATAAATAAGCAGGTAGTGCAGACCAAGATTCTCACTGGGGTGTGCATGTCAAATGGACCTGAAATTATATTGTGTTGAATTTTACAACATAAAATAAGCAGGTAGTGCAGCACACATGTACAGGCTGATCTTTGTCTGCACTCCCTGCCAAAACCAACAGAGTATCAATATGAAATGGCCCTGAAATAACATCTGCTGCTCAAGATTTACTCTAAGTGACCCAAATATTTATTGCTCATGTCGAGAGGCAGAGCAAGTTTTCAAGTTCAATCCTTTCCAGTAGAGGTTGTTCTTGGGTTTTTCATTGGCCTACACACATTCAGCATGTAACAGGCATATTTTCCACACAGCATAGCCTAAAATAGTTATTTCTTAGTTGAAAGAAATGATTTTCCAATTGATGTTCAACCTTAAACATAATATATACAAAGTCCACATGCATATTATAATCATGTTAAGCAATTACGCATATGTGACTTACAGACCGGATGTTGGGTCAAGCAATCTGATAGGTCAATAAATAGTTTAAAGCCTACTTACCTACGACTAGAGACCAAGTGAAATCATCTTGTACAGTAGCTACATATGTGTAAAGTTTGGGATATATGACGACGTTAACCAGCCCATATCTTGTGGTGTTTGGTGCGTGCCCCCAGATTGTTGCTTGGTATGGAGAGCCTTGTAGAACCATGTTGTCCCCGTAGTATGAGGCAAAGGATAATTTGTCACCATGAGGCCGTGCATCTGTGGAAAGAGAAAATAATCATTGCCTCTCACAGCTACAGATAAGATGGGGTAATGGGACGACTGGGCCCCAGTGAGGTCTCATAATTGCCAATCAAATGACACATCTTCTTGTTATGTGTAGACAATTCATGGTAATGGGCGGGAATACGAGGGCCCATCAATAATTTCGAGAACTAAATCTACTTTTCAATTACTCGTTGACGTATTTTCACGAAAATTGGTATGTTGAAAGCTCATTCATTTTCCAACCGACTCATCTTATTTAAAAATGATGACGTCAAAACAATGTGACGTCACTGCAGAATTATGACGTCATGTCAATAGCGTTTGTTTAGAAAAATCAAGAAGTTCTCAACAAATTGTTGCGCATCGTTCACCGTCCGATCTTAAACGCTATCGTTAAAACCCCTGATGATATCGATCAATGAACCATTTATTGTCATACATGTTGAAAAATTTACGACCAAAAAGTATTTCTAAAAGGTTTATAGGCAATGTTTTCAAACTTTTGCAACAACCCTCACCTGAGCAGCCTTTGTTTACCTTGACCTTCCATTCAAAACCAAAGGTTATACTCTTCCAGCAGGCCGATTTGAAATGAAATTTTTGGTCAGGTATGACAAAAAATGATTTATTGATCTATACCCTACAGTGTTTTACCGAGTGATTCGATATGATACACAAAAACAAAGCTTCACTACTTGTAACGTTACCGAACTTTCCGCTGTTTTCAAAGAGCAACGCTCTCTGATGTAAATAGCGAAAAATCAAAATATCAAAGAGCGTATTTACATCAGAGAAGACTCGGATTAGTACAAGACGTGTAGCTCTGCGCTGAACATCTTCTAACCTTTTTATGTCTTTCTTCAAATAAGGTGACCAAACACTTGATCCATACTCAAGAACTGGTCTAACAATTGACTTATACAGTACTTATCAAAAGCATAGGTTTGTCCAGGCAGGGTTTTCAATAAGATTTGAAGTAGGAGGCTGAAAAGGTACAGTAGGAGGCACGGGAGTCCTTTCCCAAGCAGGGGTAATAGAGACAGTACCACTTATCGAACGATTATAGGCGGCTGAAATTTGATTTAAGACGGTCATTTTGGCCGCCTGCCGCCTCTTAATGAAAACCCTGCCAGGTATTCAAATGATCGGTGAATTACGCCGAGATTTCTCTGTGCCTTACTCACAATATTGGTTATATGCCAATCAAAAGTTAAACTTTCGTCGAAGATTATCCCAAGATCCCTTTCACAAGCAACATTTTCAATGGCTGTATATTCTCCGGTACTCATACTGTCCTTCATAGAGTATCTAATGTGTTCATTATTCCGACCTATGTGCAGAACTTTACACTTAGATGCATTAAAGGAGAGTTTCCACTTCTCGCTCCAGTTACATAAATTATCAAGATCATCCTGCAAACTGTCACTGTCCTCTTCATTCTTTACTGTCGAGTATACTTTACTGTCGTCCGCAAAAATCTTAACAATATTTGTTGTCACTGTTGGTAAATCGTTTATGAAGCACAAGAATAATACCGGCCCAAGAACACTACCCTGGGGTACACCGCTTAGAGAGTCCATGATGATGTTTCTGATCCATTGACATAGCCTAGGACTCCAAAATGTGTCAACTGCCACTCTGGTAGGGTCACTTCGGGTAACTTCGGACTCTCGGGTAACTTCGGACGTAAATATAAAACAAAGCACAACATTAATGTTTTGTTCTCTAAAACAATCGCCTTTTCTCCTGTTGCGTCTTGAATTCTCTTTCCTAGAATTTATTGTAAATACGTATAGTATACGTCATCACATGACGTCACACAGACAATTTCCATTTAGCTCGGTATCAACACGAGTTCTTAGACCACAGGTATTTGGTATACAGTGCACGTTCATTTGTAATAAAGCCAAAGATCATACTTTAAAAGGTAGAGCGCTAATGTCTGTATTTATATTTAATTTGTATGAAAACATGTCTATTGCTTGCTACGTTCCAGGATTTTGTTCTTTAAATTCACCACTTTTTTAGAAAAAGAAGATTTTATAAACCGTCCGAACTTTCTCTCCCAATTTTGCTAGGCGATAAACTTCGGACATGTAATTTAAATACGGGCACGGGAACTAACTGGTCGGCAAAGTTTTAAAGATTCATCCGCACAAAGTCCCTTTCCAAAACCAAAAATATCCCCATAAAGCATCTACGAAATATCCATTCTTCATTTAAAACACTGGACGCCAAACAACAATGTCTAGAAAGTTTTGTCTCCTTGTATGAAATGCAAAAATGATACCTTCTCGTTGAAATATTCCAATTAATGGTTCAATTATTCCATGACCAAATTGATTTAAACTTTACACGCGCATCCCGAAATTTCAACAAGTGATTAGCTTTAAGTACTGTATTGGAATGAGTCTATCTAAAAAAAAATCAAGAACAAGGGTTCCGCTTCAGGTGTTCCGTGCGTGGCTTGCGGCTTTGTTTGATGTTTAAAAACTCTCCCTCAGACGGTTAGTGGTATGACGATTGTGTGACGTCATTTTGTTCTGACAAAGGAATGAGAAATCAGCATGTGAATATCCCTGTCAATCAAGCATAAACATGATCGAATGGGTGGAGACTGACAAACTGTTCCGACCAATGAATTAAACACAATTTACTCAGGTGACCTTCAAGGCGGTACCACAAGAAATAAAAGAACCGCATTCGGGTGTTTTGATAGTGGCTAAATAAGGAATTTCTGCACCTCAAAAGGTCAAATCTTGAGGGGTATAAAATCTAAATTTCATGCGTCGGGTTGTTTTACAATTGTGTTGGATTAATAAGGATGTTTCTCACAAAGTAAGACTCGACATATTAGATCTAAATATAATTTTATATTTGTCTTCAGCCTGGAACTTTGATTGACCTCGAAATATGATAATGGAACAATTTTCCGCGTGAAACTTTTCAGGGGCAAATAAATGCGGAATTTGTGGAAAATTCGTATTTTTGGGTCTGTTAGTTGATGAAAAAAGGCATTATCGTTATTTCTACTGTTCAAAATAAGCAAAACAATTAAACTGTCGGCTGTTTCTGTCGATGTAGGAACATCCAAATTCAAACAATTAATCACGTTTTAGGGCATGTCGAAATTATACGAACTTAAAATATTTTGTTGTATAAATTTGACACCCTTTCTCAAGTTGAAAGTAAAGCGGAGAGATACTTTTTATCAACTAATTAATTGAAAATATATACATTTCCGACTTAGTATAACCGCATTGACACATTTATCATACAAAAATGATTTTCATATTTTTTTTTCAAATGTTTTGTTTAGATCCACTTTCTTACGTTAATCTGTAACGGCCATTTTTGCCCATCAGAAAATTTGACGACCTTTTTTCTTCCGCGATTTTTTCGGGTAAAGGGTGGGTGTTTGGAGGACATGAATTATTTTTAAACGCCAGTTATTGCCCCGACATAAGTTGTTCGATATTAGAATGCTATTATCACGCTTTGTGTGTCAAATATTGTAAATATTATAGAAAATTGTCGAATTTAGACGACTGTCGAAATTACCCGATTTTACTCTATTTAAAAAAAAAAAAAAAAAAAAAAAACAAAAACATAACAAGTGTCCGAAGTTTCTTGCCATATTTTTACCAGTCCGAAGTTTATCGTCCACCGTCCGAAGTTTTTATATCGCGTCCGAACTTTCTCATTTTTACTGACAAAGAAACACATTCAGTTTTCCACTAATTACTAGAGAATACCCATTATCTCTACATTGAGTTTTACGGAAACATCCGAGGTACGATTCGCTCCAAATATCGGTACCAAACGATCCTGGGTGCAAATTACGGATAGTAGCAGCGATTTGGGTCAAAAGTCCGCTGTCATGATTGGTGCAAAAATGGTCCGAAGTTACCCGAAGTGACCCTACAATTCAACATTGTTTGCAACATCCGAGCAACTGTACTTACCTTTTATATACTTGTTGGCGAGTTGAAGTCCATTTGTATTGATGGCATTGATGGAAAATAACAAGAAAATAAAATAAAAACTTTTCATCTTTCCTAACTGTGTAAATCACACGGAAAAGAAATTCTTATGAAATTTCTATGCTTGGTTTCAAAAAATATTTACATCGGTACAAGCTATAATATTATTCTTTTTTAACATTATGGAAACAAAATGAAGTTTTATTGGTCTTTGAATCTTTATATATTTTAGTTTTTAATTTGAGAGAAACATTCAATTAAAATTCACTTAGACGATTGTTTTTGTAGTTAGATACTTCATTTATTCTATTAAACCTGACATTCTCATGACATTACTAATCAAGTTCGGAAGTATATGTTCTATTTTTAGACGTTGGAAATTCCCTCCGGGTTCTTGTGCAAGCAAACTTGTTTCAACTTTCACACGAAGAATCATGTTCAAGTGTTTAGACCCTAGTCTTTGAAAGAGTTTCATTCTAAAAATCAAGGTAAATGATCGTTGGTAAATATCTTAGTTCATTTAGGTCTAAATTACCTGATACCATACTCAAGGACTCAGTATCATTAAGTCAGATATTCAACAGATCAGTGTATTCCGGTGTGGTTCCTCAGGACTGGAGAGATGGAAACATCACCCCTCTACATAAAAAGGGTTCTAGGAAATCATGCGACAATTATCGTCCAGTGACATTGACTTCTCAAGTTGTGAAGCTTCTAGAACGTATACTACTGGATCAAATTTCTGAACACTTACTTCATCATAATAATATGTAATTAGCCTGACGTCCCGTAGTTTCGATAGCCTTATCTAAAATCATGTGCTTGCATATTTACAAACTGATTTTATAAAATTCTGACCATCTCAATAGATTCAAGAACCAAAGTTCTAGACATAAAAATAGAATACAACATTTGTAAACAGTCTTACAAAATAGATTGGCCAGAATATTCAAAGCATGCCATCACGCGGCGTCAAGGTGAGGCTCTCATCATTCCGATAGGGCTTTGTTTTTGTTCCTATTTAAAGCACTAGGATGACCTAATAACAATCGCAATTTTTTGGATGGGGACTCGCTCAACCGTGGAGAAAATCAAGCGTCTTGAAAACTTTTCTAGAATGGAAAGAGGCTTGGATAAGGTTGAATGATTTTTACCCTGACCTTGATTTTCTAGTTTCTATTTTGTTTTTGCAAAATACAGTCGTATATATAGTTTGTTCATGTAAAAATCAGTTGTCTCCAAATTTCTTTGACCAAAGACTTTGTTTGCAGCAACAGCATTTAGATGCACAAGGAATGGTACTCAGATTGTAAGCACTTCTGAAAATCACAAGGCTATCGAAACCATGTGACCTATCGAAAGCATGAGAGGAAAGGATAAGGCAAAGCCTTAAAGCGAGCGATGACAAACTAACTAAAGATGGTTACATCCCAGTTGGTAGGGATGACTATTGCAGGCCAAAATGACTATTGCGATAGTATTGCTATTGACCAAAGTGCTATCACGATAGTATTGCTATTGTAGGTTGCTATTGCAATACTATTGCGATACTGTTGTTAAATGCTTTAAGTGCTATAAATGGATATTTTTTCATTAAAAATCACATTTCCTGAATATTTTACATATATGAATTAATTTGCAGATTCATTAAATAAATAATCTGAAGGAAGAGAGTGACATTTCATGATTTAAGTAGCCTGTCATTGATGTCTGATATTCAAGATACAGATTTTTTGCTAAAATTAGACAATGTCATGTGACAAATTGCTATTTTTAGAACAAATTGCTATTTTTAGAACTATCAAAACTATTGCGATAGTGGAAACAACTATTGCGATACTATTGATATTGCCAGTTGCCTATCACGATAGCACTATTGCAGAGGTCACTATTCGTCGGTGCTATGACAAAATGGCGTAACAAATTAGTTACGCCATTTTGTCAATTTTTTTTTTATAAATGCTTTCTACTAAGTATGTAGGAGCGCATATCCTGTCAAAACGGCGTTTTTCTACACCTATTAGAACCCTTTCAATTATCATGTGACAAAATTGCGTAACTCGATTTAGCTGACAAAATGGCGTTATACGTAGACAAATTTACACGAGAGTAATAGTGAGTTACGCAATTTTGATGGCATATTTTTTAACATTTTTTAAAACGGCAAAAACGTTTTTGGCTCTCCTGTAAAAAATGGTTTTCGAGCAAAATTTCTATTACGCCATTTTGTCATAGCACCGACGTATTGCGATATATCGATAGTCCGATGTATCGTTACATCCCTACCAGTTGGTCTAATCCCATTTCGTCTAAAAATATTGGATTAGACGAAAAATTCCCATTTCGTCTAATACTTTTTCAGACCTTGTTTCATGTCCCAAAAATCTTAAATAAAAAGACATTATTCAACAATATATATCTATAGGCCTAATACATGCATAAATAAATATATATAAGACAAACTGAGAAAATATTTTAGAAGAAAAGCAAATTTCTTGAAATAAGGGTTTTAGACGAAATGGGAAATTTCAATATTAGACCAATTGGAATTGGACCAACTGGGATGTTCCCCTAAACATACCAGTTCACTTTTGGACCGACAAAACTACATTGAAAAAGAGATAGATTTAAGAAGAATCTATGTGTAATGCAAATTTGTAGAAGTTACCCATAAATTTTCTCAAACAAGACCAGTTTTGAAGCACAAGGATAAAATTAATTGAAACAATTGAGGGAAAAAATGTAATCAGCATGTTTTCCTTTAAAATGGATACGAAAGAGACAAATTCATATTTTTATATTTAGACAGAAAGTATTAGCAAGGAGCAATTGGACAATTAATACAAAATGCCTTTATAAATGCATTTTGTTGTCTTCAGGCTCTAGTCTCAAAAAGGACCAGTTTAACATATTTCTATTTGGGAAATAGCTCAAAGATTGTGCATCGATCTTTAGGAAAGAGGTAAAATTTCCGAACGCGACCATTCATTTGAAGTCTGCAGGACACATGCGTCATTGCGAAAATTTAAGCCAAATGATTAGGGCCTATCCCTTTTTAACAGCGAGTTTGGCATGCATGTGAAAAATAATCTAATCACCTGTTTAATCTAACTACACCATTCATTTTAATTACACTAGATTTATCCAGTTTAGCTCTCTCTCAAACAACCGATTGACGTCTCAAATTTCAAAAACTAAGCCTACAACGTATTGAGAGATATTTTGAAGAAAAAAAAAACTATTTCGACCACTGTAACTCGTTTCATATTAGACCAGACTAAGATTGGACTACACCATGATGAATTCGCTACATGTCTAGATGAAAATAGTTTCATGTTTTGATACCGTTTCGCTACCATTCGGCCCGTTTTGGTATTGGTTTCGGTACATTTCGGTTGGTTTCGGTTTGTTTGGTAAATCGTCCAACCCGTTTGGGCCGATATGAATCTGCTTTGCGCCACCGCCAGCCCCTTTTCGCCCATGAGTTTAGCCTATGAAAATTGAATTCAATACAAAAACCAGACACTTGATGTCCCTACATAAACATTAATGATTAGATATGATATTAAAATAAATGAGTATTGCCATTTAATGCAATAAAAATTCAAGATTAATAGGAGTTTAGGCTGATTTGAATCTCCTTTGCACCATCGCAAGCTCCTTTTTGCCCGTGAGTATAGCCTATGAAAATCGGAGTAAATACAAAAACCAGACACTTTTTCAAAAAAAAAAAAAATACACAGTATTGAATAGACCAAAAATGACCAAAAAGGCCCAGTCCAAAAAGGCCCAATATTTAATATGATAAAATAAGACCTATATCTAAATTATATTTGAAATTATAGATCTAATTATATTTTAGGGTCTATTTCATCATTTCATGTGATTTATGATGATATAATAGATGAATGAATTGATAAATTATAGAATTAGAACCATACGTGATTTTAAGTTAAATTAATTAGACCCTATTAGGCTAAGAATTTTAAATTTGAAAAACTATGTGATTTATGATAGATTTAATAACAGACAAATCAATTGGTAAATTGTAGAAATTTATAGATCTATAAGTGATATATGGGCCTATATTGATTAGATCATCTGCACCTTCTTGGACTTTGGAGCAGTTGGAAATTTTGCCATCTGGTAAAGGGTTACCTACTGCATGTCAACTACAACAACAATAACAATGTAATCAGAAATTATCATTATAAACTCTAAAAATATCTTTTAATTTACATAATATCCACAATATTCTTTCCTTTGTAAATTGGGCGTTTCTGGACTTGGTCTTTTTTGGTTTTGGGCCTTTCTGGACTGGGCCTTTTTGGTTTTGGGCCTTTCTGACCCCGATTCATATGATCTAATAATACATAAATATTACAATCTATTGCGCTGGAAATTCATGATTAAAAAGTTTATACTGATACAAATCTCCTTTGCGCCGCCCAGCTCCTTCTCGCCTGCGAGTAAATCCATCATAAAATTGATTCACAAAAGAGACAAAATTTACCGTAAAATTAAGAAACCTAAATCAAATACAAGGAATTCAGATCATGACCAGTGGACCAAATTTAAGAAATTAAAATTGCTTATAAAATCTAAGATCAAACAGGCATATGACTCCTACCTAGAAAACATTCTGAACCTAACAGATGACAGTGGAACTATTAGCCAGAATAACTTCTCATCTAAAAATCTATTTACACTAATAAAAAATTCTAAACAAGACTCACAAAACGTATCACCTCTAAAAGATCAAGACTCAGGCAGACTTAAAAGTAACAATACTGACAAAGCAAACATACTTAATCGGCAATTTCAGTCAGTCTTTTCACCAGCTTCACCACTCCCGCTTAAACAGACCTGCCTGCAGACACTCAGACACCTTGATCCTAGGAAATACTGCAGATACCCCCAAATGAGAGACATTGAGATAGATAAAGCTGGGGTCTTAAAACTCCTGACTAACCTAAAAGCCAACAAAGCTGCCGGCCCTGATAACATCAGACCTATTGTTCTGAAAGAACTGAAAGAAGAACTCGCAGAGATTGTTTCAATTCTATTCCAGAAGTCTCTCGCAAATGGTGTTATTCCTTCAGATTGGTCGAGAGCAAATGTCTGTCCGGTGTACAAAAAGGGGGATACCAGCGATCCAGCTAATTACCGTCCAATATCACTAACATGTATACTCTATAAAACTTTAGAACACATTGTTGCCTCCCACCTCACAGCCCATTTTACAAAACACAATATACCGGTACTTTACAATCTTCAACATGGCCTTAGAGAAAAAAGATCCTGTGAGACTCAGCTGATTGAACTAACAGATCATATTATTAAAAACCTCTCCTCTGGCAAACAAACCGATCTTATACTTTTAGACTTTTCTAAAGCATTCGATAAAGTTAACCACCTGAAACTCCTTTATACTCTTCAAGAACATGGCGTCTGTCCCCAAATACTAGCATGGATCCGCTCGTTTCTCCTTGGCCGCAGACAGACAGTGGTTGCAGACGGGGAATCCTCCTCAGAAGTGCCTGTAACATCTGGGGTACCCCAAGGATCAGTCCTTGGCCCCCTCTGTTTTCTCCTATACATAAATCAATTACCATCCTCAGTCATTAAGTCCCAAGTGAGGCTATTTGCAGACGATACTGCTGTGTACCTGACCATAAACTCTCCCTCTGACCCTCAAATGCTCCAGCAAGATCTTGATAATATGGTGACCTGGGAGAAACAGATGGATATGGAATTTAATCCATCAAAGTGCCAGGTTATACATATTACTAATAACAAAAAACCCTTAAAACATCATTACACACTCCACGGCCAAATTCTAGAATCAGTTTCCGATGCTAAATATTTAGGCTTAGACATATCCTCTGACTTAAGCTTCAACACCCACATTTCTCGAATAACTTCTACTGCTAATAGATCTCTTGGTTTCATAAAAAGGAATATAACTACTAAAAATAAAAAGGTCAGAGAGTTAGCCTATAAGGCCATGGTCAGGCCACAAGTTGAGTATGCCTCATGCGTTTGGAGCCCGTACACAAAAGCAAACATTTCTAAAGTAGAAATGGTCCAAAGACGGGCCCTACGCTGGGTCATGAATGACTACTCCCCTCTCTCGAGTGTTTCAGCCATGCAGGAGTATCTTGGCTGGCGTTCCCTTGAACATCGAAGACTTGACAGCAGACTCATAATGTTTTACAAAATTTATCATAACTTGGTAGCAGTAGATATGCCATCCTATATTCAAGCCCCCTGTAGATTCACAAGGCATATGCACCCCCTATCCCTAACTCAATTACATGTACCTACTGACTATCATAGATTTTCCTTCTTTCCCCACAGCATTGTACTATGGAACAGACTTCCAAGTCATATTGCCACCCTGCCTGACCTTGATCACTTCAAGCAGGCAGTTGTAAAGATTCAATATTAGTCTGGGTGTCAATGTTTTTAACTTATCTTTTACCTTCTTATTCTCACCATTAACATTTTAACCTTACTATCAGCCTTTTATTAGCTCACTTTTACTGACATGTCTGCTGTCAGTTTTTACTTTTCTTCACCTTTTTACTAACAGATCCGACGTGCACTTACGTCCTGCCTTTAACACTCGCGAGAGGGGTTGGCAGTAAACAGAGATAGATAGATAGAGTAGCATATGAAAATCGGAATTTATACAAAAAAAAAAAAGAAAAAAAAAAAAAACAGAAAAAAACAGCTACTCTTTGACAGAAAAACAAACATGATGGATTAGATATGATCTTAAAATACGTGAATATTGCTATTAAATGCAATAAAAATTCGTGACAAAGGAGTTTAGGCTGATATGAATCTCCTTTGAGCCGGTCCACCACCAGCTCCTTTTCGTCCGTGAGTGGACTATGAAAATCGGAATCAACACAAAAATCAGACACTTTATGCTCCAAAACAAACATTATTGACTAGATTTAATCGTAAAATACATGAATAAAACAATTTAATGCGATAAATAATCATGATTAAGGAGTTTGGGCTGATATAAATCTCCTTTGCGTTGCCTTCAGGTCCTTTGCATCCTTTGCGCCAAAAACAGGTCCTTTGCGTGTTTTAGTCCATCCACTTCCGGTAGCCAGAAACGCTGCGATTTTTAAAATTGTGGTAAGGATTTCACAGACGTAATTCGTCCACAGCTTGTATTTGTTAAATCAATTGAATCCCAAAGCTTTAACGTCTTTATTTTTTGGTAAGCATTATTGTCCATCCTTTACAACCGTAACACAATAACTGATGTCCAAAAACATTCACTCCGGAGACCGGAAGTTTAATAATAAAAAAAATATCGGCCCAACGTATGTACGTAAGAACGTTTTCACGCATTACCATTAACGCTCGTTCGCTGCGAACTGGCGCTTCGCGCCAGTTTGCTCGCATCGCTCGCTATTATTTCCTGTGATCAACATGGTTTTCAAAGTCAATGCTCTTGTGTTACACAATTGTTAGAATCCCTAAATGATTGGACAATGTCATATGATGAGAAGATACAAACTGATATTATATATCTGGATTTCTCTAAGGCATTTGATTCAGTTGCTCATCAATGTCTATTATTTAAACTATCACATTATGGCATTAATGGTTATATCAAAAATTGGATTGAAGCCTTTTTGAAAGATAGAAGACAAAGAGTTATTCTTAGGAACGGTATCTCGGACTGGACTAGTGTTTTAAGTGGAGTCCCTCAAGGCACTATTTTAGGACCAATTTTATTCGTCTTATTTGTTAATGACTTACCATCCTCTGTGGCTGCAACAGCAAAGCTGTTTGCAGACGATACTAAACTTTATCGTCAAATAACTTCCCATTTGGATTGCCAACTTTTACAAGATGATCTGAACACTTTATCAGCGTGGTCAAAGTTATGGTTGCTGAATTTTAATGCATCCAAGTGTGTTGTTTTGAAAATTAGATCTGCAATAGAATTCATATATACCCTAAATGGACTGGAGTTGGAGTCAGTTAGGGAGCAAAAGGATCTCGGCATTCTTATTTCCAATGACCTTCAGCCAAGAAAACATATTTTAAATATCACAAAGAAAGCCAATCAGAGAATCGGGATGATTAAAAGATGTTTCACAAATATTACCCAAAGAAAAATTTCAACACTTTTCACCACAACAATTAGGCCACTATTGGAGTACGCCTCGGTAGTTTGGCAACCCCATTTAAAGAAAGACATTCAACTACTACAAAAGGTGCAAGACAGATGTTTAGCCTTATGCCCAAACCCGCCTATACTAGAAAGTCTAGAAAACAGAAGGCATCAAACAGACCTCATCGAAACTTACAAGATTCTTCACCATAAATACAAGTGTGACCCAGAAAATTTTTTCACTGTGCCAAATAGAGATCTGCGTGGTCATTCTTTTAAGTTGCATAAGGTTAATACCAAAAGTGATGTGAGGAAGTTCTTTTTTACAAATCGCGTTATTTCGCCATGGAATTCCTTGGATGACGAAACAGTCAACGCACCAAGTGGAAAATCCTTCAAAAGAAGAATGAGAGTCACACCTCAAGGAAAAAGTGACTAATGTCCCAAGTAACCCAAGTAAGTAACCCATTCCCACTCCTACTTCCCAAGGAGCATTCTAGTTGCAATAATGTAACCGAAACCTTTTTGAATTTTGATCTGGGTTTCACAAACTAATACCCATCATCAAGTTTGTGGCTACGATATCGCAGCTAGGAGCATTCGTCTGTGGAATAGTCTTCCTGCATACATACAAGCTAGTCCCAGTATAGAAACTTTTACTGGACAGCTTCATTCCTTTTATAAAGCCTAAACTAACAAGTACTTTTATTGTCGAGCCCGCTTGCGGTGAGCTCGACATAGTTGTCACAATGGCGGTTCGGTGTATGTGCGTTAGTGCGTTAGTGCGTGCGTGCGTCCGTCCGGATGGAGCTTGTCCGGGCCATAACTTCACCATGGATGGAGGGATTCAGAAATAACTTGGCACAAATGTCAAGCTCAGTAAGGCGGAGTGTCGCGTGCAAGAACCAGATTCCAAGCTCAAAGGTCAAGGTCAAACTTGGAGGTCAAATGTCAAAAATGAGAAGATTTTTGCTTGTCCGGGCCATAACTTCACCATGGATGGAGGGATTCAGAAATAACTTGGCACAAATGTCAAGCTCAGTAAGGCAGAGTGTCGCGTGCAAGAACCAGATTCCAAGCTCAAAGGTCAAGGTCAAACTTGGAGGTCAAATGTCAAAAATGAGATGATTTTTGCTTGTCCGGGCCATAACTTCACCATGGATGGAGGGATTCAGAAATAACTTGGCACAAATGTCAAGCTCAGTAAGGCAGAGTGTCGCGTGCAAGAACCAGATTCCAAGCTCAAAGGTCAAGGTCAAACTTGGAGGTCAAATGTCAAAAATGAGATGATTTTTGCTTGTCCGGGCCATAACTTCACCATGGATGGAGGGATTCAGAAATAACTTGGCACAAATGTCAAGCTCAGTAAGGCGGAGTGTCGCGTGCAAAAACCAGATTCCAAGCTCAAAGGTCAAGGTCAAACTTGGAGGTCAAATGTCAAAAATGAGATGATTTTTGCTTGTCCGGGCCATAACTTCACCATGGATGGAGGGATTCAGAAATAACTTGGCACAAATGTCAAGCTCAGTAAGATGGAGTGTCGCGTGCAAGAACCAGATTCCAAGATGAAAGGTCAAGGTCAAACTTTGAGGTCAAATGTAAAAAATGAGTTGATTTTTGCTTGTCCGGGCCATTCCTTAACTTGGCACAAATGTCAAGCTCAGTAAGGCGGAGTGTCGCTAAGTATTTTCTGAATCTAGAATGTTTTCTCTACCTTACAATATTTTCGTTTTCCAAATACGACATCGGATGGACTTCTGCTTGGTCTGGTATATTTCTCGGAATTTGGTTTTATGGACTTAGCATAACGTCCCTTTTAGCGTGACGGGTCACATATGTATACTCAAATTAATCCATTCTGGTATCTCGTTATAAATACATAGACATGTAATATTTTGTGAACAATAAACTGTCTCACCATGATCCCCATCATTCCAACTTATTTTGTCCCCACTTTTACAACGCCATTGTAATGACAGCTGTAGACATAGGTATGGTCTTCTTTCTTCAAAATGAGCGGGCTCGACATGTTGCCCTTCGGCATCTAGTCTTTTAACTTTTTATTTCTGACTTTTTAAGCTGGAACTGTTTACTTCTTTTATCTGTAAATCTTATTTTAAAATGCACCTAACATTTTTTAACCTCTATTCCCAGACAACACGCCTGCTTAGTATCACAGTGTATAGTCCACTGTACGCACTAACTTCCGCTTGCGAGTAAGAAAACGAGTCAAAAAGGAGATTGAAGCCCGAAAAACAGGTAAATAGTTCATATTAGATTGAATCGAGTTGGATTTACCTCGTATTATGGTGGAAGGTATATGAAAAATTATCATTCCTGGCGTATATCTACGGAAAGAACTCTATTTTCCGACGAAAATGCATTTGCTCACTAAATTTTCTCCAAATCGTCACTTTGATTGACTCCGAACAAAGATTTCAACCCTTTTATAGCTAGTATAAGAACAAATCATTTTAATACATTAAAGAATATTCATCTATGCTCCCAAATATTACACGATACAGTGTGTTAAAACATCGGTTTAAAAAATATTAACTATAAAACTGTCACTGGTGTTGCCTGCTCACTGTACGGTTGCTTGCTACCTCATAGTACGGTTGCTTTCGAGCACAACCATAAATCATGTACGGTTGTTTGAGAGCAAAATGTATTGTAATTTTGTATATTTTTCGTTTTGAACAACGACTGATGGTGACTTTAGTGTCTAAATTTGCATACCTTTAACTTTTTACATATACAATGCATTGGAGTGTTTTAGGAGTGGGTTAATAACCCAAAGTTGTAAAATAAATGCAACGTTTTGTATTTATAAACATGTTTTATTTTGTTTACAAAATGATCCTCATAATCTTAAATAATCTTTATTATACAAAATTTGCATTTTTTCGAAGTTAATTTCATGTTGAATTTGGACTTAAATTGATATGGAAGACAGATTGCGCTATACAAACACATGGTTAATATAACATTTCTTTTTTTTTTTTTTTTGTAGGTTGGGAATAAACATGGAAACATATTGCATCTATTGTGATTCGGAATCGAACCAGTTTTGTGAATTGATAGACCAAATGATTATTAAACATCCTGACCAAAACCTGAAAATGAAGACTATCAACAAATAAGAGCTACTGGTGAAGTCATACTCATTTTATGCCCCTGTATCGAAAGATTGGGGGTATATTGTTTTACTCGTGTCTGTCTGTCCGTCTGTCCGTCCGTCTGTCTGTCCGAAAACTTAACACATGCATTTTCTCCAAAAGTACTTGACATACAAAGCTCAAATTTGGTATGCAACTTCCTTTCAATATTATCTATCTGCAATTTGACTTCCCTAAAGGTCACCTGTTAACCCTTATCAACCCTTTACATGAAAATTTAACATTTTACAAAAATGGCTATTTCGGAGGCATTGGTGTTTCACAAACACATCTTGTTTGTTTGTTTTTTAATTTAATACCAAACATTAATGGTCTAAAATTGGTTCATTTATTATTCATTATTGACCTTCATCTAAACAACTTTGTAACAGTTCAAGCTTGAATCCATTTGCATACTCAGGCGCCTTTAGATGCACCCTAAAATGGGAAAATATTGAGAAAAAGGAAGACAACTGCTGATTACCTGTATTTCACTTTTCCTTCTATTACAAAGAACTTTTAATTTTGCTGTCTGATATATCCCCTTTGAATTTTGAACAGACCGTAATTCTGTTGTTTTGGGAAGGGATACATGTAAGTTTAATCATGGCTGTATTTTGATTGGCTTCCAGATTGTAATTTTGATTTTATTTGCTTTTCTCAACAGGCTTAACACAAACAAAAGTTTTGCTAAATTGTATACGTGCTATTTCATTTTAAGGTTTTCGACTGCCTTTTAGATTTGTACCATGCAATGGTTTCATTCTGTAGTAAGAACAAAGTTCCGTTGCCTTAATTCCACCTGGAAGCTCAAATGATCACATTCAAGACCATTTTGAAAACTCTAGATGCCCAGTTCCCTGTATCACTTATCACATTGGTACATCGTGCTATGGACCTTTGTTGTTATGATACAACATCCGTTTATGTCAAACAAATAGAAATCACCAAATAGAACTCCGAACGGTCGAAGCTATGGAAAAAGACTGCAGAGGGAAAATGATTCTGCGGTCTTTGATCAGAGGTTATCTTTATTCATGTTTGATCTTTGAAACATATTGGCTTTTTTGGCTGACACATGAGCATGAAGATTGAATGAATGGGGTTTACCGCCTTTTTTAAGTGTCTAAGTCTCTCAGCGGTACAGCCATAATTTTCTTTTCCGACCTACTTCTTCTTCATGAAAATTTTCGTCTAGCCCATCTATAACAAAAGATTCATCCATAATCTGAAACACAGTCAGTTACATAGGTTTTTTGTCAAATAACATTTAAAAACATTCAACTGGTGTTCTATCTCAAAGCTGTTCTATTGAGACTATTTAACTAGAGAATTATATAAATCACAGATACAATGTACGTATTGTTTCAATACATTTTTGAAATTTTGACCATTAACAAAGCTAGAATCAACTTTTTTGAAACAGTTCTTTTATGCGAAGGTTCTCATATCAAATTTCAAATATTCCTATGAAAAATAATTGCTTAAAAACTATTTTCATAATAATTTTTTGACAAGAAAATGCTACTGAGCTCTCATGTAACCGTACAGTGACATCGCAAGCAACCGGACTAAAGCTTTCACAGATTGAGCAAGCAACCGTACAGTGAGGCGACAACACCAGTGGTGTTTGATAGTCGATATTTCTTAAACCAATGCGTTCATGTCTGTTATTCTTTATTTTTCTGGTGCTAAGATGGTATATCTTCAAAATAACAAAAGTGTGTGCTTGTATATAAGTTGTAAAGCTTTGAAATTGATGTTTGAAATCAACGAATGTGACATTTTCGAAAACAAATCGTGAGCAATCGCATTTTGTCTGAAAATGTAGCTTTTCTCAAAGGATAAACTGAGTAAATAGCCTAGTTTATGTACATACAGCCCATTTATGTAAAAATTCCTTCATTTTTCATTTTATAATTAACTGTTTACCTGTTTATTTGGCTGCAATCTAAACCTCGACTCGTTTCCTTACTCGCAAGCGGAAGTTAGTGCGGACAGTGGACTATACACTGTGAGTATAATCAAACATGATTGTGAAGCAGTACAAAGTAGAAGTAGAAGTAGAAGTGAAACTGAATGTTGAGTCGTTCTCAGAAGATGTCAGATCTGAAATCAGTCCCAGATGATTGTTTTTTTCTTTTTTTTTTTCAAATTTTCATTTATGGCCAGTATGGGATTGAAAATGGTGTTCTGCCAACATTTCTTTCTTTTTTCAGACGTTCCTTTGAACGCATTTATTTTACATCGATTTGGAAGCAAGTTTCTTCAACTTATTTTAATCCCTCTCGATTGAGCCTCCTGGAAATCCACCAGTACTCGCGCCAAATCATCATCATTAATGTGCGGTCCAATGAGAAGCCTTGAACAACCCCCGCTACCGGCGATCAAACTCAGATCCTCTTAGTCGCAAGGCGGACGCTCTACCCCTCGACTACGGATACCACGTCACAGAGGTACAGGTCAGGGCCTAAGACATCACACCCTGATCTTCCTTTGAAGACATTTATTTTACATTGATTGGGAGGCAAGTTTCTTCGACTTATTTTAATCCCTCTCGATTGTGCTTCCTGGAAATCCACCAGTACCTGCACCGAATATGTGGGCCAATGAGAAGCCAAGAACAACCTCCGCTACCGAGGAATCGAAATCAACATCCTACCTCTCGACTACAAATACCAGATTCTTTCAGATATTCCTCTCCTGTATTGTCACAATACATACATGGATTTAGGCCCCTGCCATAGAAAAATGCAATTGATAGGGACCCTAAGGGTATCTGTCTATCACTAAAGAGGTCCTTGGTTTGGTCCCGGGCCACAGCAAATATCCTTTCTGACAAAAATGTAACCCACCAATGGTTTGATATATATCGTTCACCTAATGCTTGGGTTTGAAATCGTTAACTTAAGTGGGCGAGCAGCTGGAGGCTCGGTAAGGGTGTTGTGGTAGTACTGGTTTGAGAAACAACAGGAATCCATGGGTAGGTGCTCCAGCCGCCGCGATATGACCCTGGTAGTTGAAAACGGCGTAAAACCCCAATAAATTAAAATCACCTAATGCTATGTGGGCGGTCTGCTGGAGGCTTGGTTAGGGTGTTGTGGTAGTACTGGTATGAGAAACATCAGAAATCCATGGTTAGGTGCTCCAGCTTTCATTGACCATAACAGTTGAAAATGGTGTAAAACCCAACTAAACTGCAGTCTGCGTTTCTGATAGACATCAACAAGAAGGATTCTTGCAAAAACTGGGGGTACAAAATTCAATCTGGGGGTAAAAACCCATTTGGAGTAACCCTGAGAAATTCAAAACACATTATCAAATATTTGGGAAAGGGTTAAAATGTCATCTGTAACATCTTTGAATTTAGATCTTTAGCTCGACTTTTCGAAGAAAATGAGAGCTTATACTGTCACCCGGGCATCGGCGTTGGTGTTGCAACAAAGGTTTAAGTTTTTTCAAACATCAATAACTTCCATACTAACAAAGGGATTCAACCCAAACTTGGAATACTTATTCACCATCACACCCTCTACCTTACTACCAGGGCCCTTGACCCTGGCTCCACTATATTTGGAGTTATGCCCCCTTTATACTAAGCAACTTAGAAAGTTGAGCGCGCTGTCTTCGGACATCTCTTGCTGTTGTCTGCAGTTAAGGTATCCAAACTCTCAAAAGCACCAAAGAGCCAGAGGCGAAATTTGAAATGTGCAAATAATTCTTAAACTGTGTTACATTTCCATTCCAAATACAAACAAAAGGTTTTTGCACGGTTTAGAATTTTGAATTAATGCATACTTATGGAAATATTGGATAAAAATGTTAAAAATTACCTCCCTTGCATATAAATATAGAGTAAAATAATATTTGTAAATTACTTTCTTCTTGAAGCATAATCTTTAAATCAAGCACAGTTGATCAACTTATGTGAAGTGTTTTTACAAGTGTGTGAAATTTGATGCATTTCGTACGGCTAGAAAGTGTAGATTTTTTCAGGGTCTGTAAACCTGATTTTGACGTCCATAATGGAAAAGGCTAGGGAAAACATTGAGACAAAAGAAGAAACTGCTGATAACCAGCAGTTTTTCCTTGTGCCTCAATGTTTTCTGTGCTACAATTTGCACAAATTCAATCTTTTGTCAACAGCAGCTATTTTGTACTCTGCAGCAGCTTTCAAATTGGAACTTAAGAATTTTTTGTCGTTTTGGAAAGGGTTAAACTTGCCTGGAGTGAATCACTGCAGACCTCACTCTAATGCAACAAAGAAGAAGGATTTATATTAAACCAAAAACTAGAGCAAGCTAGAAATAAAGGTATTTGATTTCATAAATGAAACTATAGTTAGTTCTACAGTGAATGTCTAATTTGAGATATATCATGGGTTGCAGGTCAAAACCTGAAATCTATACACGGTGGGTAATCGATATATTCAGAGCCACTGGCTCCGCACTTTAAGCATTATACTAGACTTCCGGTCCACGTGCGGCTCCGAAGTTATTTGCAGATTTTGGTAAACAACAAAATGTAGGTGCTGGCTTTTTTGCTTTTCTTTCTTCTTTGACTGACTCTAATCACAAAAATGCAATGCTATTCGATGCCTACGACATTTTTCCCTTGAAAAACACACAGGATATTAAGCAACACCTCTTATCTTTTTCGGAATCACTTTCATTCCGAGATCAACTGTACAGAAAACTAAAGGAGTCGGGTGATATCTTTCTGTAAAAGTGTATGTTTTGAACCTGTTTGACTAAGTGTTGCTGTTTGAAGTATGGTTATTTGTTAATTGAACAAGTTCAATTTCCCTCGAAATGTCACCAGACAAAATCATAGAAAAAATACTGGAAAAGGGTGTGGCTCTGATTATGTACGTTGGATCTGATTATGTAGGTTGGCTATGATTATGTACGTTGGCTCTGAAGTTGTTGACAAACAACTTTTCTGTTGGTCCAATGAATATTAATGAGGTGTAATAAATGACTTTCAAGGTATGTATGATCATTTACAGATGTCATGATTTTATTTACAGATAGAGAGAAGGAAATACTCATGCAGTATTTATAATAAAGTATTTGCACGACAATCAAGTGCCAAGTTCCATGAACACAATATACATGTTGAACATACTAAGTATACAGTGTGTGATAAAACGTTTGCAACAAAACACTGTATGAGGCATGAGGCAATCATACATCAAAACGTTAGGCCCGAAAGTCTTTGTCCTGTGTGTGACAAGCGGTTCTCACACGAGCGATCGTTAAAAGCCCACGACCAATCGGTACGCAATGGCAAGAGATCAGTTTTTGAGATTTGTGGAGAGGATATCGTCGTTTTAGCTGCAATTACGAGGTTTTCGTTGAAAAGCGACGAATTTCATTTTGTAATTACTTGCCCCTTATATGATGAATTGAGAAATATGTATTTCACAGACGAATGGAAAAATGCATACCCGACATTAGATTTGTTCGAAAGGATCATGTCTGACACCAAAGAAGTAAATATAAAATGTTTTGCAAAGTACTTAGTTGAAGCATTTAAACTCAGGAAAATTTCAATTTCGAATCTTACTCAAAATGAGTAACAATTCGGTCTCTTATATCGATTCAGTTATACATATCATATCAAACGACATTAAACTTATGATTTAGTTTTGCAAAATACTGTATTAAAATGTTTCATTCTTATTTATGGAACATGATTATCTTATTGAAAAGGATATGACGAGTTATCCAAACATCGTTGAAAAGAGAGGAAAATAACAACCAACGTTTTGTTTTTTTTTCTCCAATAGATCTATTCTGTTTCAAACAAATCTATATGACATCTATTTGATTGACTCAAACAAATTCAATACGAACACCTATAGAAATGATAATTTTCATTTATCGAGGTCGTTTACACTGTATAGGATTCTTCATCCAAATATTGTCTTCAGTATATAAGTATATGTATAATGAATAATCATATCTGTAGAGAACTTTTATAAGAGTCTTATGTAAAAATATTCTATTTTGTTAACTACATTGTATTATGTCACTCTTGTATATATCTTTGTTCTGATACATGTTTGTATAATGGGCCGGTGGCCTAGAAATACGAAATAAACATATGTTAATATGTTAATATTAATATTGATGTCAAGTTTTTGACTCAATGCTTCCTCTTCAAATGTTTCTTCAAGCTGTTTGAGTATGCAAATTCCTCGCCGCAAATCTCACAAACTGACATCTTGCCATTGTGTGCCGATTGGTCGTGGGCTTTTAACGATCGCTCGTATAAGAACCGCTTGTCACACACAGGACAGGCAAAGCCTTTCAGGTTTACACCACCACATTTCTATTTGTGCTCGTTCAGTGACCATGAGTACGCAAATGTTGCCTCACATTCCGGGGTTGAGCACTTCAGTTTCTCCTCCCCATGATCCGATCTCATGTGGCCCTCGAGATTAGATTTGATCGCGAACGTTTTGGAACAAACATCGCGTCGGAATGGCCTAACGTTTTGATGTATTATTGCCTCCTGTCGTCTTCTACATTGTCTTGTTACAAACGTTTTATCACATTGTTCAACACTTTGTTCATGTATATTGTGTTCATGGAACTTTGCACTTGATTGTTGTGTAAATACTTTGTTACAAATACTGCACGGGTATTTCCTTCTCTCTATCTGTAAATAAAATCATGACATCTGTAAATGATCACACATACCTTTAAAGTCATTTATTACACCTCATTAGTTTTCATTGGACCAACAGAAAAGTTGTTTATCAACAACTTCAGAGCCAACGTACATAATCATAGCCAACCTACATAATCAGATCCAACGTACATAATCAGAGCCGCACCCTTTTCCATTATTTTTTCTATGATTTTGTCTGGTGACATTTCGAGGGACATTGAACTTGTTCAATTATCAAATAACCATACTTCAAAAAGCAACACTTAGTCAAACAGGTTCAAAACATACACTTTTACAGAAAGATATCACCCGACTCCTTTAATTTTGTGTACAGTTGATCTCGGAATGAAAGTGATTCCGAAAAAGATAAGAGGTGTTGCTCAATATCCTGTGTGTTTTTAAAGGGGGAAATATCGTAGGCATCGAATAGCATTGCATTTTTGTGGTTAGAGTCAGTCAAAGAAGAAAGAAAAGCAAAAAAGACAGCACCTACCTTTTGTTGTTTACCAAAATCTGCAAATAACTTCGGAGCCGCACGTGGACCGGAAGTCTAGTATAATGCTTAAAGTGCGGAGCCAGTGGCTCTGAATATATCGATTACCCACCGTGCTATAGCTTTTTCAAGCTGTAGTTAAGATGTTTTGACCTCCAACACACATTATATACATTGTTATTGGATGATTCATTTAAAAGAAGATATAAATAGGTAATTTTTATGCAAATTATTATGATGAATTACAGAATATTTAATATGACATTTAAAGGGACATTTCATTCCAATTTCGATTTTTTAAAGTATGTCTTGATGCCAAGATTGGTTATTCTAATGAGTATAAATACTATTGGTTTTTTGAAGTTGTTGCCGATAAGCGAGAAACACACAATTAAAGTTGAGACATAATCAATAAATTGCATATAAATCCGAACTGTTGTCCACAACAATTTGTTCAATTTTAACACAAAAATATAAATTTCTCATAAACGGCGATATATTTTGGCTCGAAATTTTCAGAATTTTCATAAGGAAATAATTATGCTCTTTCAGATAAAAATAAAAGTAAAATTTATGATAAAAAATTCTGAAATGTCACTTTAATCTATGACATTTGAAATACAATGGCTTTTAATTTGTGGCAGTCTGAGTGTATTCATTTCTAGGGCCTTTGTTATCCACAAATATTATTGTTTAGATTTGAATATTGGTTCACAAGAGCTAAATGTGGACTTGACATGTTGTCCTTTGACAACTTGGGTTGGAGTTATGTAAGAAAGTGTCCAGGGCTACAGATAAGAGGGATTGAAAATGTAATATTTTATTTATTGTTCATAAATACCTATGTTGTGACTAGTCATTTGAGTTGTCTCAATGAGACGATTCAAATGAGTACTCACAACATAGGGTTTGGATTTGAAATAACAAATTTAGAATGTCTTCAATCTCCTCTTATCTGTAGCTTTGATGTGTCATTTGGGAAAGGGTTAATGATCACAAATGTTACACAGAGTAACTGACGTGACAGATTCGAAAGAGGATGTAAAGATATTTTATGTGTAATTTAAAATCCAAACCTTATGTTGTGAGTATTCATTTGAATCATTTGTTAAGTACTTATTCTTATGGGACTATTTCGATGAGTACCATCAACATAGGGTTTGATGCACAATTAATAATATTTTGCCTTTTGGAAATGCTACTCGTAATACCCTACTTATCTGTAGCTCAGTTTCTTCAAGGCAACATATATGAGGGTCTAAAGAGTTAGACATTCTAATTTTGTTATTTCAAATCCAAACTCTATGTTTTGGGTACTCATTGGAATCGTCTCAATGATTGCAGTGAGTACCCACAACATAGAGTTTGATGAAAAATAAATGAAATATCGCAATTTGAAAAGTCATTACTCATTAGATCTACTATCTATAGATTTGTTTTTAGCTCCACTGGCCGAAGGCCAGCGAGCTATTGTCATGGCGTTGTGTCCGTCGTGCGTGCGTGCGTCCGTCCGTCCGTGCGTCCGTCCGTTAACTTTTTCTTTAAACATCTTCTCCTCTTATACCAGTGAGCCAATTTTCACCAAACTTGGCAGGAATGTTCCTTGAGTGACCCTTTTCAAATCTTGTTCGCGAATTTTTGATTCGTCAAAAAATGTGGGCGTGGCAGGGAGAAAGGTGCTTATCAGACTTAGAGAAATCATAAGAAAATTCTTTAAAAATCAACCATTGGGCCAATTTTCACCAAACCTGGCAGGAATGTGCCTTGAGTCATTCTTTTCAAAATTTGTTCACAAGTTTTTACATTTGTCAAAAAATGTGGCCGTGGCAGGGAGAAAGGGGCTTATCAGATTTAAAGAAATCATAAGAAAATTCTTTAAAAATCAACCATAGGGCCTATTTGAACCAGACTTTGCAGGAATGTTCTTTGAGTCTCTCTTTTCAAAATTTATCCATAAATTTTTACATTTGTCAAAAAAAGTGGGCGTGGCAGGGAGGATTAAGGGGCTTATCGGACTTGAAGAAATCATAAGAAAATTCTTTAAAAATCAACCAGTGTGCCCAATTGAACCAAACTTTGCAGGAATGTGCCTTGAGTCATTTCTTTTCAAAATTTGTTCACAAATTTTTACATTTGTCAAAAAATGTGGCCGTGGCAGGGAGAAAGGGGCTTATCAGACTTAAAGAAGTCATAAGAAAATTCTTTAAAAATCAACCATAGGGCCTATTTGAACCAGACTTTGCAGGAATGTTCTTTGAGTCTCTCTTTTCAAAATTTATTCACAAATTTTTACATTTGACAAAAAAAGTGGGCGTGGCAGGGAGGAAGGGGCTTATCGGACTTGAAGAAATCATAAGAAAATTCTTTTAAAATCAACCAGTGTGCCCAATTGAACCAAACTTTGCAGGAATGTGCCTTGAGTAATTCTTTTCAAAATTTGTTCACAAATTTTTATATTTGTCAAAAAATGTGGCTGTGGCAGGGAGAAAGGGACTTATCAGACTTAGAGAAATCATAAGAAAATTCTTTTAAAATCAACCATTAGGCCAATTTGAACCAGACTTTGCAAGAATGTTCTTTGAGTCTCTCTTCAAAATTTATTCACAAATTTCAAGATTTGGCTGTGTAAGGCTTACAAGAAATCATGGGATAACTCTTCCACTTTAGCCAGTGGAGCGATTCAGGCCCTACTGGGCCTCTTGTTAAGTTTCTGTAATGGCTATTTCCAGGGGTTGGATGTAGTTTTTGAAAGATCAACCAACTCCTTAGTATGGATCAGACTTCAAAACAGTCTCATCAGGATGCTGACGATGCTGATCTAGACCTGTGTGATCCGAGCCTTCAGCAGAGATTGGCGTATGAAGGTGTAGAAGTCAGAATTATCAACACCGCTGGTAGTTCGAAGAAGTCGTCTGTTGTTGGGAATGTTGTGGTGTCTCCCCTACAGAAAGGAACCAAACCTGGGAAAAGTGATGAGAAAAATATGTCTGATGAAGGTAACTTTTAATTCTTTCCTTTTCAAGACCTGCTTTTGATGATGGTTAATAGAAAAATACTTGGGAAAACATGGAAGGGACCTATGGATGCTAAGTTGTCTGACATGTAAACTGGTAAAAAATATGATATTGTTATACATGTAAGAAACTTTGTATGGAATGGTTAATAATATGCATAGTTAGATCATTTCTGTCCCAAGAAATTTTGAATGAAGTTCATTAAGTCCTTCCGAACCAGGTCATTTTTGGGAAAGAGTTAAATTAATTATCCAATGGGGAACCGTAGCGGGTTAATTGCCCCTGCGAGTAGTGTGGTGGCGCCGTTGTTCCCGGTCCAACCAGCATCCGGAAGTTCCCTTTATTTACATGTAAAAGCTATCACAGAACGTAAATATGTAGCTTACTTTCAAGCTATTTTCCTAAATTAAAACGTAAAACACAGAAAATGGATTAGAAATTTGGTTTTATGAAGAATCCGGAACTGAGAAATGAACTACGAAAACGAAATGCTAGAGTTTTAGGTAGAAAAAGCGATTAAGTAGAGCTGTAAGTATCAGCATGAAAACGAAAGTAGATAGCCGGAAACCGGCATGAATCTCAATATAAAATCTCAGTTCTATTCGCAAAATTAATTTGTTATCATAAAGTGTTTATTCTTGAAATGGATATATATATAATGTTTAGACTAAGTTTTCTTCGTAAAATCCAAACCATTTTCTTATCTCACGATCTTTACATCTCTTAAAACTAGAAACATAGCATAATTTATGCTGTGTTAAAACGGTTGTAAAAGACTTATAGCTTTATGGGCGCACACGATATTGTTGCTCATTAACACCATTAGGTTGTTAATCTTTTGAATACAAAACGATTCCTTTTGGTAATCCTTATAGGTAAAGTTTTAATCCTTCTCCAAACAAAACCTGGTTTCAACATACCTAATACAATAGGCTTGGAAACTTTGAGGAAAGGAAGAAAATGCTGAAAATGCTGTAAACCATCACTTTCTTCTTTTTCCTCGATATTTTCATTGAAATATGTTGTGCACAAACAACATCTTTACCAATATCTGTTTTGTTGTCAGCAGGAACTTTCCATCCTAAGATTGTGTCATTTAAAAAAGAGTTGGGTCACCTTTGAAAACAAATGGGAAAAACATTTTCATTTATTTTCCTGAATCAAATGTTTTGCAGTAAAACAAATAAACTACTACATGTATACAGTATTGAGTAAGCGTGTATGCTTTAGTTAGAAACATTGTTAGAAAAGGAAAAGTGCTGGATATATCAGCCTTTTCTTCTGGTGCTTTCTTAGCTTTCTCAGAAATTTGAGATCTTTCACTATTTACCCTTTTGCAAACCTACGTGTCTTAAAGTTTTCCAACATTAAAGGTAATGTAGATGCCAAATGCATCTTGATAAAGGTAGGACTTGTGTGCAAATTATCATAGACTACCAAAAAAGTATCAAGTCAAAAGGAGACAATGCTAGATATCAGCATTTACTTGTTTTGCCTCAATGCCTTTCAATCCTTACCTTTTATTGATGTCAAATTCTGGTCTTGTCGAGAGAGGGTTAAAACCAGGTGAAATTATGGAAAATGGTTAACAAACTGAATAACATAAACTTCTAAGAAGTGTGTATTATGAGGGAAAACAGAGAAAAAAGAGGAGAATATTTGGGTTACCGGGAATCCCAAAATTTTCATTCTTTTCCCTCCAAATTATGTTAGATCTAATAGGATTTTACTTAATCAAGTAAACAGTGACATAATTTCGGACATTTTTACATTTTAACAACAGTTTACTTCAGCGATCGTGTGTTTTCCGTGTTGTGTATTACCAGGTAAAAGGGCGAGTGTAGTAAATTTTGGACCGTGAACCACTGCGCCACCTATCAAAGGAAAGATAATCCGCTACGGTTCCCCATTCAATTTATGCCATGTATTTAGCAATTTATTCTTCTTGTTTCGATATAATCTTTGTTTTGTAGTGGGATGCACCTATCCTTGTATTGTATAAAGGATATCACCTGTATTTATAATGTTAGCAAACACATGCAATGGAAATATGGATGTTTTTTATACGCCGCCGGAGGCGGACGTATATTGGCAACATCTTCTCCGTCTGTCCGTCCGTCCATCCGTCTGTCCATCCGTCCGTCCGTACGTCCGTCCACTTTTCTTGTCAACGCAACTCCTCCTAAGTTTCTGGCTGGATCTTCTTGAAACTTGGTCAATGTTATCACCTCAATTGGTAGATGTGCATGAAGGAAGGATTTTATGGTTCGTTGATTTTTGCCCGAGTTATGCCCCTTAACCCTTTCCCAAACGACAAAATTTTAGGGTGATGCACTTCAAAAACTGCCACAAATGACAAAATGAATGTTATTAACCCTTTCCCAAACAAGACCTGGTTTTGACGTCCCTAATAGGAAAGGCTTGGGAAAACATTGAAACAAAAGAAGAAACTGCTGATAATCAGCAGTTTCTCCTTTTGTCTCAATATTTTCTGTGCCATATCTTACACAAATCCTTTCTTTTTTATCATCCATTTTGTCATTTGTAGCAGTTTTTGAAATGGATCACCATAAAATCGTGCCGTTCGGGAAAGGGTTAAAGAAAGAATTTGAGTAAAATATGACACAGAAAATATTGAGACAAAAGGAGAAACTGCTGGTTATCAGCAGTTTCTTCTTTTGTCTCAATGTTTTCCTGAGCCAGGTCTATCAGGGACGTCAAAAGCCGGTCTTGTTTGGGAAAGGGTTAAAAACTTAGTCTCTGGGGCTTATTGAAATTGCAGCCTTGTCAACGCAACTCCTCCTAAGTTTCTAGCTGGATCTTAATGAAACTTGGTCAATGTTATTACATCAATTGGTAGATGTGCATGAAGGAAGGATTTTATGGTTCATTGATTTTTGCTAGAGTTATGCCCCTTTAAAACTTAGTCTCTGGGGCTTATTGAAATTGCAGCCTTGTCAACGCAACTCCTCCTAAGTTTATGGCTAGATCTTAATGACACTTGGTCAATGTTATCACCTCAATTGGTAGATGTGCATGAAGGAAGGATTTTATGGTTCATTGATTTTTGCCACAGTTATGACCCCTTAAAACTTAGTCTCTGGGGCTTATTGAAATTGCAGCCTTGTCAACGCAACTCCTCCTAAGTTTATGGCTGGATATTAATGACACTTGATCAATGTTATCACCTCAATTAGGAAATGTGCATGTAGGAAGGATTTTATGGTTCATTGATTTTTGCCACAGTTATGCCCCCTTAAAACTTAGTCTCTGGGGCTGATTGAAATTGCAGCCTTGTCAACACAACTTCTTCTAAGATTCTGACTGGATACTAATGAACTTGGTGGATGTTATTACCTTAATTGGTAGATGTGCATGAAGTAAGGATTTTATGGTTCATTGATTTTTGCCTGAGTTATGCCCCCTTCAATCTTAGTCTCTGGGGCTTATTGATATTTCAGCCTCGTGAACGCAATTCCTTTCAGGTTTTTGACTGGATATTTATAAAAACCTTTTTGTGAACACAACTTTTTACAGGTTTTTGTGTGAATATTTATAAATCCTTGTCAATGTCATTTTTTTGTCTCAAGTTTTATAAGTGGCGGCGTATATTGTGACCATGGCACTCTTGTTAGACTTTGTATACTGTAATTATGTAAAGGCTTATCCTGATCTATGTTTTTTATCAAATCAAATGCTAAAAGGACCCTTTTAACCGTTTACCAAAAAGCAACATTAAATGTGTCCCAATTGGAAAGCTGCTGCAGTTAATGAAATGCATGTTGATAAAGAAGGAATTTGTGTATAATATAGTTCAGAAAATATTGAGGCAAAAGAAGAAACTGCTGGTTATCAGCAGTTTGTTCTTTTGCCTAAATGTTTTCCCAATCCATTTTGAACTAGGCATGTCAAAACCTGGTCTCGTTTCTGAAAGGGATTAAAGATGTGATCTTCGATATTAATGATGATTTTGATCACTATTACAGCTCTCCCAGAATATGAAGAGATTGATGATGATGATTTTGATGTCAGCTGGCAGTCAAACAGAAAATCACCGGACGTGGATTTAGAATTTCCAGAAATAGGTAAAATAACCAGTAATCTTAAAGGGACATTTCATTCCAATTTCAATTATTTAAAGTATGTCTTGATGCCAAGATTGGTTATTCTAATGAGTATAGATACTATTAGTTTTTAGCTCCACTGGCCTTTCAGGCCAGCGGGCTATTGTCATGGCGATGTGTCCGTCGTGCGTCAGTGCGTCCGTGCGTCCGTAAACTTTTTCTTTAAAAATCTTCTCCTCATAAACTACTGGATGGATTTCAACCAAACTTCACAGGAATTATCCTTGGGTGACTTCTCTCAGATTCCTTCAAAGAATTTTGATCGAACCAGAATAACCTGAGTTATCTGCCCTTGAATGTCAAAAATAGCTGGTTTTGACTTCATTTTTACTCTAAAATCTACAAATATCAACCAATCAAGACAAAACTTGGACAGATTATATATAAGCATAATATCCTGCCTGGGTGTAATTTTCAGCTTGATCGGAATTTTATATTATGAGTTATGTGCCCTTGAATTTGACAAAATTGCCATTTTCGACTTTTTTTTCTTTGATTTCACTCTAGCAACTACAAATATTGATTAATCAAGACAAAACTTGTACAGAATCTTGTTGACTATAAGATCTTGCCTTGGTATCATTTTCAGCTTGATCTGAATTTTACATCATGAGTTATGTGCCCTTGAAATTGACAAAATTGCTATTTTCGGCTCTATTTTGACACGTTTTCACTCTAGCAACTACAAAAATTTGATATTGACAAATCTTGACAAAACTTTGACAAAATGTTGATGACCTTAAGATCTTGCCTTGGTGTAATTTTCAGCTTGATCTTAATTTTACATCATGAGTTATGTGCCCTTGAAATTGACAAAATTGCCATTTTCGGCTCTATTTTTACTTTGTTTTCACTCTAGCAACTACAAATAATGATTAATCAAGACAAAACTTGTACAGAATATTGGTGACCATAAGATCTTGCCTTGGTATAATTTTCAGCTTGATCTGAATTTTATATTATGAATTATCTGCCCTTGAAATTGACAAAATTGCCATTTTCGGCTCTATTTTGACTTTGATTTCACTCTAGCATCTACAAATATGGACTAATCAAGACAAAACTAGAACAGAATGTTGGTGACGATAAGATATTGCCTTTGTGTAATTTTCAGCTTGATCCATAAGAAATTCAGGCCTGAGGAGCGACTCAAGACCTTCAGGTCTTTCTAGTTTTCAGTTGTTGCCAATAAGCGAGAAACATGCATTTAAAGTTGAGACATAATCAATAAATTGCATATAAATCCGAACTGTTGTCCACAACAATTTGTTCAATTTTAACACAAAAATATAAATTTCTCGTAAACGGCGCAATATTTTGGCTTGAAATTTTCGGAATTTTCATAAGGAAATATGCTCTTTCAGATAAAAATAAAAGTAAAATTTATGACAAAAAATTCTGAAATGTCACTTTAATAAAACTTGATGTAAATGTTCCAGTTACATCTTAGAGTCACTGATTAGGGATCATCTTCTGTGGCCTTTCATCCAATCAAATGTTGGCTTTCAAGAGTTTGAAAGCTTTTGAGACGCACAAATCACTGTTGTTTTCTACAACAACTGAAAGATTTATCACCATAGTGTCACATTTTTTGTGCAAAATCATTGAAAACCATACTAGTCTGTGATAATCGGTAATCCGTGTGCATTTGAGTATTAAGAATGCCAACAACGCAAATCAGAGAAACATTTCCTTGGTAATGATGAAACTGCTTGTTGGCATGTCTGTAGACGCGTCGTTTTCCTGTGACGTCACGTCAAAAACGACAATAATAATCAACAAAATTGAGATAAACAGTCGATTACAGGGATAGTATACAGAAAAAGTACAAGAAAATTACTCAAATCCTTTGATTTAATTGTTTTAGAGAAAACGCATCAGTTTGTAAAACCTGTTAAATGCGTTTTAGTATTTAGACGTCACACTGACGTCAAATTACAAACATACATGCTTATTGCTTATATGAATGGTTTTAGCAATTTTTTGTTAATGATCACACACAATAAAGGTAACATCATGAAAATAATATATCAAGAGTCGCATCTTCTGATTACGTAAAAAGAAAAATAACGTCGATGATAGGTCAATTTTATTTAATACATATATCTACTGTATTACGATTGAAAAGCGAAAAAAACCTTAAACTTTAACTTTTTAATGTTCCATTATGTGATTTCCCTTCGGTATTTTTGCTCTGACGCCTTAACGTCAAAAACGTCATTGTAACGTCGTTACTAATAATCATAAAATTTACATCCAAACATCCTGATGATTGATATTTGTGAAAACAGTACATGAAAATTAAAAAAATTAAACTTATAAGGCTTGTTATTCACTGTTTCAAGTTTGATTTATGTATTTACCGTAATGTCGAATATTTATTCCACTTACCACTATTTCATTTTTTTTATTTGATTTTCCTTTATAAGTTTAAAGTTGTGTGGGGAAATGTAATATACTTTATTTCAAGATCTATTTCTCTACTTGTTAGTGCTTTTCAAAAAAAAAAATAATAATAAAACTATCCTAAAACTATATACTAGTCTAGTAGATGTCAATGTTTAACTTTAAGTTTTCTGGCATAATTGTATTGAAGTGTACAACTATAAATAAAAACAGAATACTCATAGATTAGGAAGAGATTAGACATCGATTCTTAAAAGAAATTAAAGCATGATAAAATATACGGTGTACAAAATCGAAAAATATATCTCTATAAAGCCACACCATAATTAGCTGAAATACGGTAGATGACTGACAACATTTATTAATCTGTAAATTGTTATGGATTCAAACAAGCATCTTTGTCCGCTCCTTTTTACCAGTACAGACCAGTCTGTTTGACTTTTAAAATGTACGCCTTGATGGCCGACACATTGTCTTGATACAGCGACAAATTACAAGTTCCTAGAGTGCATGTCGGACAAATGTGTTTTACAAGGAACCTCTTTGTAACCTTCAAATTCCGATTTTGTAACAGATCTATACAAAATGTTAAGGTAGATCTCTGCCTGATTTAATGATGCTAGTTTTTTGAAGGCACTGCAACAAAATCATTGCATCAAGAACTGTAATTTCCCTGTATCAAGGTAAAAAAAAAGACACCAGTGCCATGCTTGATATTGCCTTTTCTCTGAGTATGGCAGTGAGTAGTGTTTCATGGCGTTTCTTTGCTCGTTCTTGCACAGTCTTTTTTGTAGCAGCACTGTATTACTGTCTCTATCAAGAAGCATTATTCCTTTGACATGAATAGGTGTCATCATACATGCTGAAACCTTTAGTAATATCAGGTTTTGACTCCATACTGGGACATGATATCTACACCCTGAAGTAAAATCTCACAGGAATCTTTTGTTGGTTCACTGACTAGAGTTCGATCAAGAATTTGGCATGATACAATGACTCCATTGGGTAGATATCCTTGGCTTCTTCGACAGATAATCTGCTCGGCATTATATGTTTAACCCTTTCCCAAACAAGACCTGGTTTTGACGTCCCTAATAGAAAAAGATTGGGAAAACATTGAAACATCCTTTTGTCTCAATATTTTCCTTGCCATATTTTACACAAATCCTATCTTTAATAACTTCTATTTTGTCACTTGTGACAGTTTTTGAAGTGGATCACACTAAAATTTTGCTGTTTGGGAGAGGGATAATACAAAAAAACTAATCCACACAGAGCCTGTATAAATATCACCCACAATAATGTACGCAATACATGTCTTTGTACAACAAGCATGTAGTTGTAAATTCTTTTGTATATAAGAACTTAATACTTATGTAATTGAATATTAAACGTACAAAAAATAATATAAACTAGATACACAATATTTGGGATTCAATACATGTACGCTCGCATGAGGACTGTTTCGACTGACACAATTACCATATATACTGGTTTTCTTAGAAAATGATTGAAATATGCGCTCGTGATTCCCGAGGAACAAAATTACACAATATGTTCGAAATTCTTTTGATTGTGTTAATTCATTGTGTAAAAAGGATTGTGACAATTGTCAATGAAAAGAAAACTGTTTGGAAAATTAAAACACCATAATGTACCCCACCCACCACTTTTCTCCTTTTGCTATACTCATTACAAATACAAGCGTGTCATTCATTTTTTGTTTTTCTTCATTGATTGGGTTCTGCTTAAAAACCATGTAACTTAAAATAATTATAAATGCATTATCTGAAGTTCTACGACGATTTAGAGCTTTTTAAGCTTTACTCATATAACATCCTTACTTTCAGTAATAACTGACAACAAATCGTGCAAATTAATCTAATTGGTACTTTTAAATTAACATATAAAATTTTATAAAGATACCATAATTATATTTAAATAGTTACAGTCATTTGTAACGTGGCGCTTTAGGACTTTCGATCAGTATAGCACACACACGTGGGTCAAGTGCATGTACGGCTCGTGAAATCTATGAAATCGATATTTATTTACCCGATATATCGTCGAAGACATCCTATCAATAAGGTTATAACCACTACAACACCCGCACGATTAAACTTAAATGTCAAGATAGATGTCAAGTAGTGCAAAAGTAAAGAACGTTGAATACGTCAGTATTTGTCTCAATATTATTAACGACGGCATATCTATGCATCATATGAATTATTCATTTCAAAGCATTTTATATCTATATCCAGATATCTGTTAATAGAAACACACATAAACAAAACAACATCATTTTCATATGTTCCACTAAACTCGGTTTGCAATTAAGCAAATTGACAACGTTACGTAAACGGTGGAATACGACGTAATGACGTGTTTCCAGATATGCCAACAAGTGGATCATGAATGTTCAGATATTGGAGCACACAACTACAGTTGTTGGCAAGCTTAATACGCTAATGCATACGGGACGAGATTTCCGGACATACCATCACAGACTATACAGAATTAGAGTTAGATTGATTATCTTGTAAACTTGTGCTATTATATGACAACTGGGTTACAGCTAAATCATGATTTTTAAGCCCCTGTATCGAAAGATTGGGGGCATAATATTGTTTAACTCATGTCCGTCTGTCAGTCCATACAACAGTCTGTCTGTCTGAAAACTTAACATTGGCCATTTCAGGGGCATTCATGTTTCACAAACACATCTTGTTATATTTCATATTTACAGATGATACTGGCATAGACAGTGACTATTCTAATGACAGTGGTCAATATGATAGGCCTAATAGCTCCAAAAAATACCAGGATAAAGACAATTCTGACAACAGTAGTGACCATGATAACCCTGATAAAGGTTCAAATAATGACAGTTCCAATGATG
Source organism: Fragum sueziense (assembly GCA_963680895.1). NCBI lineage: Eukaryota > Metazoa > Mollusca > Bivalvia > Cardiida > Cardiidae > Fragum > Fragum sueziense. The sequence continues at coordinate 2,337,239 of OY804602.1, read as the reverse complement.
GCAGTGAATACAGTATATCCAGCAAACAAAAGGATAATGAAGATAATGAAGACTCTAAAGACAGTTATGAATATAAATATAGTAGACCCAGTAAACATACAGATAATGAGGATTCTAACGATAGTAATGAATATAAAAGGGATAATGAGGATTCTAATGATAGTAATGAATATAATGGCTCTAATAAATATTGGCATTATGACAGTTCTGATGTTGGTAGTGGACACATGAGCCCAAATAGAATTACAGTAGATAGTGATAATGATGATTCAAATGACGGCAGTGGAATCATTAGCCTAACTAAAGATACAGATAATGAAAATTCTAATGACGGCAGTGGATACATAAGCTCAAATAAAGATTCTGATAATGACAATTCTAATGGGAGTAGTGAATTCACAAGGTCCAGTAAAGTTGAATCATATGTCACAGATTCTGCAAACACCAAAAATGGATCCGGACAACAAAACCAATCATCTGACAGGTTTAGATTGTCTGGTTCAACTGCCAGTTATGTTGACAAATTAAAAGTTGAAGATGATTCAGGGTTTGGTCTTCATGACGATGATGCTGACAACGGGAGTTCAGATCGAGACAGTAATGGTTCTGGTGTTGATGATGATGATGATAATGACGGTGATCGTGATCTGAATGATTATGATGCTGATCTGACTGGTGTTGATCATTATAAAGCATTATGTGAGGATGATTCAAAGGACTCAATGGATAGTGATGTAAATAGACTTAGGCCACCTAAGGTAAACTTTTCTTTACCCTTTCCTAAACATGAATAGGTTTTGATATCCATAATAGATTATGCTTGAGGAGACATTGAGGCAAAAGAAGAAAATGCTTGTATCCTCTACCAACATCTATTTTGCCATCTGCAATATCTTTTGAATTGAATTTTGTTGTTCGGGAAAGGGTTTAAGAGAGAGCCAAGAAATTTTTGATTTCAACTTGTTGAACCCTTTCCTATATAAAGGAATTTTAGACCTGTACTTTGAAATTTGCTGCAGACTGTGAAAGGGATATTGATTAAGATAAGATTCATACACAATATAGGTTATAAACAGCACACAAATTATTGAGGCAAAAGGAGAAAATGACATTTTTGAAAATGTTTGGCATTATTTATATGAAATTTTAAAATTCAGAGTATTTAACCCATTACCACCTATTGACTCTTTGACTCCCCAAAAGACCAAGTCTTATGAAAACATTGTGGAAAATGAAGGGCGGAGTTATCTGCCCTTGAATGTCAAAAATAGCTAGTTTTGACTTTGTTTACATTCTAGCATCTACAATTAGAGATCAATCAAGTCAAGACTTAAAAATTATCTTGGAGACCATAAGATCTCGGATGAGTTCGATTTTCAGTCTGATCGGACAAGAAAGACGAGAGTTATGTGCCCTTGAATTTGACAAAATTGCCATTTTCGGCTGTTTTCAACCTTGTTTACGCTCTAGAATCTACACTTATTAATCAATCAAGACAAAACTGGGACACAATGTTGGGGACTATAAGATCTTGTATTAGTTTGATTTTCAGTCTGATTTGATCAGAAGGTCTAGAGTTATCTGCCCTTGAATTTGACAAAATTGTCATTCTCGGCAGTTTTGACCTTGTTAGCACTCTAGAATCTACATTTATTGATCAATCAAGACAAAATTTTGACACTATGTTGGGGACCATAAGATCTCGGATGAGTTTGATTTTCAGTCTGATCTGATCTGAAAGTCGAGAGTTATGTGCCCTTGGATTTGACAAAATTTCTGTTTTGACTGTTTTTGACCTTGTTTATACTCTAGAATCTACAATTATTGACTAATCAAGACACATTTTGGACACAATATTGCAGACCATAAGATCTTGGAAGACTTTGATTTTCAGTCTGATCTGACCAGAGAGACAAGAGTTATGTGTCCTTTAATTGATAAATTGCCATTTTCGGCTGTTTTCGACCTTGTTTACACCCTAGAATCTAATATTATTAATGAATCAAGACAAAACTTGGAGGACCATAAGATCTGGGATGAGTTCTCTTTTCAGTCTGATATGATCAGGAAGTCAAGAGTTATGTGCCCTTGAATTTGATAAAATTGCTGTTTTTGGCTGCTTTCGACCTTGTTTATACTCTAGAATCTACAATTATTTATCAATCAAGACAAAACTTGGGCACAATGTTGGGCACCATAAGATCTCGGATGAGTTGGATTTTCACAACGTTATTGACCATAAGTTCGTTTTCAGTCTTAAAGTCATAAATATTAATTGAATTGAACAAAAGTGTTGCTCATATCATTTTGGTTCAGGTGAGCGATATAGGACCATCATGGTCCTCTTGTTTGAGAAATGGTAAAAAGACCCATTATTTTTACATTTTACAGGGAACGGAAGTTCAAGTGAAGATAGAGCTTGGTCATACTGCAAGGCCCCTAGCTATTCCACCACCAGAGGAGTTCACCAATTTTGATCGGACCTATGATTGGACAGTGTATGTGAGAGGTGCAGATAAGGCTGATATATCTCACTACGTGGAGAAAGTGGTCTTTCATCTTGATCAGTCAGTCCCGGATCAATCATTTGTGGAACCAAAATTAGGTAAACAATGCTAGAAGAACACATAAGAAGGGGTAAAGGCACTCTTAATTTTGCTGCTTTTCAACAAAAACCTCTTATCTACAGTTTGTAGATACGAGGTTTTGTCAAAAAGCGACAATTTGTTATTTCAAATCCAAACCCTATGTTGTTGATACTCATTTGAATCGTCTCACGAAGGGATTCAAAAGATTATCCACAACTCCAGGTTTTGTTGAACCAATAATGAGAAATTGAATTTTGGAAAGCCATAACCCCCCTCCCTTTTGTAGCTCTGAGTGTTGGTATTAAAGTTTTTTTTTAAAAAAAAAAACATTTTTGAATTGACAGTCATTCCAATAGAAAAGACTTGGTTCTGTATGACTAAGTAATCTGTCCAGGTGCATTTGTCTTTGAAAAACACTTATTGTCTACCTTTTTTCAGATTAATAAACAATACTTTGTTAGGGTGATCCAAATTTATGTGTTGCAGATGATAAAATATATCTTTCCAAAAGCAGATATTTGGTTTGTTATTGCCTAGAAAAAGATCTTCGAATATTGTCAAGTCTAAAGTTTTGCTTTCTGGTAATGTGTTTATCCTTTCGCATACAGAGAATGTGTTGGAATATGGCTAATGGATCAGTTTGTATTTTCAGTATGTTATAAGCCCCCTTACCAAGTCACCGAACAAGTGTCTAAAGAGTTCATGCTACCTATAGACGTCTTCTTTAAGAGCAAAGAAGAGCCTTGGAAGGTCCGATTCCAGTATAACTTGTACCCGAAGTTAAAACAATCTAGCAGATATGAGAAGATTATCTTTAATATGGTCTTGTTTGCAAAGCTAAGGCTTATGACTCCCTATCAAGGAAAGGATTGGGAAAATATTGTGGCAAATGAAGAAATTGCTTGTGGCAAGCAATTTCCTCATTTGTAACAATGTTTTCTAACCCAAAATGAAAAGATTTTTGAAATTTCATCAACTTGAATTTTGTCTTCTGCAGCACCTTTCAAATTGGAACAGTCCAAAGTTTTGCAGTCCAGTATGGAATTAATGAATCTATTTATACATTTGTATTTTCAGTATGTTATAAGCCCCCTTACCAAGTCTCTGAACAAGTGTCTAGAGAGTTCATGCTACCTATAGACATCTTCTTCAAGGGCAAAGAAGAGCCGAGGAAGGTCCGATTCCTATATACCTTGTACCCGAAGTTAAAAAAATCTAGCAGATATGAGAAACTCACCTTTAATAACCCAACCATGGGTTTTGTAGCAAAGCTTCTCCAAGGTGGTGGGGTAAATATTTGATTTATTTAATCTAATACCTTATGGTGCAATGTATGACTGGACTAAATTCAAAGGTGTTGCTGAAGACAATTTCAAGTGAAAGAAATTTTAATTGTCAAGTGAAAGAAATTTTAATTGTTTGTGGCTTTCTCAGTTGAAAACAGTGTTAGAAATGAAGATTTTCTTCATTTTCTTCAATGTTTTCCAAAGCCTTTCTTCGATTCCTGTATAACTTGAACCTGAGAGTAAAACAATCTAGCAGATATGAGCAGCTCACCTCTTATAGCCCAACCTTAGATTTCCAGACGAAACTTCTGCAAGGTGATGAAGTAAATATTAAGCCCCCTTTCTAAGGTAGAGGGTAGAACACTTAATGCATTTTTGGGTAACATCCATCGCAATGGAAATTGATGATTGTATTTGATAATACTTTCTACAACAATGCATTCCAGACTGTTCTTCAACTGAGAAGTCATCAAAAACTAAAATATGTGTGCAATACAAACAAAAAATGTGAATTGCTGGTTAACTTTTTTTAAATCCTTTCCCAAACGACAAAATTTTAGGGTGATCCAGTTCAAAAACTGCCACAAATGACAAATTGGATGTTATTAGTCCCCTACCGGTGTTCACACCGGAGGGGACTATAGGTTTGCCCTCCGTCTGTCCGTCCGTCTGTCCGTCCGTCTGTCTGTCCGTCCGTCCGTCTGTCCGTCCGTCTGTCCGCTCAAATCTGGATCCCGCGATAACTTAATAACTAAGCAAGCGTTTTTGATGAAAGTTGGTATATGACTAGATGGCAATGTGTAGATTATGCACATCATTTTATTTTTGTTTTTCGACTTAAGGACAGATCCTCCATTTATTTCCTACGGTAAGATTTTTTTTATTTTTTCTATACTGATATTTAAATATATGAGAAGTAAAAAAATGACTTAAAAACTATAGGTCACCAAGCGAATTAAAAAGTTATTGGATTTCAAGGGAGGCTACTCTTGTCTAAATTTGCAAAAATGAGGTGTCACTGAAATACCCACAAAAAGGTATTCGAAATGACTAGGATTACATAAATAAGTCTTAATTGTGTTCAATATGTTTTATTCTGTCTAAATGAGTATCAATTTGGGAAAATTTAGTGATGATTTTGAAATTTGTAGTAAAACATTCTTTCAAAAGTAGCTGAAATTGCTCTTTTTTCGCAACGTTTCTGTTAATAAAAAATATTCCAGCGGTAAACTTTTTTTCTTTTTTGGTATAGACATAGTGCTTGGTCATACCTACAAAAACAAAAAAAGAAAAACATATCAAACCAAGCGTTTTTCTTGGTTATAAGTAAAATTTGGTTTACTTTTTGCAGCTTTGTCCGAAATTGTTTCACTATTTTTATCCATTTTCTTCCTTATTACCAGCTTTAGATAATAGAAAGTGTCATCTGTTGTGTCCATCTGAAGCGGACTAGCTCATAAAGACACCACTTTGCTTTTGTTGCTCCGTTTCCTATCGCTAATGCCACATGGTGATCGCGTAACAGAAAGCGAAATGTACCATCCGAGTACTATTACACTTTAATTGGCCAAACAGAGAAAATTGAAATAAGCGAAAAGGATCTTGCCATTTATCAACCTAACATTAACTAAATGTAAAAAAATACATTTGCTAAAAAGACCAATAACTGAAACAGCTTTATTTCGTTATTTAGGATATGCGCAGTAAGTTGCGCAGTAACAACTGGAGGATCTGTCCTTAAATTGAGGTTGCTATGGTTACAGAAATAGTGAAAATATGGCCAAAAATGGGATCCTGCGATAAGATAATAACTAAGCAAGCTAGTTTGATGAGACTTGGTATATGACTATATGGCAATGTGTAGATTATGCACATCATTTTACTTTTGTTTTTAGACTAAAATTTTTGTTGCTATGGTTACGGAAATAGTGAAAATATGGCAAAAAATATTGGATCCTGCGATAAGTTGATAAGTAAGCAAGCTAATTTGATGAGACTTGGTATATGACTAGATGGCAATGTGTAGATTATGCACATCATTTTATCTTTGTTCTTTGGCGAAAAGTGTGGTTGCTATGGTAACGGAAATAGTGAAAATATGGCAAAAAATGGATCCTGCAATAACTTATTCATCTTAATCTATTATTGATTACCATATTGAGTCAATGTAAAGCCGGTAGGGGACTTTATGTGTTGCATACAACACCAGATACTTGTTAAAGATAGGATTTGTGTAAAATATGATACAGAAAATATTGAGACAAAAGGAGAAACTGCTGGTTATCAGCAGTTTCTTCTTTTGTTTCAATGTTTTCCAAAGCCTTTTCTATTAGGGACATCAAAACCAGGTCTTGTTTGGGAAAGGGTTAAGTCTCCAAAGTATAATGGCATCATCCTTTCCATACATATCAACAGGCACAGAATGTTTATGTAACCATGACACTCTTGTTTAGGGCTGAAATGGTACAAATTTCTAACTGCATTAGTACCTGTCTAAAAAGATTTATTCTTAATCCTCTCCCAAACAAGACCTGGCTTTGATGTCTCTTAGGTTTAATCCCATTTGGTCTACTCCCGATTCGTCTACACCCAATTTGTCTACTATTTTGGACATCATCCCCATTTCGTCTACTTTTCTATACTTAGTAAATCAAAATGCTATTTCATGATACTTATTAAATTATTTGCATTTTTATTTCATTTGTTGAATATATTGTTATGCCTCCTTTCGAAGAAAATGGGGGTATATAGTTTTGCAAGTGTTGGTCGGTTGGTTGGTCGGTCCGTAGACCAAACCTTGTTCGGGGCATAACTCAAAAAGTATTGAAGGTAGAATCATGAATCTTCATAGATGGATAGATCTTATTATGGAGAGGTGCAGTGCACAAGAACCGTAACTCTGCCGATCAAATTATTGGAGTTATTGCCCTTTGTTGATTTTCAAACTTGATTCTTGTCCGCAGTATAACTCAAAAAGTATGTGAGGTAGAATCATGAAACTTTACAGGTGGATAGATCTCATTATGGAGAGGTGCAGTGAAAAAGAACCGTAACTCTGCAGATAAAATTTTTGTAGTTATTGCTCTTTGATGATTTTCACACTTAATTCTTAACCTGACTCATATTACACCTACTGCCTTGATATTTCACACATGGACACCTCCTACCAAGACCTTTCACATTTGACCATGATTTTGGACCTTGTGACCTTGACCTTGGAGTTTGACCTACTTTTAAAATTTTTTAACATGGCCGTTATATCATGTCCTTTTACACATACAGCCCTGATATTTGACATATGGACACCTCTGACCAAGACCTTTCACACTTGACCATGACTCTGGACCTTGTGACCTTGACCTTGGAATTTGGCCTACTTTTAAGAAACTTTAACCTGGCCAGCGGCGGATCCAGGATTTCTGTGAGGGGGGTTCGTTTTTACAAGAAGGGGGGTTCGTTTTACTAGTTTTCCACAATTTTGACTAAATTTCTGCATGAAAATAAAATGATTAGGCTATATAGGGGGGTTCGTTTGAACCCCCCGAACCCCCCCTGGATCCGCCACTGCTGGCCTACATCTCATGTCCCATTACACATACAACCTTGATTTTGCATACTTGGACACCTCCTACCAAAACCCTTCACATTTGACCATGACCTTGGACCTTGCGACATTGACCTTGTAGTTTGACCTTCTTTAAAAAAAGAAATTAAGCTGGCCTATGTTTCATGTCCTTTTACTCACACAGCCTTGATATTTCACACATGGACACCTCCCAACTAGGCATTTCAATTTTAACCATGACCTTGGACCTTGACCTTGAAGTTTGACCTACTTTTAGAAAGCTTTAACCTGGCCAATATATCATGTCCTATTAGTCAACAGCCTTGATATTTCACACATGGACACCTCCTACCAAGACCTTTCACATTTGACCATGACCTTTGACCTTGTGACCTTGACCTTGGAGTTTGACCTACATCATATGTAGGCCTTTTTAGGGGGCATATATGTTTTACAAACATCTCTTGTTTTAATTTCTTTTCTTAAAACTACAAAAAATGTTGTTTATTGATGAATTGACATGAAAGTAGACGAGTTTGGACAGTAGACGAATTGGGACTCAAGGCACTAAAATAACAGTACACGAAATGGGAATAGAGCAAATGTGATGTTACCGTCTTTTTATGCTCCCCGAAAAAATTTCTTGGGAGCATATAGTCGCATAACATAGAAATCTGTTTTTGTCTATGTGAGACAAACGGCCATGGCTACCAAGCAGTTAGCCCAATATCACACAATGACTCTTTTTGACTACCCACAAAATATTGGCCTTGGAAAACATCATGGAAAATGAAGAAATTGCTTGTGACAAGCAATTTCTTCATTTCCCACAATGTTTTCCATCCAAAAATACTCAAAGATTAAAAATTCCATTCACTTAAATTGTCGTATGCAGGATTTTTCGATTTGGACCACCCTAAATTTTCGCCGTTTGGGAAAGGGTTACTAGTGCATCAGACTCTCACTCATGAGGCACTGGGTTGGATCACCAGCTGTAGCAAACATAGTTCAGGGTTCTCCGCAGAATATTTTGAAGCTGTAGTGGCAAATTATATGAGAATTGGTAAACATTGAAAGCATATAATTGTGAGTGAAAACATTATGGAAAAAGAAGAAATTGCTCATCTTGAGCAATTTCTTCTTTTCCCATAATATTTTTACTCATAATTATTACATTTACAACGACAAAAATGTATTATTCAACAGTGTTTGGCATGAAATACCTCAAAATGCCTCTATTTTGGTAACCATTTTGAAGAAATTAAGCTGTGGGGTAGTTTTGAAGCTGTAGGGGCATCACACTGATTAACATGAAGCTGTAGTGGGGCCGATACACCTTACTGTAGTTTCTGTGCGTCTCCGACCAATAAAAGGATAAGAGTAAACCTATGTGGGCATTTGGGTGAGTAGCTGGAGGCTCGGTAAGGATAGTGTGGTAGAACTGGTGAGAGAAATAACAGGTTGACTATCCATTGTTTTGCCCCCTTTCGAAGAAAATGGGGGTATATTGTTTTGTGTCGGTCGGTCGGTCGGTCGGTTGGTCTGTCCGTAGACCAAACCTTGTCCGGAGCATAACTCAAAAAGTATTAAAGGTAGAATCATGAAACTTCATAGGTGGATAGATCTCATTATGGAGAGGTGCAGTGCACAAGAACTGTAACTCTGCCGATCAAATTTTTGAGTTATTGCCCTTTGTTGATTTTATAACTTGATTCTTGTCCGGAGCACAACTCAAAAAGTATGTAAGGTAGAATCATGAAACTTTACAGGTGAATAGATTTCATTGTGGAGACGTGCAGTGCACAAGAACCGTAACTCTGCCAATCAACTTTTTGGAGTTAATGCCCTTTGTTGATTTTTACACTTAATCTTTAACCTTGCCTATATCTCATGTCCTTTTACACATACAGCCTTGATATCTCACACATAGATACCTCCTATCAACATTGTTCGTATTTATCCATGACCTTGGACCTTGTGACCTTGACCTTGGAGTTTGACCTACTTTTAAAAAATTAAAGCGGGCATATATCTCATGACCTTTTACAAATACAGCCTTGATATTTCACACATGGACAGCTCCTACCAAGACCTTTCACAATTGACCATGACCTTGGACTTTGTGACCTTGACCTTGGAGTTTGACCTACTTTTAAAAAACTTTAACCTGGGCGATATATCATGTCCTTTTACACATACAGCCTTGATATTTGACACATGGAAACCTCCGACCAAGACCTATCACATACGACTTGGACCTTGTGGCCTTGACCTTGGAGTTTGACCTACTTTTAAAAAAATTAAACTGGGTCTATATCTCATGTGCTATTACACATACAGCCTTGGTATTTCACACATGAACACATCTTACCAAGACCTTTCACATTTGACCATGACCTTGGACCATGTGACCTTGATCTTGGACTTTGACCTACTTTTAAAAAAACTTACCTAGCTGATATATCACATCCTTTTACACATACAGCCTTGATATTTGACACATGGACACCTACGACCAAGACCTTTCATATTTGACCATGACCTTGGACCTTTTGACCTTGACCTTTGTGTTTGACCTACTTTTATAATACTTTAACCGGGCCTATATTTCATGTCATTTTACACATGCAGCCTTGATATTTCACACATGGACACCTCCAACCAAGACCTTTCACATTTGACCATGACCTTGGCATTTGGCCTACTTTTAAAAACTTTAACTTGCCTATATTTCATTTTACTTTTACATACAAAGCCTTGATATTTCACACATGGACACCTCCTACCAAGACCTTTCATATTTGGCCATGACCTTGGACCTTGTTAGCTTGACCTTGGACTTTGACCTACATCAAATGTAGGCCCTTGAGGGGGCATATATGTTTTACAAACATCTCTTGTTAGCAGTAGCTACTCCAGCCAACGCAATATGACCATAGCATTTGAAAGAGGTCTAAACCCAATTTAATCAATCGAAGTGACACAACAAGTATCAATTTCAATCTTAAAGATTGTTCATGAAGGCCCCAAGTAATTTCTTCATTTCCCTTAATGTTTTTTGTACAGGCTGTTAATGGGATAACTATCTTCTCTTTCAAGCATTCAAGCCAGGGAACACCACAGAGGTTACCAAGTGGTCAAATACTGACAATCCAACAAAGGAGTAACCCTCCGACAGTTGTACGACAGATGGTGCCCAAACAGGTGACAAAAGCAGCCCAATCGCAGCCAGGGGTACGAGTCAGTGTGCCTCAGAATGCGCAGCTAGTGGTCGGGGGTTTGAACCCTGGGACTGCATCCACTCAGGGAAGTGCATCTCATACAGCTGCTGTTGGGCATGGTGAGTGTCTGTGTGAAGACTTGCATTATGTGGGATGTGTGAAAATGTGTGTTAACCCATTGCCAAACGACAAACTTTTAGGGCGGTCCAATTCAAAAACTGCTGCAGACAACAAAATGGAAGTTAATAAAGATTGGAACTGTATGTGATATAGTCAAGAAAATATTGAGACATCAAAACCAGGTCTTGTTTGGGAAAGAGTTAATAAAAATAAGGTTTGTACACAATAAAGCTCAGAAAATTTTGTGGAAGAAAATGCTGTTTCCTTAGCTTCCTCAAAATGACACATCAAAACTAGGTCTGTTTTAGGGTTGGTTTATCTTCAATGACTGTTTTATCAGGTGATTTTTTAAAACTACCACATCCAACATATGTTATTCCTGACATTTAACCACCTTCTCTGCTTACAACCGAATTTAAATTGGTCAAGTATCGATAAAGTTATTGAAGATTATTGGAAATTCTAAGTCAGGTGATTATACACCATGAATATACCAATGATGAATTGTTCTGTTACAGTTGCCAATCAGCAGCAGCAAATGTTGGAAAATGTGAAGAAGTGCAATAATTTCTTGTCGATGCTGATACAAATAGCACCAAAAGGAACCGTTAGTAGTGTGCGTGATCTCATACAGGGGTTAATAGTAAGTAACACAAAGTTATTAACCCTTTCCCAAACAACAAAATTTTAGGCAGGTCCAATTCAAAAGCTGCAGCAGATGACAAAGTGGATGTTAATAAAGATTGAAATTGTGTGTGATATAGCCAAGAAGATATTGAGGCTAAAGGAGAAACTGCTGATTATCAGCAGTTTCTCCTTTTGCCTCGATGTTTTTCCAAGCATTTCCTATTAGGGACATCAAAACCAGGTCTTGTTAACCCATTACCAGATGGCAGAATTTCAGACTGTTCCAAAATCCAAGTTTGTGTACTAGGCAACAATTACAATTGCAGGAAAACTTACATTATTTTGTCTTTGTAGGTAGAAAATGTCGACTTGTGGAAAATGAAGAAATTGCTTGTGACATTTTCGAAGGGTTTAATCTTAATGGGTGTCAAAAATATTAATTATGTTGGCATAGGTTAAGTCTGTCAATTGGCCAAAATTTAGACTGTTATTTAGCTGCTTGAGACAACAAAATGAACGCTGATAACGATAAAATAAGTGTGCAATAGATGACAGAAAATACTGATGCTAAGGTAGAAAATGCTGATTAACAGCATGGATAACACCATTTTCTTTTGCCTCAATGTTTTCCCAAGACCAGACATGGCAAAGGACCATACATCTGTCAGATGGAATAGAATTTTGTCAGACCCAACTATCATTCGCTAAATTGTAGATCAAAATAGCGTCAGACAGTGGGGATGACATATGCGCAAAGATTTGTCAGACCCTGGGAAATTTCTTCTGGCGTGTCTGGCAGTCCTTTGCCATGACTGCAAGACTTTTCTATAAGGCATATCAAAATAATGTCTTTTGGAAAGGGTAAATATTCATAAGACCTTAAAACAGGCAGTATAAAAACCCTGATACTAACTACCCCCCCCCCCCCCCCCCCCCTCCCAAAAAAAAAAAATCACCACTACCATTAATGTACATGCAATATTGTGACACAGCTGAGGTGCGTTCTTTAGAGCGAGATTTCTTGAGATATCTTGAGATTTCTTAAGATATTTTAGGATAAAGCGTTCTTTAGAGCAAGATTTTTAAGATGTTCAAAGGGAGGCGCCATTACCCTGTACTTCGTGCGGAACCCCTCGTTTAACTATGTACAAACAATATAAAAGATATTTGACCGAGTTGTTCCGAACACGCCATAATTCATAAACCGCGGTGTTCCGAATGCTCCATACTTTATACAAATGACATCATTTGTATAAATATGGAGCATATGGGACAGCTCGGTCAAAGTCTCGGTCTTAAAAACGCTTTATCCAAAACACCTCAAGAAATCTTTAAAAATTTCGCTCTAAAGAACGCGCCTCAGGTGTTGCCTTATGTCCTTTGCTTGTTATACTCTTGATAAGTACGAAGATAAGTTGCAAGGGAATAGGAAATTATATGGAATTATGATTGAGCTGGGATCAGGGAAAAAAAGACCTATATGGCATTTGCGACCAACATGGATCTAGATCAGCCTGCACATAGACGCAGTCTGATCAGTATCCTTGTTGTTCTCTTGTAGTGTCTATGACCTTAGATTTGTGTACCACAGTGTATAATCACGTTACCAATAATCTTCAATAACTTTGTCAATACTTGACCAATTTGAATTCGGTTTGAAGCAGAGAAGGCGGAAAAGTGTCAAGAATAACTTGGACGTGGTGGATTTTTAAAAAAATCATTTGATTAAAATGTTATTGAAGATAAACCAAAATTTTGGTTTATCTTCAATAACTTTTTTATCAGTTGATTTTTCACAAATCCAACACTTTCATCTAATGCGTGACATCTGTCCACCTTCTCTGCTTCAAACCGAATCGAAATTCAAATCGGTCCGGTATGAACAAAATTTTTGAAGATTTTCTGAAATTGTTGCATCAGGTGAATATCCACCGTGTATACCATGGTTGTTTGTGTGTTTCAGGATGGGAAATTAGAGGCTGAGTTATTTACAGAACAGCTTAAAAAGGAGCTCAAGTCTGCTGCTCCACAGCCTTATTTAGGGCCATTTCTTAAAGTAAGATTTTATCCTTTCCCTTCAACAATTCTAATTTCTAAACTTCAGCAAATAAGTTTAAAGAAACAAGCAGTGTGTATTAATTATGTCATAATTTAGCGCAATTTAATATTATATTAGGACATGTATCAAAATAGAACAAGAAATTTTTGGAATGTTCAGGAAAAAAGAATGAAAAAGAGAAATTTCAGAGTTAGAAGCTTGCCAAGAAGGGTAATTAGTTTTCAGATTTATTACGCTCAAGGTCAACCAACACTGAAAACACAAGAAAATAAGTGGATGTGCTAAAATCAATGTGGTGCAGGTGTCATACTGGTAGGTTTTTATACACCGCCGGAGGCGGTCATATATTGGCGTCATCTTCTCTATCTGTCCGTCCGTCCATCGGTCCACTTTTCTTGTGAACACAACTTCTCCTAAGTTTCTGGCTGGATCTTTTTAGTCCCCTACCGGCGAAGCCGAAGGGGACTTTAGGTTTGCACTCTGTCCGTCAGTCAGTCTGTCTGTCTGTCTGTCCGTCCGTCCGTCCGTCTGTCCGTCCGTCAGTCCGGTGAATTAGTTTTCCGGACTTTTTTTCTAAACGGGGATAGCTATTGAGCTGATTTTTGGTATGTAGACCCGCATTGATGAGTTACAGAACAAGTTTTAGTTTCGTTTTGGTCCAGTGATTTTTGGGGAAGATATGGATGCTGGACTTAGAAAATTTCTGGGAAATCACAGTTTTCCAGACTTTTTTTCTTAATGCTTGCAGCTATTGAGCTGATTTTTGGTATGTAGACCTGCATTGGTGAGTTACAGAACAAGTTTGAGTTTCGTTCCAGTCCAGTGATTTTTGAGGAAGATATGGATGCTAGACTTAGAAAATTACTGGTAAATTACAGTTTTCCAGACTTTTTTTCTAAACGCTTGCAGGTATTGAGCTGATTTTCGGTATATGAACACATATTGATGAGATACAGAACGAGTTTGAGTTTCGTTCTGCTCCAGTGATTTTTGGGGAAGATACGGATGCTGGACTTAGAAAATTTCTGGGAAATCACAGTTTTCCAGACTTTTTTTCTTAATGCTTGCAGCTTTTGAGCTGATTTTTGGTACATAGACCCGCATTGATAAGTTACAGAACAAGGTTGAGTTTCGTTCCCGTCCAGTATTTTTGAGGAAGATACGGATGCCAGCAACTGGACTTTGAAATTTTTTGGGCTTCCTTTTTCTAAACACATATATAAAGCCGGTAGGGGACTTGGTATTGTTTTGCAATACTTCAGAATGCTTGTTGAAACTTGGTCAATGTTATCACCTCAAATGGTAGATGTGCATGAAGGAATGATTTTATGGTTCATTGATTTTTGCCTGAGTTATGCCCCCTTAAAACTTAGTCTCTGGAGCGGCGTATATTGTGACCATGGCACTCTTGTTGCTGAATACATTCACCAAAGAGACTCTTACACTTTCAATCTGTCTTACAACCAATTGAAGAAATTACTTAATAAAGAAAACGTTTTTGTTTTACTAATTGTTCATATTATTTATTACAGAAAATTTTACCTCTATTACGCCAATCTTTGCTCAGCAATGAGATGAGTATTGACGGTGTTAGGCCACCACCTATAGAAATAGTTCAACAACAAATGATTTCATCCAGTCAACCATCTAGAATTCATCAGGTATGATTTACAGCATTAGATCAGAGGGATTAACCCTTTCCCATTTTGATACAGGTGAGCAATATAGGACCATCATGGTCCTCTTGTTATAGTTATATTTGAATACCACAACACCCTCTTATCTCTTGCCTCGGCAAGGATATGGAAGTAGTACTGGTATGAGAAATGTCAGGAATCTGGTATGAGAAATGTCAGGAATCTGGTATGAGAAATGTCAGGAATCTGGTATGGGAAATGTCAGGAATCTGGTATGAGAAATGTCAGGAATCTGGTATGAGAAATGTCAGGAATCTGGTATGAGAAATGTCAGGAATCTGGTATGAGAAATGTCAGGAATCTGGTATGAGAAATGTCAGGAATCATGTTAGGTGCTCCAGCCACTGCAATATGACCATAGCAGTAAAACCCCATTCATTATAACCCCCCCCCCCCACCTAGGGAGTAGAGGGGGGTATATTGGTCTCACCATGTCTTTCTGTCAGTCCATCCATCCACCTGTAGAATTTTTTCGTTTATGTCCTTTAACTCGCGAACCGTTTGACCTAGGATCTTGAAACTTTACACAGTTGTTGCTAATGACCCAAGGAGGTACCCTGTTGTTTTTGGGTCACTAAGGTCAAAGGTCAAGGTCATAATCAGATTTTGTTTAAAAGAATTGGTTGACCTAGGATCATGAAACTTTACACAGTTTTTGCCCATAACCCAAGGAGTAGACCTATTGCGTTTGGGTCACAAAGGTCAAGGTCACAATTGGACTTTGTTTTTAAATCCGTTTCCTTGCCCCAACTAAAGAACCTTATGACCTATAGCACTTTTTCAGTGACAAGGCGCTAGTTGGGGATATTTTTCCGCTTTTGGACTGTTCTAATTTCATCAATCTTATATCTCACTCTGATAGTTTTTATGCCCCCCCACCCCACCCCCCGGTATCGAGAGATCGGGGGCATATTGCTTTACTTGTATCTGTCTGTCTCTCTGTCCGTCTATCCTTCTGTCTGTCGGAAAACTACATAGGCATAAAAATTCTCAAAAAGAATTCAATATACAAAGGTCAAGTTTGGTATGTAACCTTCTTCTAATGATATCTATCTGCTCCATACAATAGGACCTTCCTCAAGGTCATTCCTTAACCCTTTTCAACCCTTACCCTAAAAACTTAACAGGAAAACTTATTATTGTCATTACGGGGGCATTTGTGTTTCACAAACACATCTTGTTTTTTAGCTCCACTGGCCGAAGGCCAGCGGGGCTTATGTCATGGCCCTGTGTCCGTTGTGTGTCCGTCCGTCCGTGCGTGCGTAAACAATTTTCAAACATCTTCTTCTCCAAAACTATTGGACCAATTTCAACCAAACTTCACACGAATCATCCTTGCATGAATCTCTACCAAATTCCTTCAAAAGAATAAAATCTGTGCAGAACTTTAATTTTAATTAATTTAATTGAATTAAATTTTCGAAAAATCTTTAAAAATTCTTCTTCTCGAAAACTACTGGACCAATTTCAACCAAACTTCACAGAAATTTTCCTTGCATGAATCTCTATTAAATTCCTTCAAAACAATAAAGTCCGTGCAGAACTTGAATTTTAATTAATCTAATTGATTTAAATTTTCGAAAAGTCTTTAAAAATTCTTCTTCTCCAAAACTACTGGACCAATTTCAGCCAAACTTTACAGAAATCTTCCTTGCATGAATCTCTTCTTAATTCCTTCAAAAAAATAAATTTTGTGTAGAACTTAAATTTTGATTAATTAAATTAAATTTTCAAAAAATCTTCTTTTCCAAAACTACTGGACCAATTTTAACCAAACTTCACATGAATCTTCCTCGCATGAATTTCCTCTAAATTTTTAAAAAAATTATTTCTGTGTAGAACTTAAATTTCAATAGATTTAATTAAATTGAATTTTAGAAAAATTGTTAAACAATCTTCTCCAAAACTACAGGACCAATTTCAACCAAACTTCACAGGAATCTTCCTTAATTGCATGAATCTCTTCCAAATTCCTTCACAATCGGATGAAAAGCTTGCTTGCTGTGGGCTAGGCTTATTTTTCGCTATATGAAACATAGTGTAATTTTAAGAACATTTTAAAAACATTTCTGCTCCTTAATCACTTATTGGATTTCATTCTGGCGTAGCATGAATCTTCTTTGGATAGACCTCTATTGTATTCCTTGAAGATGTTCGTAGTCTAAATGTCTATAAGCCAGTGGAGCGATACAGGGCCATCTTGTCCCTCTTGTTTACCTACCAGACGGAGGATGTTCAAGTCAAGTTAGAGTACGGACATACAGCGCAGCCCCTAGCCAATCCTGCTCCTGGTGAATTCACAGAACATGAATGGACGCTGTTTGTTAGAGGCTCAGATCAAACTGACATCTCTCACTATGTTAGCAAAGTTGTCTTTTATGGTCGATCAAAGCAAGGTATGTAGTAGAACTGCAAATTATTTTAAACTTTAGTCCTACAGTTATGACAATGCTATGGATATTATTGCAATTTTAGACCTTTACTTTTAAATCATAATGGAGAGCCAGGGCTTTTCTTCCTTCTATAACAGAGGCTGATATTTAGTTCACTTGTTTTTTTTTACTTTTGCTAGGCTATGAATCTGTTGATCATAGCGGCATTTGTATTGAATATTTGAATGTTGCACAAATTTATCTGCATTTGTAACAATTTTTACGTATATATATCTTTTATTCAAACCAGAAGGTCATAGACCCATGAGGCATATAAATTTACAACAGAATATACAATATGGCGAACAGTAAATATAGCCAGTAAACAAGTTAAAATGATTTGAAGCAAAGAATACTCACACCAGTCCATTGCTATCTATCTTGTTCGAAACAAAATAACAAGACAGATAAATGGGTTGATGTGAGTTTACGTATGTGAAAATAGAGAATGTGTTTTATAATGTGTATTATATACTGTATTCAATTGCTACAATAAGTAATATAGAACGATTTCAAAGTTTAAGCAGATGACAGAATTAATCAATCTTAAGAATATAAATTTTCCTTGATATCGTAAAGCTGTTGTAGGAAAGGCAGAAAATGCCAGTAGTCAGCGTTTTCTTCATTTCTTCAACCTCTTCAAAATCCTAACACCAATGAAACATTCCATTTTAAACTGTCAACATGAATTTGGGACATCGTTAGAACCAGGTACATCAAATATATATCGTAAGTTGTATCTTTTCCAAAACGACATCTTTACATTGGGTCGTCCTATTTCAATTCTGAACAGACTACAAAGTTAATCCGTCTCTAAGGATATAAATTTTCTTTGTTTTAGTGAAATATGTTGTTGAAAAGGAAGAAGGCGCCAGTAATAATTTAAGCGTTTTTCTTCAGTTTCCTCAACATTTTCAAAATTTTAACAACAATTATACAACCTACTTTAAATTATTAAAACAAAATTTTGGAACAACGTTAGAACAAACTATTACACAAAACTTACTATATACTTTAACCCTTTCCAAATGACCAAATTAAGATTGTTTAATCTCAAATTTTATGCAAACTTGATGCAGACGAAATAATCAATCCGACTCTAAAGATTTAAATTCTCAAAGATAGAATGAAAAATGCTCTTGAAAAGGGGAGAGACGCCATTGATTGGCGTACTCCTTATTTTCCACAGCCTTTTCCAAAATATTAATCAGAAGAATTGAACCAATTGTATACTTTTTATAAGAACATCATTTTGGTGTAACACTAGAACAATTTCATCAAAGGATGTGGGTCCATTTCTATAGAAAATTGCCCCCTCGAGAACACGGATGAAATTTATATGAATGAATGCTACATATGTGTACTTAATCCTCCCGAAATATTTAAGGATTTGGAATAGTCCAAAAGGGTGTATTAGAGCTCTAAAGTATGGTGGTCTGGACTGGCCATAATTGCACACTTGACATTTTTCTTTAATTTTGTCCCAATTTTTCGATGCATTTTCGTGTAAAAATATGTGAATATCAAAGAACCAATTACAAAGTATATTTTTGAAAGAAAAAAGTCCTACATATTTCCTCGAAAACTTGTCAAAGTCCCATTTATTAGAGCTCTATGGAAAATCCTTAGAATTTTTAATTTATATTTCTGATTTCAAGACGTAGAATTCAACGTGAATGATCGATTTATGATTATTTACCCTCCAGGGTACAAAGGGCTTAGAGTAAGCTGTTGTAATCACTTTACGACTGTCATCCGCTCGTCTGTCCGTCCGTCCGCATGTCCGACCCTCCTCCCACAATGTAGTGTTTACACTCTAATTTGCACAAATATCAACCGATTTTAATCAAACTTAGACAAAACATGTTTGATGATAAGTTCTTGTGTGAGTGTAAAAATGAGTCCGCTCAAATCGAAACGTCATGAGTTATCTTCCCTTGAATATCAAAAAGACCTATTTCTGACTATGTTTACATTCTAAAATCTACAACTATCGACCGATCAAGATGAAACTTGTACAAAATGTAGGGCACTATATGATCTTACAAACACGTGGTTTACAGTGTGATCCAAATCGCTCATCCTGAATTATGCGCCCTTAATCTTCACAAAACCGTTGATTATGACATTATTTTCTCTGTGAAAATAAGAATACTAGTATTTACAATTTAAGAAATACATGTAGCATAAAGATATAGATGAACATAAGATCTTGCGTGAGTCTAATTGTAAGAATTATTGGCATCAATAATCCTAAGTTATGTGATCGACAAATGTCATGACGTCATTTCCCCAAAATGGGCACGTAATGAATTCTATAGGGAACCTCTCTCTGAATTGCTGTACAACAGTACACGTCGGCTGTAATTTATTACAATAAATGTGCGATTGGCTTGGTATCCTGTGTAAGTAGTTCTTCAAAATATTAAACCATCTTCCCTATAAGACCTGTTTTGATGTCCCCTATAAAATCCCTGGGAAAAAACTAAGACAAAAGAAGGAAATGCAGAGAGTCAACATTTTTTTCCTTTTGTCTTAATATGTTCTGTGATAGATCTGAATTATTCACAATATCTTGTCTAAATCAACGTTTATTTCGTTTAGAGCATTTTTTTTAAAAAAATTGGAACAGATTTATCATTTATGGTTTAAAGAATGACGACTAAGACAAAAACAACATCAAATTCAAGGGCACCTAACTTCTGATTGGCGATGCCCATAATTCTTAAAATTACACTCGCACAAGATCTTTCGTTCATCAATATCTTGTTTATGTTATTTCTTGAATTGTAAATATATGTTTTTGTTACAGTAAAAATAATGTAAAAAAAATCAGCGATTTTGTTAACTTTAATGACCCACAATTCAGGATGAGCGATTTGGAACACACTGAAATTCGCAAGTCTTTGAGATAATATTGTGTACATTTTGTACAAGTTTCATCTTGATCGGTCGATAACTGTAGATGTTAGAATGTAAACATAGTCAGAAATAGGTATTTTTGACATTCAAGGGCAGATAACTCGTGATGTTTCAATTTGATCGGGCTCATTTTTATACTCACACAAGAACTTATACTAGTAATCATACATGTTTTGGCTAAGTTTGATTAAAATCGGTTAATATTTGTGCATACCAGAGTGTAAACACTACATTGTGGGAGGAGGGTCAGACATGAGGACGGACGGACAGACGAGCGAATGACAGTCGTAAAGTGACTACAACAGCTTACTCTAAGCCCTTGGTACCCTGGAGGGTAAATAATCGTAAATCGATCATTCACGTTGAATTCTACGTCTTAAAATCAGAAATATAAATTAAAAATTCTTTGGATTTTCCATAGAGCTCTAATAAATGAGATTTTGACTTGTTTTCGAAGAAATATGTAGGATTTTTTCTTTCAAAAATATATTTTGTAATTGGTTCTTTGATATTCACACATTTTTACACGAAAATGCATCAAAAAATTGGGACAAAATTAAAAAACAATGTCAAATGTGCAATTATGGCCAGTCCAGACCACCATACTTTAGAGCTCTAATACACCCTTTTGGACTATTCCAAATCCTTAAATATTTCGGAAGGATTAAGTACACATATGTAGCATTCATTCATATAAATTTCATCCGTGTTCTCGAGGGGGCAATTTTCTATAGAAATGGACCCACATCCTTTACAATACATTTAAAATCAGCCCTTTCCAAAACGACAATATTTAGGATTGTTTGATTTCAAATTTTATGCGGCTGTTTTGCAGACGACTTAATTAATCAGACTCAAAGACAATAAATGGTATGTGCATGTATATAGGTAAGAATGAAAGGTCTTTTTGAAAAAGGGAGAACATGTTATAATCATTATTACTATCATTATCAATTTACATACAGCACATCTATAACTTATATTCTTCTGTAAACAACCTCATTTCTTAAGATAAACGCTTTATTTACATAATTTCCCAGCATTTTCAATAAATTTTTGTTATCTGTAGTGAGCAGAGCTATAAATTTCTGCATGTTTGGTGCTTTCCAGTAATATTTTGGAATAAATTGCTTTCTTATATCGCAGTAGAGTTGACATTGTAAGACAAAATGATATTCATCTTCTAGAATATTACAAACAGAACATTTGCGTTCATCAAAAGGCGTACTGACAGGTCTATTCCATCTCCCAGTCTCAACAGATAATCTATGTGATGAGACACGGAGCTGGGATAAACTCGTTCTTACTTTAACATTATTTATTACATCAAGATATGTTTGAAACTTAAAACTAGCAATGTTTTTATAAGAAATAGCTCTAGTCGAATTATTTAAGCGACTCGTCCAATTCTGATAAAACTGGTCTTGAATTCTCTGTTTTGCTAAATGGAGGAATATTTTAGTGTTACCAAATGTTTGAAAATGCCAATCATCCGAAAATTCAAAGAATTAAACAAATCCCTACACAATGAACACCAATTTTTACTATTTGGCTTTTCAGTGATGTCTTGTAATAATGTGTTATATGTTACTTTTATTAATTTCTTGTCGTCAGATAAGATAATTTTGGTCCAGAATTTGATAATGTTGTAAAGTCTATAATTTTGAAGTGGTACTCGACCTTACTCTCCATATATGAAATCATTTTGACAACTCTTTTTTACCCCTAAAATTCGTTTGCAGAATTGTAAGTGTACCTTTTCCACTGCCGGTGCGTTATGAAAACCCCAAACTTCGCTTCCGTAGTTAAGTATTGGTAAAACTAGCTTATCAAAAAGTGATAATTTGTGTCTTATTGTTACATTTGTAAATCTCTGTAAATATTTATTTAGTTTGAAAATAGCCTTTAATGACTGACCTGCCAATGTGCTTTGGGCATTTGAAAAGGAACCCCCAGATGAAAAAACAATACCTAGATATACAAATTTATCTACAATTTCAACATTGTGTCCGTTATAGCTAAAAGAAATATTGTTAAGAAGTCTACCACCCTTTCTGAATATAACAACTTTGGTTTTTAGAGTATTGACTGATAATTTCCTTCTCTCACCCAATTTAATTAATTTCATCCATAAGTTTTCTCTAGATATAAAATCGAACGCTTTGCTAAAGTCTTTAAACGCACAAAACAATTGTTTGCCATTATTTATCATATGATTAATTATACCATGCAATACAAAAATGTTATCTGTTGTGCCCATATTTTTCCTAAACCCACCTTGCGCTTCTATATAAACGCTGTATAACTCAGCCCAGTCGCAAAGCCTGTTGTTAAGAATACGGGTAAACAGTTTGCCTAATGTGCTTAGAAGAGTTATTCCGCGATAATTGTTTACGTCATTTAGGCTCCCTTTTTTATGAAGCGGAATTACAAAACCTTCTGACCAGGATTCGGGAAAATATCCTAATTCAAAAATTTTATTAAAAAGGGCTAAGAGAGATGGGGAAAGGCTATCTTTCCCATGAATGAAAAATTCATTAATGAACAGATCTGGGCCAGCAGACTTATTATTACTTAACTGTTTTATTGCTGTAAATACAATGTAGTTCATTTTGTGTGAAAGGTACATTCAATTCATTAAACATTACGTTAAATTCATTACCTTCGTATCGCTCGATAAAATCTAATACATCATCATCCGGTGTGAAAAAATCGCTATTTGGATTGTTGACTGCTTTAAAATAATTTTCAAACATATCCATCGAGATATTACCAGTTTTTATTCCACAAGATTGTTTTGCATTTTCCAATATAATTTTGAATTCTTTTCCCTTGCCAAAAGTAATTTATTTGTTTCGTTTTTGTCATATTCATACTTCGCATTTCTTAAACAACTTTTATATTCCGATCTTGATTTAACCATATTTTGTCTTTTTGATCTGAATCATTTTTTCTATACATGTTCAATTCTTTGTAAAAATGTTTGCCTTTATCACGACATTCTTGTGTGTACCACTTTTGCGACAATTGTTCAGTATTGTCTGATTTTGTATGACTGCATTTACGTTTAAAAAGAGGAGAGGTTACTTTACTCAGTAAATTTCCAAAATTATTGACATGTAAATCAATATCTTTATCACTATTACAATGTGATAAATCTTCTACGAAAGATTCGAATTGATGCTGCATTTCTGCTGATGATAACCGTTCCTGGTATATTTTACTTTTATCTTGATCCCAGACATATCTGTGTTTTAGTGTATTGTACTGCTTATTTTGTGTTTCTATATTATTACTGTTATTTAGTAAGTTAAAGGAAAAATCAACCAAACAATGGTCTGATAAAATGTTCGGTTCGTGTATTTTAAATGTTTTAACAGACGAAATTAAGTTTTGAGTGGTTATGACGTAATCAACAACACTGGAGCCTCTACTACCGACAAATGTGTATCGACCAACATTTTTATCCTCTCCCACACGACCATTCAAAATTCGTAAGCCTGTTTGTTTGCATAGATCTAATAGTAAAGTCCCGTTATTATCTAATCTACCTTTGTCCATTGAACATCGGTTAAGGTTTATATCTGTACTATAATCTTCTGGTAAAAATTCGATGTTGGTAAAATTGTCATTTTCTACAAAATCGGGAGAATCAGATGTATGTGAATTAAGATCTCCGCATACAATGAAATTTAAGTGTTCACATTTTGAGTCTAAGTCTACTATAAATTCTAACAATCGATCATAGGTGTGAGTATCATATAGAGCCTGTCTACTGCTATTTTCAGGTATAACATAACACAAACATAAATACAAATCATCATCTAAACATAGTAAATTCTTGCTAATTTTTACACATGCAATATCATCCGAGCTTTTGAATACAAGAGTGTCTTTATCTACCAAATGAGTTCGTATATATACAATAATACCGCCAGATGCTCTCTTACTTGACAGTTTATTTTCCGATCTATGCAGTTCAAAATATTCAAACCCATCCACGTGTAGATCGGAGAATTCATCTGTCCATGTTTCTGTTAAAAGAATTATATCATTATCACAGAAAATTTGTCTTAATTCTTTAGAATGTAATTTATTTGTTCTCTTTGTACAAAGACCTTGTATGTTCAGTAATGAGCATCTTAGGGAGACCTTCTCTTCGCGACACTAATGTTCAGATGGGTCAGTATTTGTTTGGGACGGGTTTTCCTGTGTTTGTCTATTTATAGAATTAGGGAAAACCTGTTTTGTGTTACTGTCAAAATTCGGCACATTACTATTTTTAGAATTGGGGAAGTCCGTATTTTCACGTGTCTGTTTATTTTTAGCGCTGGATGCTTTGGGTAAGCTCGTGTTTCTCCTGTAAGGTCGTGCAGACTCGGACCATTGGATCGAACGTGCTGTTGCACGAACAGAACGCGAGCGCCCTCTTGTAGGTGATGACTGTTGTTTTGTTATGTTATCGCTTGCTTGTGTCAATAGTGACTGGGAATTGTCGTCTGCTGGTGGTTGTGTTTGTGAACTAGCAGGACTGATCTGGGTACTGTTCGTGGTTATTTGAGACTGTTCAATAGGAGGAATGTCAGTGCTAAGTAAACTATACCGATAATCTATTGGCAACGTGAAATTAACAGGGGCTGTGATTGTAAAACTGCCCTGTTGGGCATTTGCATTCGAGCTCTCTGGTTGTTGGTACTCGACAGTCTCCATGTTTTGTGACCCTGTGGTAGATTCAAGGGATTGAAGACCCTGGTCATTCTGTAACGTTACCAAACCTGGTGGTGGCATACATGTTTGTGTTATAAAGTGTCCTGTTGCTCCACTAGTTGTTGGATTTAAATGTGCACACTGGTCTGGATTATATACATGTGATACGGCACCACTGGGATTTATTGCAGAGATAACACCCGCAGTCGATGGCTGGCTATTTGAGGTCCAGGCTGTGTTCACGTAGGGACTAGCAGGTATGTTTGCGTAACTAGTGTTAATGTTACCATTGTATCTACCTGGTGGATGCTGATCTGAAACAGACCTGTCAACGGTGGCTTCAAACTTTTGCCGTTGATTTATTCCCATAATTTGATCGATCCTGTTTAACTGTGTGAATTTGGTCCATTCAGGTATTTCATCTCGTACTAGACGACCATTTCTTAATAGTTTTGCTGGGTATACAATTTTTATCTTGTCATTGGGAAAATCTTGTCTGAGTTGTTTGTATAGGGGCCACAATCTATGCCTAGCATCTTGGATATCCTTCGGAAAGTCATAATCAATTGATATCTTTGTGCCTCTCAATAAAGACACTTTCCGCATAATATCTTCTGTGTCACAATAGTCCCTAAAGTTGACTGTGATCGGACGCCTTTGTGAATAGTCCTTGTTGTTATATGGGCCTAACCTGTGTGCACGGGAGATATATATGTGATCTGGGTCTATATCAAGGTGATTATCTAGGACATCCCGGACTAGTTGAAAACAGTTTTCACCCCGATTTTCTGAATACCTCTAAAGATAAGGTTGTTCCGTCTAGAACGGGCTTCGACGTCAATTGATCGGCATGCAAGTGATTTCATAAAGTCCGTTTGGGCATTCTGTACGTCGATCACTTTTTGTAATTTTTGGTCCATATGCGATAACAACCTCTCAAATGCTGACAATCCTTCGATGCATTTTATTTGATCATTTCTCATTAATCTAAGTTCATCAAACATGCAGATCATTTTGCCGTCTGGTGAAGAGTTTATGAAATTTTGCCCATCCATTGTTACCAGATTCTGACTAATTACAGCTTCAAATTGAATATCGATGTAATATGGTTCTTGTAATCAGTATCCTATATTGTCTGTATTATATAGTGTAGTGTGTATTGTATGTTGTAGGTACTTATCTTCTATATAGAGTCCTCTATCACCTGTGTATTCGTGAGCACTTCTCAGGTAAACCACAAACCGAGCGATAAAAAGTCTAACAAAGTCACAAATTCTGCATCAAATTCATCCAAAACTAGCTCCAATAATCTCATAAGCCATCTGATCATCCTTGGTAATTTTCATAGACGCGATTCTTACTGATTATTAGGAAAAATATTTTCTTTAATGCAGACAAAAAATTTTCATGACCTGTCCGCCATATTTAATTACTCTTTTACGAGCATATTAGATCTAAAAGTGCCAATCGACTGTAAGCACTTTTTTTATGCCCCCGTATTGAAAGATCGCGGGCATATTGTGTAACTCGTGACTGACTGTCTGTCTGTCTGTATGTCTGTCCATCTGTCTGTATGTCTGTCCGAAAACTTAACATTGGCCTTTTCTCCAAAAGTATGGGACATACAAAGCTCAAATTTGGTATGTGACTTTCTTTCTATGATATCTGTCTGTTCCATGCAATATGACCTTTCTCAAGGTCATCCGTTAACCCTTATCAACCCTTTACTCCACGAAAACTTGATTCTTTAGAAAAATGGTCATTTCGGGGGCATTTGTGTTTCACAAAGGGAACGGAAGTTATCAGGCCTAGTGAAAGCTAAGCCTTTGGGCGCTTTTCAAAATACTTTTGTAAGTATTCAGACAGCAAAAAAAATTAATTGATTTTGTTTGATCACTTAGGCATGTTGTGATATATAATGAAAATGTCTAATATTGATGAATCTCAATGCTTCATATTTTCAGTGTGCGAGAAACCTCCTTTCTAAGCGTCAGAACAAGGGTATGGAGGGTTCTCAATTCCAAATGAAGTTAAAACACCAAACAATGTTAAATTTCATTCACTAGAAACTATTGTCTGCAATAACTATAGATGAGTTTGGACAAGTAAACAATGTTGCAGTCTGGTTATAGGTTCATCCATTGGCACACATTGACACCTTTTGGGACTCTCAAGAAAAATGTTGGAGAAAACATTTTGGAAAATGAAAAAATTTCTTGTAAGAAGCAATTTTTTCATTATCCATAATGTTTTCTAACCCAACATTTAAAGATTTTTTAAAAATCTACCAACTTGAAACTGTTGTCTGTAACACCTTTCAAAATGAAACAGTCCAAAATTTTTCTATGAAGTAATGAATTAAAGGGATAATAGCTGCCAAAAAACCTGCCAATTTGTCAAAAAAAGGGTTTACAGTATTAAAGTATGAGCAAAAAGATGCAGAAAAACTATATTTCAAGCTAGTAACCATGCGCTGTTTACCCACAATAAGCGCATGTATATTGACATTCTAATTTTCACCGGCGCTCAAAAGTTTGTTGGGTGTTTACAATTGTGTCTATATATAGATTTATATATTGCATATTTCGGGTACCTGCAAAAGCCGTAAATATTCGTTTATAGTCGGGTGATCATGTGATACAAAGGTATCTAATATAAGCGAAACGTCACGCTCAAAGGGAATTTACGGGAAGTTCATAAAACACAATTTCGAGAAACGACTCATATTAAGCAGACGGTAACTAGAAAATGAACACATAGTAAGATAGAGAAATTATTCAAGGCCCATAGAATTACCTACGAGTCATAAGTCTCGAATCTTCTCTGTCTGCGCAGGCCGCACAGGCTGGATATCATCTATACTTTTATACTTTGCAGAAGTTTCCTCTTTAGTGCCACGAGTAAAAATTTTGAAATATTCCGATATTCACGGGATTTCAGCACGTGCCTGGTTACGAATAAATGTTCAAGTCTTTCCCAAAATGACAAAAAATAAAACTCTTCTCAATTGAAATCGTTTGAAGACTGCATAACCAATGACATTGGAAATGTGAATTGTTTACGATATGACATAGAAAATATTTAGGTAATAGGAAAGACTGCTAACAATTAACATTCCTTTCTTTTGTCTCAATGTTTCCTGTATTTTTACAAAAAGGGAGTCCAAAGCAGGTCTTGTATGGGAAAGGGTTAACCAGTTGCAGTTATTTTCATAGCCATGCCTCACTCTTTCCCAAACGGCAATAAGTTGAATATTCTATTTTGAAAGTTTTAAACACGACAAACTATGCATGTTACGATACGATTTGTTGAATTAAATAAAACTGAGAAAATATCTATGCAACTGTGGAATTGCTTGTTATCAAGATTTTCTCCTATTACCTCAATGTGTTCTCAATCCCTTCTAATGATGACATCAAAACAAGGTTATAATTGGGAAAGGGTCAGTTAGATTCTGCTTGACACGTCTTGCTAAAAGCGTGCTTCTATGAATTGAACAGAAGACCATATCAGAGAGACAGACACATTTAGCAAACGCCAACGATATCCGTATTTAGATAATAATATATAGTGTGAAAGGAACAACATATAAATCCAGAGTATCAACAGTTTCGATCAGGATCGTTTTGTACTTTCCTCGCAGACTGTTTAGGGTTGCTACACACTTCCCAAAAGGTCCCTTTTAAAGAGACATCTCATATTATTAAAGGTCAATTACGAGCAAATGAAAGGATTTTCTAGTTTTCTCATAAATCGTTAGAAAATGGGTTTCAGTATAATGCATAGACGGTCATTTCACAATCGAAAGCGTTTACGTGGTAAACTTAGCAGTCGAGATATCGGATTTTTTTGACTGCGATAAAATGTCATGATCGCACGTGCGATTTGTTTATTTATGTGGTGACGTATTACGAGTTTTCCTTATAAGGTAATATGTTTTCATAAATCCTCGTGGATGCCTAATGCCCAACGAGATACATGTTTTAGTGGGCGGGCATTGAGCGTCACATGCCTCTCTGTGCAGTATACCTTAGCATACGACCAAATTCGTCTATCAACATAGGTCAAGCACGTGGACTTTCCATGCGGTCTTTGTTTACCCTTTTATTATTGCTTGCATTCAAATGAAATTCTATTTTTTTCCTTTCTCAATAATTTCTATACTAAATTCTATCATTTTGAAGAGATCTTGATCAGCATATTTAATTTTTTTTAGTTTAAATTAGGGATGGGAACGAATACCAAAATAGATATTCGAATATTCGTTTTAAATATTCGAATATATTCGAATATTCGTTTTCGGGACTTGAAAAAATGTCTATGTGCATCGTGTCCAATCATAACCGTATAAAACATTGATATGAGAACAACGCAAGACATTCCAATATTTTTTCACACAAGTCTTTTTTATTTGTAAAGAACGTTTTGCCTATACGGAGATTTTTTTAAAATGTTTATTCACTTTTTACTGACAGACATTTTCCTTTCGTGGCTTAGAGATAATAGTGCAAAATTTTGCTAGTCTGCATCATCATTATACTGCTTTTCGATTATCAAAGCCCTACTAAAAATGAGCAGTTTTTTTCTCTCTTTTTGCCGGACGGAAACTCATACTTAAAAAAAAAAAAAAAAAAAAAAAAAAAAAAAAGAAAATTCTATGGTAAAGATCAATCATAAAGTAAAAAGTTAAACTACAAGGAATAGAACTTCTGACTGGACAAATCAAATTCACTAATGATTTGTCAATGAAACAGTCAGTTTCGCGTATGCCAGCTTGTAAACCTTGTCTAAATTTAAAGGTGCTAGAATTATCGGATTAAGAATGGTGTATATCTGACACAATGGTATATGCACTGTACATGTATCGTCTTGACAGGTGTCAAAACGCAGTGTTAAGACTGCAGTCTTATCTCTTTTCAACAAATTGCTACTTTTTCTATCGAGTCCTGTTTCTTTAAATCTCAAAGCACAGAGTAAATTATTTATCATTATAAAAATGAATATTCGAATACCGAATTTGCATTCGAATATTCGCCGCAAAACGAATATTCGAATATTCGGATATTCGTTCCCATCCCTAGTTTAAATGGGTAATATATATAATGCAGTTATTGTTTTCGGACTCCAATGACGTCCCAAGTTGACAAAGACGAATAATCTATCAAGAACAATCACTCTAGTCGTTTTTTACATAGGCCAATTGTCTACATGTTCTTTCTAATTAAACGGAGGGATAAATTTTAAATAGGAATCGTGAAAATTGTTGTTTTTAACTACTTTTCACGCTATAAGAATTAAAATATAGGTCGTGGTTGACCTTTAAAATATTTTTACTGTTTATTCTCTGACGTCATTCTACTCGATTCAAAATAGATTCCGTAGACGCTCGCTTTTAAGGATAAATCCTCCATTTATTTCCTACGGTAAGATTTTTTTTATTTTTTCTGTACTGACATTTCAATATTTGAGAAGTTAAGAAATGACTTCAAAACTATAGGTCGCCAAGCGAATTAAAAAGTTATTGGATTTCAAGGGAGACTACTCTTGTCTAAATTTGCAAAAATGAGGTGTCACTTAAATACCGACAAAAAAGGTGTTCGAAATGTCTAGGATTACATAAATAAGTCTTTATTGTGTTCAATATGATTTATTCTGTCTAAATGAGTATCAATTTGGGAAAATTAAGTGGTGATTTTGAAATTTTTAGTAAAACATTCTTTCAAAAGTTGTTGAAATTGCTCTTTTTTCGCAACGTTTCCGATAATAAAAGATATTCCAGCCGTAAGAATTTTTTCTTTTTTGGTATAGACATAGTGCTTGGTCATACCTACAAAAACAAAAAAAGAAAAATATAGCAAACCAAGCGTTTTTCTTAGTTATAAGTAAAATTTGGTTTACTTTTTGCAGCTCTGTCCGAAATTGTTTCACTACTTTTATCCATTTTATTCCTTATTACCAGCTTTAGATAATAAAAAGTGTCGTCTTTTGTGTCCATCTGATGCGGGCTAGCTCATAAAGACACCACTTTGCTTTTGTTGCTCCGTTTCCTATCGCTAAGGCCAAATGTTGAACGCGTTACAGAAAGCTAAATGTACCATCCGAGTACTATTACACTTTAATTGACCAAACAGAGAAAATTGAAATAACCGAAAAGGGTCTTGTTATTTATCAACCAAACATTAACTTAATGTAAAAAATGCATTTGCTGAAAAGGCCAATTACTGAAACAGCTTTATTTCGTTATTTAGGATATGCGCAGTAAGTTGCGCAGTAACAACTGGAGGATCTGTCCTTAACCGCTCAGGACTCGGATAATTCCGACTCGTCCTTGACATTGTAAACATGACATACTGACATACATTGCAAGAAAGGGAAAATGTACAAATGTACCATTCTTTCACTGGTTTTATTGGTTTTATGCAGTTGGAATAGGCTTTGTTCATATCATTAGATAATAAAAACTCGGTAACAGAAAAACTTCAATCGTGACAGCTATTACCGCTTTAATCTAATGCTTCGTATTTTCAGTGTGCGAGAAACCTCCTTTCCAAGTGTCTGAACAAGGGTATGGAGGGTTCTCAGTTCCAATTGACGTTTACTTCAAGAGGAGAAAAGCTGCGGGGCTTAGACTCAATTATGATTTGAAATTCTTTAAAGTTGGACAGACCAGCAGTGATTTTAGAAGTCAGATAGTGAACTTCCGTGCTCCGGCATATGACTTCAAGATTAAGCTTCTACAAGGAGGAGGGGTAAATATTTTTATACAGTCTACACTCTTTGTGTTGAAGTCAGAGGAGTCATAAAAAACATTTGATAAAACCGCTACTGAATAGTGACACTTTTTGACTTCCTCACAAGAACTTGCTTGGGGAAACATAATTGAAATGAAGAAATTGCTTGTGTCTTCTACCCAAAAGGTCAAATATGTAAAACTTCATTCAATTTATATTTTCATCTGCAACATGTATGAATTTTGATCAGTCTGAATTCTTTCTTGTGTAACAATGGTTATTCTCAAATCGCAGAAAGGCTACTTTTCCAGAGCCTGACATTATAACCCTTTCCCATACAGCAAAACCACTTGGGAGGTCCAATTTGTAAGATGATGCAGACGGCAACATTTATTTTCAAAAGAAAGGATTTGTATTCTATAAAGAACGGAAAGTATTGAGGCAAAACGAGAAAAATTCTGGTTATCAGCATTTTTATGCTCCCCGAAAAAATTTCGGGGGAGCATATAGTCGCCACGCTGTCCGTCCGTCCGTCCGTCCGTCCGTGTGTCCGTCCGTCCGTCCGTCCACAGCCATATCTCAGCAACCCTTGGACCAAATTCAATGAAACTTCACATGTGAACTCCCTTGGTCAATACCTAGGGACCTTTTTCTCCGTTTGTAAATTTAAGGCTGCGTCATGGAAAAAGGGGCCTTAGTGTAAAAATTAGTTTTTCTCTTATTTCTCTTCATCTAATGGGCAGAATTTAATGAAATTTTGTGCTCATGTAATAAATAGGATGTTCTAGACCATATTCTATAAATAATGTGTGTACAAAAAAGCTGTCATGGGAAAAGGGGGCTTAATGTATGATAGTTTTTATTTTGTGACAAACACTTATTCGGGGAGCATAATCCGTCTGTGACGGCTCTTGTCTTCTTTTGCCTCCAAGTCTTTTCTATTAGGAATGTCAAAACCAGGACTTGTTTTGGAAAGTGTTGATGTTGCTTCTTATTTAAACCTTTCCCAAACAACAAAAATTTAGGGTAATTTAATTTGAAAGTTGCTGCAGATGACAAAAAAGATGTTGAAAAAGAAAGGATGTAGGTATAATATAGCTAAGAAGATATTGAGGCAAAAGGAGAAACTGCTGGTTATCAGCAGTTTCTTCTTTTGTCTCAATGTTTTCTCAAGTCTTACCAATTAGGGACGTCAAAACCAGGTCTTGTTTGGGAAAGGGTTAAATCTTATGTTGTGGATACTCATTTCAGATTTTGACCAAGTCTAAAGACAAACACAGGCCTGCAGCACACTCTTCAGAATCCAAGAATAAAGTTAATTCTGCGGGTGCCCATGTTTTTACGGTAATATTCAGTTTATTGTGTGCACAACTCCTACAATTCCAATTGGAATTGGATCAATCTTGCCTAAATAGAACTCCATGGTTTCTAGTTTTGTATGCCATTATGTACTTTCCAAAGCTGAGGTCTTGATTGAATCATCAAATATGGCGCATTCTGAATAACCCTGTCAGAATCTCTCTCTCACTATCTTAGCTTAAAACCAGCTGCAGTTGTTAGGTTTTAGATGAAAAATGACTATATTCTCTTTCTTTCATAAGGCTTTTATCACTAAGAAACTGGAGCTGAATATCGGCACTTTTCTTCTTGGAATTTTTCCCCTTAAAAATCAATGTTTCAACCTTTACAACATCTTCGCAAGCCAAAGGTGACATTTACGACATAACATTGTTTCTGTATTCACCCTTGGCGTATTTAGTCCGATTTTCTTGGTCTCCTGGAAAGCGTTTTCATTGGTTCCAGCGAGGTCTCGCTGGAACCTATCAGATTGTCGACGGATACATTTGTTATGAGTAACCAAATAATGACAACGGGTGGGAAAGAGCATTGCGTTTGCAACTCAAAAACGCGAAGATGGGCGATTTTTCCTAAGAATTTCACTGCAATAGTCAGGAATTCCCTAACTTTAATCGACGAATTATCATACTTTTGACAATTCGAACAAAAAAGCAGCTAACTTTTACATATTCCGCATGACGCATGACGCGAAAGACAACGCGCGTTGATGATGTCATCAATAAAGGACGTAAACAACCAGCAGAACAACAACTAGGCGGCGCTTCGCGATTTCAAGAAAATCAGACTAAATCCGCCAAGGGTGAATACAAACGTAGGTGGGTTCAACCTCGGCTAGCGAAGATGCCTTTACAAGGTTCTCCATGGGAGTCTTTATGTTAATAGTCAAAGAGCTTGTACATATACTGCTTCCAAAATCTATTTTCTGTATGTGTTTTTGAATAATTTCCAGCATTCAAGCAATAAACATAAATCAAAATTTTCCCCCTACTACAGCTCATTTGACACATTTTTAATCTGAATTAACCCTTTCCCAAATAAGACCTGGTTTTGACGTCCCCAATCAAAAGGGCTTTGGAAAAGATTGAGACAAAAGAAGAAACTGCTGATAACCAGCAGTTTCTCCTTTTGTCTCAATATTTTCTGTATTGTATTATACACAAATTCTATCTTTTACAACATCCCTTTTGTCATCTGCATCAGCTTTCAAATTGGACCACCCTTAAAATTTTGTCATTTGGCAAAGAGTTAATGGCCCCGGGCCCCTTCACCTATTCATGAAAAAGAACCCCTGTCTCATAGCTGGAGAGAAATCTCTTGCATCTTCTGACATTTTGCCTTCTGTAACTTCTTCCAATCCAGACTTGCTGGAAATTTTGCTGTTTTGAAAACATAAAAAACAAGGGCCGTCAGAGACGGACAATGCTCCCCGAATAAGGCATTGTCACAATAATTTTATGCCATGCAGAGCTAACATAAAGCTAGCAAATGTTAAGCCCCCTTTTTGCATGACATAATTTTTATACCCATATTTCACATAGTTTATTGTCAAGGGCATCTGATTTACTACTCAAATATCAAATTTCATCAAATTCTGACCATTAGACTAGGAGAAATTAGAGAAAAACTGTATTTTAACTTAAGTCCTCTTTTCCCATGACGAGGCCTCAAATCCAAAAACCGGGAAAAGTACATCGGCATTTTGTCATAGGGAGTTCGGACGGACGGACGGAATGACGGACGGACAGGACGGACGGGCAGACAAAGCGGCGACTATATGCTCTCCCTTCGGGGAGCATAAAAATCCATGACAGCAGAGGAACAGATAAGGGGAAATGTTTGTATTCTAAAATTGTTATTTTAAATCCAAACCCTATGTTGTGGGTACTCATTTGAATCGTCTTGATGAGACGATTCTAATGAGTACCCACAACATAGGGTTTGATGAACAATAAATGAAATATTATATCATCCCCCCCGCCCCTCTTTTGTGTATCTTGACCCATGACCCATATTTACAGATAGAAGAGAAGACTCATCGTCCACATCCGTATGCAAGTCCATCTTCTGGTCGCGGAAAACAAAGTGTGAAAGGAAAAACAAAGATAAAATCAAGTCAGAATCTACTGTCTGCACGGGTAAGTTTGAGAATAAATATTCTTATTATTACACTTTTTCAAAAAAAAAGATACTCTGAAATGTTTGGCAAAGACATTTGGTTGAGGCAGAATAAGTATTCTGATAAATTCCATTCCCACACATTGACACTCCACAAGAACCTAGTCCGATTGGGTAGATGCCACAGATAACAAGATGTAAATTGATCAAGAATGGATTTGTTTACAAAAAAGCACAGAAAAGGTTGGGGGCTAATTATTAGCATTTTCTCCTTTTGCCTCAATGTTTTCTTAAACTATTTCTATTGGGGACATTAAAGCCAGGTCTTGTTTGGGAAAGGTTTAACCCATTACCACACAGTGATGCCTTTTGACTCCCCAGAAGATAGATTCTTCTTGAAAGACATTGTGGAAAATAAAGAAATTGTTTGTGATAAGCAATTTCTTTATTTCCCACAGTGTTTTCTACTCTAAAAGGCAAAAAAAAAATGTAAATTTCATTCATTTGAAATTGTCGTCTACAACACCTTTGAATAAGACCAATCTAAAAATTTTGCCATCTAGTAATGGGTTAACCCTTTTCCAAACAAGACCTGGTTTTGACATCCCTAATAGAAAAGACTTGGGAAAACATTGAAGCAAATGAAGAAAGTGCTGATAATCAGCACTTTCTCCTTTTGCTTCAATATTTTCTAGGCTATAACATGCATGTTTTCTCCTGCTGATCTAATTTATTTTGACGTCTGCAACCCCTTTGAATTTGGACCACCCCAGAATTTTGCCGTTTAGGAAAGGGTTAATTTTAAGTTCCCCCTTCAGGATGAAATTACAGCTACTTCTGCAATAAGCACAGATACCCACATTACAAGCACAGACGCCCACAACTTCAAGTTGATAACATTTTAGAAATATTTACATTTTGGATGAGAAAACATTGTGGAAAATGTAGAAATTGCTTGTCACAAGCAATTTCTTCATTTTCCACAATGTTTTCTCATCCAAATTGTAAGGATTTCTAAAATGTTATCCACATTTTCCACAATATTTTCCTAAGCATTTGTCTTGAGGGGTGTCAAAATGTCACTGTGCGGGAATGGGTATATGGGTTAACCCTCTCCCAAACAAGACCTGGATTTGACGTCCCTATTAGAAATGGTTTGGGAAAACATTGATACAAAAGAAGAAACTGCTGATAATCAGCAGTCTCTCCTTTTGCCTCAATATTTTCTGTGCTATATTTTACACAAATAGTTTTCAATCTTAATTAAGTCGTCTGCAGCAGCTTTCAAATTGGAGCACCCTGAAATTTTGTCGTTTGGGAAAGGGTTAATTGTAAACTCCTTCCCCTTGTTTCAGGATGAAGTTCAAGCTGCTTCAGTTAGCACAGATACCCACATTTCAAAGGGCGACAAAGAAGGCATGGACACCGATATTACAAGCACAGACGTAGACCTTACAACAACAGACACTGAACCTGAAGTTCTTGGTATGTATACAGGGTTCTCCTCAGAATAATTAGAAGCTGTGCAGTGGCGGATCCAGATGGGGTTGAGAGCAAGTGGGGGTCAAAAGAAACCCCTTCTGTTGTGTGATTATTTCATGTTTGTGCAGAAATTCAGTTGAAATTGTGTATGACTAGGAAAAACAAACCCCCCTATTTGTGCGTTCTAACTCCCTTCACAGAAATACTGGATCCGCCGTAGCTGTGGGGGCAAATTATGAAAGTATTGGTAAACCTTGAAACACTTACTACTTGTTTAAGCAAATATTTTTGAATAAAAATATATTGGGATGAGAAGAAATAGAATACCTGGAAAACCTGCTATTTGGTAACCATTTTGATATATCAATGGTTTGTGATGTAGATTTGCGACTTTGAGAAGAATAACTTATGGCCTTTTCTTTGTCCTTGGCTATTCAGATGGGTGGTAAAAAGAGAACAAAGTAAGTCTGGTTTGTCAAGCAATCTTAATATTTTTGGTCTTTTTGGAAAGAAAACATTTTGGTAAATGAAGAAATTGCTTGGCACAAGCAATTTTTTGATTTTCCAAAATGTTTTCCAAAGTGTTATCATTTGCAACGTCAGAAAGTGTCAATGTTTTGGAATGGTTTATAAATTCAATATACATGTATTGTTATATACATCCTTTCTAACCATATATGTTCAGTGTCACCGATTCAAGATCCACCACCACCGATGGAATGTGAAGGTTGTCACACAATGCGAAGTCACAACTGTATCATACAATGCTGTGAAGGTCATGTGATCTGTACTTCCTGCGTGGAGAAGGAGGCCAAACTTGTTATTATCGGCACCAAGAAGGGATCTTTTAGCTGCTCTGTCACATTTTTGTCCACATTCAAACATGTTGCAGACAACAATATCAAGTGAATGAAATATAAATATTTTTGGTCTTTTTGGATAGAAAACATTTTAGTAAATGAAGAAATTGCTTGTAACAAGCAATTTCTTCATTTTCCTCAATGTTTTTCTGAGTCTTTAACTTTTTGGGCATCAATAAGCGTCTGTGTGTGGGAATAAGTTTGATATACATGTATATGTATTGACAGTATTTTTACATCCCTTCTAACCCCATGTTTTCAGTGTCGCCAATTCAAGATCCCCCACCACCGATGGAATGTGAAGGTTGTCACACGATGCGAAGTCACAACTGTATTGTACAATGTTGTGAAGGTCATGTGATTTGCACTTCATGCGTAGAGAAGGAGGCCAAACTAGTAATTATCGGCACCAAGAAGGGCTCTGTTAGCTGTTCTGTCACGTTTTGTAACAGCTCTATACCACAAAGTATGTATGACTTTATCATTATACTCCCCCACCTAAGAAAAAGAGGGAGTTTTTGGTTTTGCCATGTGTCTCTGTCTGTCCGTCTGTTGATCAATGGTCAAGGTCACAATTGGACTTTGTTTAAAATCCGTTTCCGTGCTCTAACTCAAGAACAGTTTGACCTAGGGTCTTGAAACTTTACACTGTTGTTGCCCTTGACCCAAGGATGTGCCCTGTCGATTTTGGGTCACATAGGTTAAAGGTCACAATTGCACTTTATTTAAAATCCGTTTCCATGCTCTAATTCAAGAACTGTTTGACCTAGGACCATGAAATTTTTCACAGTTGTTGCCCAAGGTCACGAAATGCACTTCATTTAAAATCTGTTTCCATGCTCTTATTCAAGAACTGTTTGACCTAGGACCATGAAACTTTGCACAGTTATACCCCCGCCTATGAAGTAGGCTCTGTCAGCTGCTCTGTCACGTTCTGTAACAGCTCTATACCACAAAGTTAGATTGATTTTATTATTTAGCCCTTTCCCAAACGTCAACGTTTAGGTTGTTTTAATTTGAAAAAAGCAGCAGACAACAAAATTGTGATTATTTAAAACAAGATTTCATTGTTTCCATTTACTTTAAAGATAACCAGCATTTTCTCCTTTTCCCTCAAAATTATCTGTGCTATAAATAAGCTAAAAAATGTTTACTTCAGGTGAGCTCAGAAAGTCTTTGCCTGGTATGGTTGTTGATCTTCTAGAAGAATCATGGCAAAAGGAGACACTAGAGGCTTTAGCCAACATGAAAGATGGAGTCAAGTGAGTGAATATTTGTAATTATCCCCGGCCGATGAAATCATCGTGGGGATATTGTTTTTGCGTCGTCCGTCCGAGATTCGTTTCCGCGCTATTTCTTGAAAACTATAGACCGGATTTCAATGAAACTTTGTGCACAGCTTCACTACAAAGAGGACATGCACATATCTTCGGGGTTACCTGGTTCGACCATTGAATTCAAAGTTACTGCCCCTGACTGTTGAAGCCATACACATACAGAGTGATATTCGTTTCTGCGCTATTTCTTGAAAACTATGACCAGATTTCAATGAAACTGTGTGCAAAGCTTCAGTACAAAGAGGACATGCGCATATCGTCGGGGTTATCCGGTTCGACCATTGAATTCAGAGTTACTGCCCCTGACTGTTGAAGCCATATACATACAGAGTGATATTCGTTCTGTTGAAGCCATATACATACAGAGTGATATTCATTCTGTTGAAGCCATATACATACAGAGTGATATTCGTTTCCACGCTACTTATTTCCCGCAATGTTTTGTACCCAGAGAGGATATACTTGAGGCCAACATGAAGGATGGTGTCAAGTAAGAGTTGTGGTTAACATATTTAGGTCTGGGAAGTCACATGACTCAAAACAAACCAAAATGAAAAGTGAAGATAATTTTCAATAAATTTGGTAATATGTGACTGATTTAAATTTGATTTGAAGCAAAGCAGAGAAGGTGTAAAAATTTCAGGGGTATTTTGGATGTGGGGTATCTTTTAAACAGCACCTAGCAAACAAAATTTTATATGTTTGTTTTGGTAGTATAATACACATATTATTAAAACACCTTTTACTTTCTACTTATTGGACTCTTGATTAACTTACTGTGACTTGAATTTATTTCCAATGACTGCTAATACATGATATATACGAAATATATGCTCTATTACAGATGCCCTGGTTGTGGTTACCAAGGTGTTCTAGAAACAGCCATCAAAAATTTTAAATGTAATAGATGTCAGAAGGTAGGTCTCTTAAAATATAAGGGTAATCCATTTCAAAAGCTAATGCAGTCATCCAAAAATATGTCGTAAAAGACTGGGTTTGTGTAAAATATGGCACAGAAAATATTGAGACAAAAGGAGAAACTGCTGGTTATCAGCAGTTTCTTCTTTTGTTTCAATGTTTTCCCAAGCCTTTTTAGCTCACCTGAGCTCAACGAGCTCAAGGGGAGCTCTTAGGGTCAGTCACTCTCCGTCGTCCGTCGTGCGTCGTCCTTCGTCAACAATTTCTTTAAACATCTTCTTCTCCTTAACCACTGGGCCAATTCTTTCCAAACTTGGCAGAAATGTTCCTTGGGAGGCCCCTTTCAAAAATTGTTCGTGAATTTTTTATTTGTCAAAAAATGTGGGCGTGGCAGGGCGGGGCTTATCAGACTTTGAGAAATCATTAGATAATTCTTCAAAAATCTTCTCCTCCTTAACCACTGGGCCAATTCTTTTCAAACTTGGCAGAAATGTTTCTTGGGTGACCCTTTTCAAAACTTGTTCGTGAATTTTTGATTCGTCAAAAATTGTGGGGGTGGCAGGGCGGGGCTTATCAGACTTCGAGAAATCATTAGATAATTCTTCAAAAATCTTCTCCTCCTTAACCACTGGGCCAATTCTTTTCAAACTTGGCAGAAATGTTTCTTGGGTGACCCTTTTCAACAGTTGTTCGTGAATTTTTGATTCGTCAAAAATTGTGGGCGTGGCAGGGCGGGGCTTATCAGACTTAGAAAAATCATGTGAAAAATCTTTAAAAATCAATTATCAGGCCAATTTGAACCAAGCTTGGCAGAAATGTCCCTTGAGTGACTGTTTTCAACACATGCTTATGAATTTTTGATCGGGTGAAAATTGTAGGTGTGGCAGGGCGGGGCTTAAAAGACTTCGAGAAATCAGTAGATAATTCTTCAAAAATCTTCTTCTCCTTAACCACTGGGCCAATTCTAACCAAACTTGGCAGGAATGTTCATTTGGTGACCTTTTTTAAAACCTGTTCGTGAATTTTTTGATTCGTCAAAAATTATGGGCGTGGCAGGGTGGAGCTTATCGGACTTAGAGAAATCATGTGAAAAATCTTTAAAAATAAATTATTTGGCCAATTTAAACCAAACTTGGCAGGAATGTCCCTTGAGAGACTCTCTTCAACACATGTTCATGAATATCTGATTGGATGAAAAACATGGGCTTGGCAGGGTGGGGCTTATCAGACTTCAAGCAATCTTTAGATAATTCTTCAAAAATCTTCTTCTCCTTAACCATCTGGCAATTTGTTACCAAACTTAGCAGGAATGATCATTGGGTGACTTGTTACAATATTTGTTTGCAAATTATTTATTCGTCAAAAATGTGGTCGTGGCAGGGCAGGGCTTATCAGACTTAACGAAATCATGAGAAATTCTTTAAAGAAGTAATTATAGGGCAAAGGATGGGTTGCAATAAGGGGTCAAAAAATAGATTTTCTTTAAATTTCGTGGATTGATAGGGTTACATAATATCTTTAATTTGTATGTGTAAAAAATCTGGTTTCGGCTTATTTTTCGAGATATGGGTAAATAAAGTGGGTGGGGTAAGATGGACTGAAACAAAGTAGGGGTTATTCTAAGTCGATTATCTTTCTTGTTTTTAGCCCCAGATGCGTGAAAATTTGTATGCATGTCTTGTGATATATGCGTTAAACATTTATAGGCTTGCATTTGATATTCCATGTATATCTTTTCCGTGATACTCATTCTTCTTTCTTTCGAAGAATTTCGCTATTTTTTAACGACCAACTTTACCAAACTATCTCCACACGTTTTATTTGAAATTCGATTTCTATGAAACTTTACAGATGTATTGTCCAGATATTAATGTAATTTTGTGGGAAATTTGAAAGAAAAGTGTTGGTCCGTTTTTGAGATATTTGACCTTGACCTTCAAAATGACTTAAAAACTCGGGAAATGCCAAAGTGTGATAGTTAAAGCGCCAATTTTATTAATAAGGATTGGAAACATGGTTTCTTTTTATTGTTCCTAACGAGTTTCACAGCATTATTTACTTTTTTGTATCGTACAACCCATTCAGAAGAATGGGAAAGAAAAGAAATTCTTTTTACTTCTCAGTTTTCTAATCAAACTAAATATTGTACATGAAACATGTCTACGCAGAAAGCGCTGTGATTAATATTACTACCACAGGTGAGTGAAATTTTAAAAATATTAGCATTATGTTAAGATTGCCAAAGCTTTATAGATCTATGCAACATGAATTGTGTAAGAGTTTATATTCACTCATCTCATGATGGACAAGAATTATCAATTTGCTAGGAGAAAACTAATCATTTTCAGATTGTATTTCTTACATGGTTATAAAGAAGGCGCATTGTGAATGATTTTACTAAATGCCCAAATGTGCTTAAAATTAATTAACTTACGCTAAATATTTTTATAACGTTATATAATATCAACAAAAAGAAAATAATGTTAAATGTATAGACAGGCCTTAAACAAATATCTGTCTATCAATGATTTCATTAGATGAAATGACCGCGTAACTCTGAGAGGTGACCAAGTTTATTATATTGAGTATATCACTTTTAATGGTAAAATCACACAATAAAAAACCCAATCATGTGTGAAATGCATTCTTTTATAAATAGGCTGTCACATGCCATTCAACCCTAACCATTTTCCCAACAATGTGTAGTTTTAACAGACATTCCCGAATTTGATGTTATTTTGAAGGTCAAGGTCAAATATCTCAACAACGGGCCAAGGCTTTTCTTTCAAATTTCACGCAAAGTTATATTAATGTATGGATAATACATCTGTAAAGTTTCAAAAATCTAGTCAAAACTTGGATTGAATATTAAAAGAAATTCAGGCCTGTGGAGCGACTCAAGACCTTCAGGTCTTTCTAGTTAATTTATCTACTAATATTTAGCCATAATTTTGACTACCAACTTTTTTACGTGAGGCTTTGGGTAAGAGCAGAACAACAATTGTATAAATGAATCATGTAATTTACGTCACCGTTATCTCGTGTACTGTTACATATTTATAAAAAAAATGATTTTCATAAATTGAACAGAATATGCCCAACAGCTGGTTATAGTGGGCTAAATTAATGTTAACAGTAATTTAAACAAGACACACTTGTAGTCTCTAATTCACAGACCCATCATGTTCTAGACACAAAATAATAGTGAATTAAACGTATCCAATCAGGGCACAATGACAAGTATTGACAAATGAAAATGCATTGACTAGCAAAAAAAGTGCATAGTGACATACTTTTGGTGCATGACAAACCTTGCCTGAGTCATGACTCACCCACGTGCTATATTCTGTGAATGGCACAAGAAATGGAATGGAAAGGTTTTTCAACGTTAAGCACAAAAAGTAGGTCACTCTATCCTGATTTTGGTACATGACATAGCTTTTAGTCACTGCACATTTGCACATTAGATTTGGTATCTCTAGATCAAACAGTACATGAGATATGAAACAGAAGGGAACTTCGAACTAAGTAAATTAGACTCAAAGTGAATAGGTCACAGTGACATCGTTTTGGTAAATAATGCTTCTGTTGGTCATGGTGCGTCTTATATTAAATTTAGTTTCTCTAGGTAAAATAGTGCAGAAGGTATGGAGCGGAACAGAAACGTTCGCGGGCTGCCCAATCGCCTGACAAAGAGTATACGATAATACCCAAGCATATTTTCTTGACGACTTAAAGGAACTGAATAATTGCGCAAGATTAGATATCAATTCCTAACAGCTGATCAAAATTAACATTTTTTGTAAATGATGTGTATAATATGTAAGGTGCTTCTCTATAGTCCAAGGTTCGATCCCCGGTCGCAGCAAACATCCTTTCAGAAAAAACGTCTCCCACCAATGGTTTGTTATCGTTAAGCTATGTGGGCAAGCATCTGGAGGCTAATCTTCGCTAGCCAAGGTTGAACCTACCTACGTTCGTAAATTTTTTCTCCGTCTTTCATTGTTACATAGCACTCCTCCTTGGCATATACTAAGCAATGCACATCCCTTTCTAGCATAGCACAACTATATCTAGTTGAAGAATATGGTCCGTCACTTCCTCACTGCCATTTTGACATTTTTGAGAAATCGTAATTTCCAGGAGCTAGAGCTACACACTCGGCTTGGGAACAATCAGTTGTACTAGCACTTGATCCCTTGATCCCACGTCTAGTTCATCTTGTGAAAGAGTGTGTTTCTAATTTTTGCTTGATTCCTTTTATCATTGTATTAGAATTCTTGTATCTGGAGAGAATGATACTAGCTTTTGACATGCTACCAACTTAGTACTGCATTCAACGTGACAAAATAGCTTAAGTAGCCTACTAGTATCAATGATTGACCTCGAAGTTGAAGGACTAGCTCTTCAAAATTATAAAATGTCAGTGTGGAAGAGATGGACCTAGTTTTTTCTACTAAATGCAGTTGTGCTAAGGCTAGAATGGGATGTTACAATTTCAAAGCACATGCAGAGGAGGTGTGAAGTATAACGCCGAATACTGTATGAAACCAGAAATACACTATATAGAAAGCAAACGTTTTAACCCTTAGAAATGTACGGTGGGATAAACGTATAAGGCTTAATTGACAAAATGCCAATCGATAGATCACTCCGCCCAAAGAAGAATTTAAGACAAACAATAGGTGTGTGGAATTTTTCTAATCGTCCATGGGTTTATCGATGGTTTTCATTGACAGCCGGCGTTGGTCAATTGGCGGGGCGTAAGGTT
Source organism: Fragum sueziense (assembly GCA_963680895.1). Classification (NCBI taxonomy): domain Eukaryota; kingdom Metazoa; phylum Mollusca; class Bivalvia; order Cardiida; family Cardiidae; genus Fragum; species Fragum sueziense. The sequence continues at coordinate 2,292,442 of OY804602.1, read as the reverse complement.
GCCGGGTCCCTCCGCTTCTGCTCCGCTCCATATCTCGTACACAATGACCTACAGAGACCAATTTTGATCCCATATCAAAAGTAGGTTGCTATCACCTACTTTTCACTTTGGTTGCTCTTAGTTAGAAACTTTCTTCCGCTCAATAGCTCATGTACTGTTTAAAGTAAGGGACGCAAAATTTGTTGTGTAGATGCGCCATGACCCAAAGCTTTGTCGTGTATCATTGTACCAAAACCAGATCGCTGTGACCTACTTTTTACAATTGCGTGCACTTAGTTCACTACTCTGCCCTATATAAAACATAATGTTTGTTTATCAGTGGCTACAACAAGTATATGTAACAGTACATGAAATTAAGGTAACGTAAGCTACATAATACAAATACAACCTGCTGTTTTGCTCTTGACATAATCATCTAGTGAAACAATTGAAACTATTCATTGCTGTGTTTAAATGATTTATGGCAGATTTGTGGTCACATAATAGTAGATAAGTAAATAAAATAAGGTAATGTGCTAATATTAAGGTAACGTAAATTATATAATACATTGTATGAAACCTTGGAATTGCTATTAAAAAACGTGTCTAGTAAAGATATGGATAGACAAACCATTTGTCGTTGTGTTTAAAAGACTTATGGTCAAATGGTAGTATATAGTATATATAGTGAATACATGAAGCCAATTATACCACAATGTAACGTACGTTACACAAAATTATTAACTGAAATACATTCATACAACCCATATTTGGCTCTCAACAAAAATTAAAGTGAATGAATTGATAATAAGACCACTCGCTGTTGTGTTTGACTGACTTATGTCCAAATAATAGTGGATAAGTGAATAAATGAAGCAATTGTCCAATAACGTAACGTAAATTACACAAAAATGTCAACTGAAATGGTAGAAATATGTCTTATCTTTATTGTTTTTCATTCCTAGAGCAACAGTAAGTGTATTAAAGATATTTTACCTAAAATATATCAGTTTTCATATGAATTTAAAATCCTTACATTGATTATTTAAGTAATTTCCGCCATCTTGGCGGCCATCTTGAATTTCTCAAAATGCTAAAGGGTGACACGATGGCACCCGTCGGAATCTTTAACAGTAGGATGTCTACTTCAAGAATCAGCAATGAAAAAAACTTTATACTCCACTGCAAGGTTCAGCTAAAAAATGGGGAATATCTGCCGGACTATGTAGTCCATCCTTTATGAGATTTGCGTGGCGTCAGAACTTTTTGTGTACTGTAAATATTAGGCAGTCGAAAAGGCTGATTTTAATGCCCCCTTCTCGAAAGATGGGGGCATATTGTTTTACTCATGTCTGTCTGTCTGTGCGTCTGTTCACAAACTTAACATTGGCCATTTTGGGTCATTGGTGTTTCACACACACACATGTTTCTCATTTGTGATAGAATGGCTTAACCCATTATAACACAATGACTCCTTTTGAGTCCCCGCAAAATAATTGCCATGGAAAACATTGTGGAAAATGAAGAAATTGCTTGTGACAAGCAATTTCTTCATTTCCCACAATGTTTTCCATATAAAAAGACATAATAAATAGAAATTTCTTTCACTTGAAATTGACATCTGCGGGATCTTTCAATTTTGACCGCTGTAAAATTTTGTCGTTTGGTAATGGGTTAAGAAGTATTTATTCATGTGACCATTTCTTTGTTTACTTCAGACATACTGTAGACTTTGTGAGATGGAGTGGCAAAAGAAGAAGCATGACTTGTGTATCAAAATGACGAAAAAAGTGTCAGAAGTAACCGGTCATACCATCAGTATACCTGCACACTGGGAAATAGATGAACAAAATGAGGAAGAAATGGTTAGTTGTATGGCTTTGTACTTTATCAAACTTATTATGCTCCTCGAAAAATTTCGGGGAGTATATAGTCGACAAGCTGTCTGTCCGTCAGTCTGTCTTTCCGTCAATCCACAGCCAGATCTTAGCACTCCTTGGACGAAATTCAATGAAACTTCACATTTGAACTCCCTGAGATCCCTAGGGAGCTTTTTCTCTGTTTCTCAATTTGAGTCACGGAAAAAGGGGCCTTAATATAGAAATTGGTTTTTCTCAAATTTCTCTTCATCTAAGTGGCAGAATTTAATGAAATTTTGTACTTGAGTGATAATTTAGATATTCTAGCCCATAATCTAAAAAAATGTATGTTCAAAAGTCTGTCATGGGAAAAGGGGCTTAATGTATGATTGCTTCTCTTTGTGACAAACACTTATTCGGGGAGCATAATCTGTCTATGACGGCTCTTGTTTAAGTGTATAAACATTGTGCCTTGTCATTCTTAAATCAAATTTCTACCAAACTGATAGAACTGGAGCTTTTATAAGTAACAATGGGAATTGGTGCAGAGTGAGTTAGGACCAGGAATGGCCCTCTCAAAGGTGTGTAGTGTTCACTTTATCTATGTACAGTATAACCTGAGAAATTAAACAAAAATAATCTGAAGTAAATGATGTTTCGGTGTTAATGTTTCCCAAAAGCCATGCAGGTTATCCATTGTGATGTATAATTGATGTACACTATTTCTGCTTTCAGGGATTTTCAGCTGTTGACCTTGATGCAATAAGTGATGAATATTTGGACATATCTGCTTTGTTTTATAAAACCATCCAGATGGTAGGATTTGCTGTGAAGAAAGTCTATAGGATACAGAACCAGAGATTGTGGGAGAAATACAGTTTGTAAGTGTACCCTTTCCTGTCCCAAATTACAAAATTTCTGACTGGTTCCAAACTCCAGGTAGCCAAGCCCCCGATAGCTCAGTGGGTTCGTTGGAGTCTGTCAATCCAGGGGTCGTAGGTTAGAATCCCAGATGGGCCAGTATTCATTCTGACATTTGACAAAAGTCATTTGTCTCGTACCAATGGGTGTGAATCATCTATGTGGGAGAGCAGCTGGAGGCTCAGTTTGGATATTATGGTGGTACTGGTTAGAGAAATACGGGAACCCATGGTTAGGTGCTCCAGCGGCTGCAATATGACATTAGCAGTAGAAAACGGCGTAAAACCCAAATAAAACTAAAACCAGAACTCCAGATAAGAAGGTGTCAAAACATTTGAATTTTGTTGTTTCAAATTCAAACACTTTGTTGTGGGTCTCGATGAGACAATTCCAAGTGGTACCCACAACATAGGGTTTGATAAACAATACATGAAAATTTGCATTTTAAAAAGCCTTTAACCCCTTTTATAGTCTGTAGCTTTGCTGGTTCAATTTGAAAGGAGGTATGGATGACAAAAATAGAATTTACAATAAGTGTTAACCCAATGTCACATAATGACACTTTTAGACTCCCAAACAATATAAAGGCATGGAAAAAGAAGAAATTGCTTGTTAAAATTTCTTCGATTGTGGAGTGGGCTAAGCAGGTAGTTAAACATAGCTGTTACTATTTCGCTTAAGTTTTAGTTCATGTATGTGTGTTTGCATGTGTGAGTGCGCATTTTGATTATTTTTTTCTGGGCAATATCTCCTAAATGGTGTATGGCAGACATGGGGTCGATTACTTGAAAAAGTAATCGATTAAATTAATGATTAATGCACCCTTGATTATTAATCGATTAAATTACTTCCACTGAAAAATACCTCAGTAATTGATTATTAATCATTAATTTGGGGGTAAGTAATGTATGCTAGCAACTTTATCCTTAACACACAGATAGATCACATTGAGTAAAAGTGCCATTTGCAAGAATCGTTTGTAACTCTGGGACATCTATTTCTATTTTTGTCTTTCAGATGTCGGGCCCACATGATTCAAGATATGGGTGAGGCCCACATTAACGAGAGGCGGCTGTTTCATGGTATGAACATTGATGTGATCAACAACATTTGTAAGGAGGGATTTGATTGGAGGGTCTGTGGACAGAATGGAACAGCGTTTGGTCAAGGTAAATTGTTTCTTCTTAACCCACTATCAAACAACAAAAAAATAGGCTTGTCGAAATTCATAGATGGTGCAGACGACAATTTCATTTGAATGGAATTCCACACATTTTGGTCTTTTTGGTAGAAAACATTGTGAAAAATGAAGAAATTGCTTGTCACAAGCAATTTCTTCATTTTCCACAATCTTTTCCAAAGTCTTTATCAAAAAATGTCATTGTTTGGTAATGGGTTAACGCTTTCCCAAACATTGACTCTTTGACGCCCCACAAGATAAAGACATGGAACAAGATATGGGTGAGGCCCACATTAATGAGAGGCGGCTGTTTCATGGTATGAACATTGATGTGATCAACAACATTTGTAAGGAGGGATTTGATTGGAGGGTCTGTGGACAGAATGGGACGGCATTTGGTCAAGGTAAATTGTTTCTTCTTAATTGATCCTTTGAGGTGGCAAGGATTTGGCTATTTCAATTTTAGCAAAATAGCATAGAAAATATTGAGGTAAAATTGGAAATAGATATGCTGGTCAACAGCATCTTCTTCTTTTCCTTCAACATTTTCCCAAAATTTTAATATTAAATGTGTCGAAACAGATCATTGTTTTGGAAAGTACAATCCTTTTTAAAACAATGAAATTGTAATATACTTTTCAAGTATGCCATAACCATAGCATTACAATCATTCAAGTATATCAAATTTAGATGTGATTTGCATATTAAAAAGCAGAGAGAGAGCCTTTTTTTCTTTTAGGAGTGTCAAATCAGACTTTGTTCTGAAAATGGCTATTTTAATTGTTTTGTTTCATTATTTGACAGGTACCTATTTTGCCAAAAACGCTTCATATTCCATCAAATATTCTGAGAGACGGTCAGGAAAATGGACACCGTTGACTCAAACACCTGCTAGAGGTAAATCAGAGCTACATATGAGAGAGTATTTGGCTTTTTACAATAAAAAAATTTCATTAACCTATTACCAGACGTCAAATTTTGGACTGTTCCAATTTGAAAGATGTTGCAAACGACAATTTCAAGTTGATGAAATTTTAAAGCTACTTCCATTTTTGGTTGGAAAACATTATGGAATATGGAGAAATTGCTTGTCACAAGCAATTTCTTCATTTTCAACAATGTTTTCCCAAGCCTTTTCTTGTGAGGGAGTCAAAAGGCGTCAATGTGTGGTAATGGGTTAATTGATTATCAAACTCTATGTTGTGGGTACTCATTACAATCATCTTATCAAGACGATTCAAATGAGTACCCACAACATAGGGTTTAGATTTGAAATAATAAAAAATATAGACCTTCTTCACTCTCATTTATCTGTTGCTATTGTAATTCATTCTTTTCTCAAAATGATTGCTGTGGCCATTGTGAAATTTGTAGCACATTAGACTCTCATAAGATCCTGGGTTCAATTCCATACCACAGAAAATGTCCTTTTGATCAGACATTTGTCTCCCACCAATGGTTTGACAATGGTAACCCATGTTGACAAGCAGCTGGAGCTTCAGAAAGGATGTTGTAGTTTTGGTTAGAGAAATGACATGAATCCGTCGTTGTATGCTGTAGTCGGGTGATATAAACACAGGAGTTGAAAGAGGCAATGTCATTCCACCGATGTACTCAATTTGCAAAATAAGCATGCTCCAATTTATTTGGGAATGGGATAATCCATTGATTATTTGTGAGCAAGGGCCCAAAATCCACTCACAAATAGCACACCTTGTTTAGCCTGCAATATTTTTGAATACATATCAATCCAAACTTGTGTCTTTTGAGAGGAATAAGCATTATAGACAAGCATGTTTCTAGATCAACTTGTGGTCATATGCTTTGTTTTAACGATCAGTGACACTACTGCTATTTTACAAAAGCCACAGGTAATGAAAGGGCTTTGAGAGATTAACATGGATTTTGATCAGACTGTGCATAATAATGCACAGGCTGATCTGGATCCATGTTAGTCTAAAACAACATAAAGTACCTTTTCCCACGTTTTGGTTAAAAATTTCCTTTTCAGGCCTCACCACTACGACTGCACCAAGTTTTCCCCCTGCCTACACCCAGTCTCTCAGATTTAATGTTCTCACTGGTCAACCACCAAAACAGCCAGGATCAACACAACCTGGATCACAAAAGCTTCAACCTGGGGCATTTGGACAACCACCAAAACAGCCCGGACCAACAGTCGCAGGGCAGCAACCTGTGCCATATTACTATGTGCCGCCTCGGACACAACCTGCTTCCTCATCATCTGGCAGTACATCTAGTGGTACCAAGTATCCAGTCAACAATGTGAATACTGGTTATGGTTTGGCATTCTCTTCTAGTAGTTACAATGTCAACTCTGGTTTAAATATCAATAAACCATCAAGTATCCCTGGTGCTAACCCATCATCAAATAACAACACAGGTTCAAGTGTGCAAAATACCTCAAATAGCAATTCGAGTTCTGGGTCTAATGTCTACACTCTTAAAAAGCGTGTAAACAAAGTACCTGGATCAGAATTGAACCCAATTGATCCTGGATGTTTTATCTTCCCTGGGAATTCTGGATCTAGCTCAACAATTGCTTCTAATCCACAGGGTCAGTCCAATACCAACAACAACAACAACAGTAACAACAACAATCCGGTGACCACTACAGCCACTACAGGACCCGGGATCGGTGTACCACATAGTTCTGGTCCATCAACAGATCCCACCATTATATCTTTGAAAGGTAGAAAGATGGTCAGGGCCAAAACACATTTCCCTCCTGGACCTTATAAACATGGTACCATGTCACCACAAGATGTAGACAAATACAGGGACGTTATAAAAGAACGGTTTAAACAACAACAAATAGCTCTTCTCAATCATTTCGCAGCTAAAAAGAATCAAACAAGCACCACATCTACATCTGACCCTTTACAGAATGCTGGCCAGCAGGGCGGTATCAACAGTCAACAAACTACCCATACAAGTAGCATGTCAAACATGGATCCTCAACAAACATCTACTGCAGTGACAGGTGGATCAACACTGGTGTCTAATGCTGGAGCCACTGCAAACCCTGGATCACAAATAAATAACGCTACATTACAAAGCGTGAACACTGCTTTACATAACTTATACTCTAGCTCAAAAAGCTATTACTCAGGAGCAACTAATGTAAACCATGGAGCAGCAAACACAATCCCTGGAGTACCAAACTTTAATTTTGAAGCAGCAAGTGGTAACCCTGCAGCAGCACCACCAAGCACAACAAATTCTAATTTATTTGTAAAACACTATCCTATAGGACAACCCTTTACATTTGGCCCAAGTGTCTCAAGTACTGGTTCCGGTGACCATTGTTTATACATGTTTGTTGGACGAGTTTTGGTTGGTCGTATGTGTAAGGGTAACAATGCCATGCGACGTCCAGACAAGGATCCTGCAGGAAATATGTGCCACACTGCAGTAGATCATTTCAATAGTCCAGGCATTTTTGTTGTGTTTGATAGTGGACAATGTTATCCGGAATATCTCATTGAAATTTCAAGGCCATCTCATATTGGACGTTAAACCCATCACAATTTACCAGATGGAAAAATTTTAGAGCTATCTCAAGCCATCTCATCAAGCCATCTCAAAATGGATGTTAACCCTTTCCCAAACGGCAAAAATTTTAGGTGATCCACTTCAAAAACTGCGACAAATGACAAAATGAAAGTTATTATTGATTGAATTTGTGTGAAATATGACATAGAAAATGTTGAGACAAAAGGAGAAACTGCTGGTTTCCCAAGCCTTTTCTATTAGGGACGTCAAAACCAGGTCTTGTTTGGGAATGGGTTAACCCATTACCAGATGGTAACATTTTAGAATGGTCCAAATTCAAAGATCTGATCATGGAGACAACAATTTCAAGTTGTATGAAATTTAAATTGTTTTGGTCTTTTGGGGTGGAAAACATTGTGGGAAATGAAGAAATTGCTTGTCACAAGCAATTTCTTCATTTTCCACAATGATTTCCAAAGCCTTTACCTTTATTGGCATCATCTTCTCCGTCTGTCCGTCCACTTTTCTTGTCAGCGCAACTCCTCCAAAGTTTCTAGCTGGATCTTTTTGAAACTTGGTCAATGTTATCACCTCAATTTGGTAGATGTGCATGAAGGAAGGATTTACGGTTCATTGATTTTTGCGCGACTTATGCTGCCTTAAAGCTTAGTCTCTGGGGCTTATTGAAATTGCTGCCTTGTGAATGCAACTTTCTCTAAGTTTCTGGCTGGATCTTAATGAAACTTTGTCAATGTTTTCACCTTAATTGGTAGATCTGCATGAAGTAAGGATTTTATGGTTCATTGCTTTTTGCCTGAGTTATGCCCCCTTAAAACTTAGTCTCTGGGACTTATTGAAATTGCAGCCTTTTGAATGCAACTCCTCCTAAGATTCTGGCTGGATCTTAATGAAACTTGATGGATGATAGATTCAGCAAATGTTTATATATAGTGATATAGTGAAGAAAATACTGAGGCAGAAGGAGAGAAGATGTTGATTATCAGTATTTTCACCTTTTATAATTAGCATTTTTTCCTTTTGACTCAATGTTTTCCAATGCCTTTTCTGAAAGGGGCTGGGGTGGGGGGAATCAGGTCTTTATATCAAAATCGGGTCTTTTTTGGAAAGGGGTTAAAATCTGACAGTTCTAGCTTACCTTTGTAACTTTGTGTATGTATAATTGTACCGTCTTTTCCATGTAGTGACCCGGTGTTGTCAAATATTTATTTATGCACCTCAAACACAAAGTGTTAATGCGAATGGTCATTATATGCTTGTAAACATAATCAAATGAGCAATTTCATCTTTTTCCAAAATGTTTTCTTACTAGTTTTTTACCTGAAAAGCTGGGCATAACACTGTGACTGATTTATTTTAACGGGTAGGGGGGCATCTTTGATCTATGTACAGCTTTTTGAGCTGAGGAAAACATTGTAATGTAAATATTTTCTGTAATAGTTAGAATAACTTGTTATGGCAAAGGCCAATTGACTATGCTTATTTTGCCAATAAATAAAATGAAAATTGAACTTTGTTCCAGTTTTTAGCTCCACTGGCCTTTCAGGCCAGCGGGCTATTGTCATGGCGATGTGTCCGTTGTGCGTCAGTGCGTGCGTGCGTCCGTGCATGCGTCCGTAAACTTTTTCTTTAAAAATCTTCTTCTCAGAAACTACTGGATGGATTTCAACCAAACATCACAGGAATGATCCTTGAGTGACCCTCTCTCAGATTCCTTCAAAGAATTTGGATTGAACTAGAATCACCTGAGTTATCTGCCCTTGAATGTCAAAAATAGCTGATTTTGACTTTATTTTTACTCTAAAATCTACAAATATTAACCAATCAAGACAAAACTTGGACAGAATATATATCAGCATAATATCCTGTCTGGGTGTAATTTTCAGCTTAATCAGAATTTTACATCTTGAGTTATGTGCCCTTGAATTTGGCAAAATTGCCATTTTCGACTTTGTTTTCACTTTAACAACCATAATTGTTAACCAATCAAGATGATATTTGGACAGAATCTAGTTGACAACAAGATCTTGCTTATGTGTAATTTTCAGGATGATTGCATTGCTACAATCTGAGTTATGTGCCCTTGAAATTGACAAAATTTCAGTTTTAGACACTTTTTTCACTTTTGCGGCCACGATTATAGACTAACAATGACAAAATTTGGACAGAATGATGCTGACCATATTGCATAATATCTTGCACGAGTTTTATTTTCAGCTTGATTATAAACTAACATACTGAATTATGTGCCCTTGAATTTGGCATTATTACAGTTTTCAACTTTATCATCACTCTAAAAATCCCCAAAATATTGATCAATCATTTACCTTCTTTTCGCTTTGACCACATTATTGCTTCTTTTTACTTTAATTTCGCTCTAAGAACGACAAGTTTTGAGAAATCTAGTTTTTCTTTGACCGCATTGCTGTATTAAACTTTGTTTCTGCTCTAAGAACCACAAGAATTTAATAATATATAATTTTAAGCATTTAGATAAATTTGTCAAATTTTCTATTGTAAACCACAAGAAATTCAGGCCTGTGGAGCGACTCAAGACCTTCAGGTCTTTCTAGTTATATGCTGCCCAAGTTGGACATGTATTTGTAACATCTTGTCTGTCTCACTGTGGAGTAAAAAGGGTAAAATGCAGCGGCGGATCCAGGATTTCTGTGAGGGGGGTTCGTTTTTACTAAAAGGGGGGTTCGTTTTTTAAGTATTACCCAATTTTGACTGAATTTCTGCATGAAAATGAAATAATCAGGCTACATTGGTGGGTTCGTTTGAAACCCCCCCGACCCCCCCCCCCCCGGATCCACCACTGAAATGGGTACAAAGACATTGTAGGAAATGAAGAAATTGCTTGTCACAAGCAATTTCTTCATTTTCTGCAATGTTTTTCATAGCCTTTTTATTGAGGGGCGTCAAAAGCGCCACTGGGAGCAAAAAAAAAAAATGGTGTGAACGTGGTAGATCTACTATTTGACATTGTCAACAAATTGCAGATTGACTTTTAGAAGAAAAGGCAATTTTTTTCTAGTTTTCAGGCTTAATGCTTTGGGTACCTGTTTCCAAGATGAGATTATTCTATGCTGGTCCAAACTGAAAGGAATTCGATTCGAAGGCTTGGCATGAAACGGTTGTAACTTTCTATATGTTTATATGCAGTTACAACCGTTTCACGCTGAGCCATCGAATTGCAGATGCCAAAAATACTGGTTACCCCTTTAGAAATTTCTATGCTATATAGCATAGTATAGTAGGAAACTTAGAAAATATTGATGATTAAGGGGGAATGCTCCAGTTTCCTAAATTTTTTCCCAATAATAGAATTTATTCATATTTTGTATGTTGAAATTACATGTTATTACCAATTGAAAAATAAAATAAAAATGGGTGGTCAGCGATCTTGTTTGAATTTTATTGGCATTCGTATCACATAACCCTACATCGAAAAAATGTACAATTTCTTGCACCTGTCCAAGGTCACTAAAATGCTAAGAAAAAGTTGTAAATTCATCGTTTAGTCCCGAAAACGGATTTAAAGTAACGTCTTACATTTATTAAGAACAGAAAACCCAAAATATGTGCTATTATAAATGCGTAAATGTATAAAACAGCATGCTCACGTGTTCGGTTAGATCAACGAAGCTTGAGTGTTTTATGTCAAAATTTGCATATTTTTGGAAATATTTCATGATCTACATAATAGAATTTGATAAAACTCTCTCATTGTATTAAGCAACATGTTCTGGTAATAATTCAAAAAGAAAATGTATAGGTCAGCGCACTTATTAGTGAATTACGGCAATTTTATCAGCTACACATGAATAAAATGACGCAAAACAGTGGTAACTGCATACACATATAACCTAGCTTGGCCGTGGGTTCGATTTAGTCCGTGACTAGGTTTGGGGAAAGAAACGAAGACTATGATTCTCACTTTCTCATTCTATGTATTTACACCAACGTATACCATCAAACCAACACTCTGAAAATATAAATGGCATTACAATGTAAAATGTGATAAAACTATTCCATGGCTTTACATCTATGAACACCAAACAATTATAGCAATGTTAACAATGATAACCAACGTTCTCCTTTTGTCACAATCTTTTGAATCAAATCTAATTTAATCTATTGTAAATCATTTAAAGTATTAAACCCTTCATTACACTTACCGATCAATTTGACCAGGTGTATCCCGTAACAATACTCGTGCTCTCACGTGCAAGGTGTAGTGCTTCAACTGTAAAGTAAATAAACGAAGGTTAAGTGTTAGGAAAACGATGGGACGAATGGATCAGGGTACGAACCGCGAAAACCGACCACAAGCGTCAAAGAAAACATTTGCAAGACCGATCAAGACAAACCGATAACGTAGAACGCGATCAGGCATGACAATTAGAACAACAGACCACAAGAAAGACTTACTTTCCCATTTTGCAGAATAAATCAAACAACTTCAATAAATCAACCATTTTCTTTCAAGACAACAAGCTAGTGATTTCAAAAAGACACGTGACCAATAAACCGCCAAAATGAGCAAAGTTTCTAAAAATAGAATGGTCACACTTGATTTATAGATTAGGCACAAATCTGGTCTGGTTACATACTTCCCCTCTTTCAAAATGACGTCCCAGTCATTTCCTGTCATTTCAAAAGAAAATGATAAAACATTAGTAAAGACAAGTAATCAATTGTAGAATAATTAGATAAGCGTAACTCATTCAGAAACGCTGATGTCAGACCTATCTTTGGATGCATCATCTATGCCATCCTCCCTATCATCTATTTCATCTTCTTTCTCTCCGATCTTCAGTAATAGATTCCTGTGAAGAATCTTCTCGGTTCCACTCTCTGATCTTATCCTGAATACAGGTATATCTGGTCTCTTCTGTTCTACCACTCTATATGTCTCTTCCTCAAACTTATCGGCTATCTTGTGTTTGCCGTCAAACGCTACCTTCTTCACCAGCACCTTGTCGCCTACAAATATCTTCACTGACTTCGCTTTTTTGTCGTACTGTTGCTTATGTTTCGACTTCGCTTTTTCTGTGTACTTCTCCACTATCTTCTTTGTCTGTTGCATTCTATCCTTTAAGTCGGCTACATACTCATCAGCAGCTTTATTTCCACTTCCTTCTATGGCCTCTTCAAATCGTATGTCGATCGGGAGTTTTGGTTTTCTACCATACATCAGCTCATAGGGTGAAATTCTTGTTGTCTCATGCGGAGTACTATTATAGAAGAAAACTAACGAGTTGATGTATTTCTTCCAATCCTGCTTCTGTTCTGTCTCCAATGTACCCAGCATGTTCAACAATGTCCTATTAAAACGTTCTGGTCCCGCATTCCCTTGTGGATGGTAAGGTGTTGTATGGCTCTTTTTCATGTTTGTGAGCTTACAGAGTTCCCTTATCAGATCACTCTCGAAATTGGCACCTTGATCTGAATGCAGACGGGTGGGGATTCCATAATGGACAATGAAGTTGTTGAAAAATGCTTCCGCAGTTGTCTTCGCTGTTTGATTTTTAGTTGGTATAGCCAAAGCATATTTGGTGAAATGGTCAGTGATAATCAAGATGTTGGAAATTCCGCCCTTCGATGCTTCCAGTGTGAGATAATCAAAGCACACTAACTCTAACGGGTATGTTGTGCTCACGCTAACTAGAGGCGCTCTCTCATTTGTCGATGATTTTCTCCTCATACATCTGTCACATCCATTCACCCAGTTATCGACATCCGATGCCATCCCTGGCCAATAAAACCTCTCTCTTAGCAATTTCATAGTCCTCTCTTTTCCAGGATGCCCGACATCACTATGTAGTCCTTGCAGAGCTTCCTTTCTGTACTTTTTCGGAAGTACCAACTGTTCAATCTCTCTATCCTCATCCTGGACGTACCTAAACAAAAGCCCTCTCTTCATTCTAAAATTCTTATACTGTTTCTTCATAGCCAGATCATCCTTATCATAAACATTTCTCGGAACGTGCTGATCTATCACCGCTATCCTCCATCTATCTATCAAAGCTTCTTCCCTCTGAGCCTTTCTAACTTCTCTGAGCTCCTTCTGAGCTAAGGATTGTCCAGGTGCCTCAGTTGCATCGACAATATTCAGGCTGAAAACTGGTATAGTCTCTATAAAAGCAGTGTTTGTAATTGGAGAACAAATTGCTTTTACTGTCTTCTCATCTATTTTCACAATCTCTTCTTCAGTATCAGCATTTAGTCTTTCGTATGGATATCTGCTCATCGCGTCGGCATCCGTGTTCTTCAAACCAGGTCGATAGTATATATCGAAGGAGTACTCTCCTAACGCTGATGCCCAGCGATGACCAGTGGCGTCTAACTTTGCTGATGTCAGCACATGGGTAAGAGGGTTACTGTCTGTCAATACTGTAAAATGGTTAAGCGTCAAATAATCTGAAAACTTCTCTGTCACCGCCCATTTGAGTGCAAGGAACTCTAACTTGAATGCACTATAATTCCTCTCAGACTTCGTTAGAGATCTACTGGCATACGCAATAACTCTTTTCCTGTCGTCTTGTTTCTGGTAAAGAACTGCTCCGAGTCCTTTTGTTGACGCATCCGTATGCAGCTCGAAGGGCAACTTGAAGTCTGGGTAGGCCAATATGGGTGGACTAGACAAAATTACTTTGAGACTCTCAAATATTTCCTGCTCTCTCTGTGTCCACTTCCATGATACCTCTTTCTGTTTCTGTTTGGACTTACTTTTCTTCTTGGATGTAGGGGGTAGGAGTTCTGCTAATGGTCTTGTAATTTTACTAAAGTCTTTGATGAATCGACGATAGTATCCTGCAAACGCCAAGAAGGATCTCAACTCATCGGAATTGGAAGGTGTTGGCCAATTTCTAACTTTGTCTATCTTTGCAGGGTCCGTCTCTATACCTTCAGCACTTACTATGTGACCTAGGAACGCTACTTTTTCTTGGATAAAGGTACATTTTTGAGGAGATAATTTGATGTTGCATTCTTTCAGTCTGGTAAGGATGAGATCTAGTCGTTCCAGATGTTCTTCAAAAGTTTCTGCGAATACTATCAAATCGTCTAAGTAGATGACACATATCGTCATGTTGTAATCTCCTAGGCATTCTTCCATTAACCGTTGATAAGTGGCTGGTGAATTCGATAGTCCGAATGGCATTCTATTATATTCCCAAAAACCTAACGGTCCTACGGTAAACGCTGTCCTTTCTTTGTGCTCTTCTTCGATTTCAACTTGGTGATAGCCCGACTTCATGTCTACTGTGCTAAAAAATCGGCTTCCCTTTAAAACGTCAAAGATTTCCTCTATTCGAGGTAGTGCGTAGGCATCTTTTACTGTTCTATTATTCAAGCATCTGTAATCAACACACATTCTCAGTGCACCGTTCTTCTTCCGTACTAAGACAACATTACTCGACCAGGGAGACTTGGATTTACGGATAATCCCTGCCGACAGGAGTTGTTCCAAATGTTGCCTTACTTCCTCTATCATCATAGGAGGTATCCGCCTGTGACGCTCTTTGAAAGGTGCCTCCTTATCCTTCATAAAGTCTATTCTGTGCTTTATCATGTCACAGTGGCCTATGTCGTCCTCAGCTGTTGAGAATATATCTCTGTGACTACTCAACAGATCTATTAGTTCTCCTTTCTCGTCAAAAGTCAGCAAATTATTTTTGTCCATTTCCAGGGTGTCTATTATATCCTCTTCTTTGGGACTATCATCAGTTACTTTCACATCTTCAGCAAGGGTTACTGGCTGCAGCTCGCATATACACATCTTAGGTGATATGGTTACTGTCTGTGTAGTTAGATTTGACAAACTAACTATAACTTCTTGCCTCTTTCCACTCTCAAATTGTACCAATGTAGGGTTGATGTCTATGTCTGATGGGATATTACTCTCTTTTGATTCTTGTGTTATCGCCAATGTACTTGGATGATTCATTTCTCTGTCCGTATAACCTCTAATGTCTATGCTTTCATTAGGTCTGAGGACTACTTTGTCTGACTCGGCACTTCTGATAACAGCGATTCGGTTCTTATTCTTCTTCAGCTCCTTATGTCTAACCGTAATAGCTCTAAAGCTCATATACCACGGAGTCTGGAGTTTCGCTGTTTGAAGATACTGATCTCCATGTTTTGCTCTACAGTCGTTCAAAAATTCTTGTAGGATATTTGTCCCAAGTATGACTGGTGTCTTAGATGAGTATGTTGTATCTGGTGTAACGAGGAGTAAACATTGCTTCTCTTTAGCATTTGGTATCCCTTGTGGTACATTAACATTTGCCTCGACGTATCCTGTGTATGGAAGGTTACTACCATCAGCACATTCTATCTTCAGAAAATCACTCATCTCTTGGATAGGTATATCTGTCATATGTGTCTTAACAAAAGTCTCAGACACGACACTGACGCAACTGCCAGTATCTAAAAGGCATCTGGTCTTAACACCATTTATCATAATCTCAGCTTCGTTGGGCTCTCCAACTAATTTGGGATCTTGTCTCCGCTTGCTCAAATTTGATCCCCCAATCTGAGCAGCAATTAGTTTGGGCAGTTCCACTGTTTATGTCCAGGTTTACCACAATTGTAACATGTGACTGTGGCATAAACGTTATTTGGGCATTGGTCCTGTTTGTGGCCCTTTTGATTACATTTAAAGCATGTTGGTTGGAAATTCTGGTTTCCGAGTGGCCTTTGTGGCTGGTAATTCTGTCCTGCTCCTCCACGACCACCTTGCCACTGACCTCTACCTCGGGGCTGACCACGGCCTCGACCTCTAAATCCTCCTCCAAATCCTCTAAAACTTCCCTGTTCCTGTCTCTGATCATCTTTCTTTTTCTCCAACACGTCTATCCTATCATTTAACTTCGTTAATAACTCTTTGATTTCTTTCAACTCTTTACTCTGACTCTCTACATTTGTAGCAGCTTTGCACGTAACTTTCTCCTCCGGCTGATCCTTTTCTGCTAAACTAGCTTCTAATCGACGAAGTTCCTTCTTGAACTCGTCATAGTCTTTGATCTTATCACAATGATAAATAGAGAGATGTTTTAGATCTCTGTTTAGACCAGCGTACAAAACCTCTTTCAATATGGCTGTGTCTGACTTTTTGACTGCATTGAGCGCAACAGCCTGCTCAAATAATTCTTCCAGTCTTCCAGCGAACGAAGCAACATTCTCATTTGCCCTTTGTTGGCATCCATAAAACTTTCGCATTATGGTCTCTCGTGATTCAATTGAACCATATTCACTGTCAAATTTGTGTAAAACTTCATCAAGTGTCACATCATGGCCTAGCCGTCTTAGATTATCAGCTGCTTTTCCCTTGCAGGCTCTTCTGATGCCAAGTAAAATTTGTTCTTCCTTGAACATCTTGTCAGAAATCAGAGACCTTATCTCGTATCTGAAGCTTTCCCAATTGGCATCACCTTTCCCTTCTTCTCCATAAAACTGTGATAGTTTTGGGAAATGATAACTTCCATACTTGGAAGGAGGATCAGCACTAACAGGCTCTTTCGATCCTTCACTTGCACCACCTAGTACGCTAATTAATTTAGCGACTTCCTCTGCTGATCCTAACTTGGGCTTAATCCCAAGCAAATGTAAGGCCTCCAAAATCTTAGCTTCGTCAGGGGATATCCCACCTGATGCCATTCCTATCTTCTCCTCCTCTTTCTCACTCATGTTTGTGCTAATATATGCACGTGATCACTGTGCACTGTATTTCAATTAGTAAATGTCTCACTAATGGGTACACGCTGTAAAATTTCTAAGTTATGGCACGAAAATATATGGCTGCAGCACAAAAAGTACTAAAGCGCAAATCAATATGTGTTTACTTTTCTTAATCAGTATACACAAGGTTTCTTTTTATGTTAGTATACTATGCCATAGTAATTGCTAGCAACGCGCGCTATGTATTGCGTATACACTGTAATACAATTGAGCACTTTACAAAATAATCGATACCCGATTTAAACAAATACCCTTTATACAACATAAGTAACTTGTAAAAAAATATGGTATATGCTATAGTCACAAACTTTTTTGTCACTATTTCATACAAAATGAATAAATATTGTTTCTATGATGTTCTGTTGTTTGAAATTTCAAACACCAGAGAAATTACTAATTAATTGTACATAAAAGCCATATTGATTTTTATGCACATAAATTATCGTCTGCTACACTGTATAGAAGACAACAAAATCAACGATATAGGGAAATGATGTGGAATCAAATTATCAAACACAGGAAGACATTTTAGTTTAATAAAGTGTCAATGTATTTGGCTGTAGAATATTCCTGAAATAAATGAACTTCAAAAACTAAACGTCGTCTGCTAAATACATGGCTGGTCACTGTCACCTGTAACAATTTAAATACATGCTGGACTTACCTGGATACTATAAATAGGCATTGACGTCAGTTTATTTATAGCTGCATCAAAATATGATAAAAATAGAACCTGAAATGGGCCAATACATACGTCATATTACAAAATGGGCAATAAACAAAAGGTTAAAGGTCGAATTTATTTTCAGCCAATAGTAATAATTCAGTAGAAGGGTGTGTCCTTGTAGTCCAATCAAATGCCGACAATCTGCAAAGGTGTGTCTCTATGGTCCAATCAGAACTCGACAGTAAGGCAAGTGCGATGATACGTCATATGGAGGGAAATGTTCATCCAATGAAATTCAGGAAACAGTAGACGGGGGATTTTCCTGAAAATTAACCAAGTTCAAACAAATGCATACATCGTGAAAAATGAAGCACAACAGTTTTTCTTTCTTTTATTTTCAACGAGAAAAAAAAAATCACAAATCCACAAAATATCACCAATGAATATTTATTACTTTATTTCACAGGCAAAAACTGGGAACCAGCGACGCAGGGTCAAAGGTCAAAATCCATGACAAACAGCTGACTACCAAAGGGGGGGGGGGTGAGGTCAAAATCTGGGACGCACACAGATCCATAGGTTTTTGTAGAAATTACCCAAATTTTCAGAAAAAAATGACAAAATGGAAATCGAGTGCAACGGAAAGTCTCAGAAAATGAGGAAAATTGTGAATATCTCAGAAATATGACAAACGGGAAGGGCCGAGGGCAACTAGGTTACGGGTCGTTAGTTAAGGATTAATCGTGCTCAAAATAACAGTGCAACACACTCGCTCTTCTCGTGCACAAAAATAGCTCTCTCACGGGTACCCTAGTCTCACATGATTAACTCTATACAAATGACAAAAACAATCAAGAGTCAAGGAAGACAGAAAAATGCATAAAAACAAGCTAATCACAGATAGTAAATAAATACATGTCTACTTACAATAAAATCCTAAATCCTTTACATATAAACATATTGCACTAACTCACAAATTACATCCAATTTTTCAAAAAGAAAAAAAAGTGTCACAGTTTGTAGATCCTGATCAGCTCCAAAATAGGTCACAGTTCACTGATCACTTAAATCCCTCGTTGAAACGCGAAATCCATGTAAATGAAAATCCAAATAATCCATCGCGAGTGTTAGTGCACTTTTAAATACGTAAATTCCGATCGGATCCTATCCCGGGATGTACTGATCAGACTCCTGTCTGATCTAGATCGTCCAACGTTGTAATCGTCCCAGTTCCCTCAAGTCAAAACATCGGTGGGCGCCATTTATAACCTAGCTTGGCCGTGGGTTCGATTTAGTCCGTGACTAGGTTTGGGGAAAGAAACGAAGACTATGATTCTCACTTTCTCATTCTATGTATTTACACCAACGTATACCATCAAACCAACACTCTGAAAATATAAATGGCATTACAATGTAAAATGTGATAAAACTATTCCATGGCTTTACATCTATGAACACCAAACAATTATAGCAATGTTAACAATGATAACCAACGTTCTCCTTTTGTCACAATCTTTTGAATCAAATCTAATTTAATCTATTGTAAATCATTTAAAGTATTAAACCCTTCATTACACTTACCGATCAATTTGACCAGGTGTATCCCGTAACAATACTCGTGCTCTCACGTGCAAGGTGTAGTGCTTCAACTGTAAAGTAAATAAACGAAGGTTAAGTGTTAGGAAAACGATGGGACGAATGGATCAGGGTACGAACCGCGAAAACCGACCACAAGCGTCAAAGAAAACATTTGCAAGACCGATCAAGACAAACCGATAACGTAGAACGCGATCAGGCATGACAATTAGAACAACAGACCACAAGAAAGACTTACTTTCCCATTTTGCAGAATAAATCAAACAACTTCAATAAATCAACCATTTTCTTTCAAGACAACAAGCTAGTGATTTCAAAAAGACACGTGACCAATAAACCGCCAAAATGAGCAAAGTTTCTAAAAATAGAATGGTCACACTTGATTTATAGATTAGGCACAAATCTGGTCTGGTTACACACACTTACGACTGTCTTGCTCTAAATATTCGATTTCCATCTTGAGAAAACCAGTTTCGCATAATAAATACACTTTTACCGTCGAAAATGGTAAATTGTAATGATGTGTTATATTATTGAAAATCGGGTAGCGAAACATATTGGTACGAAACATTTAAATTACTACAGTAAAGTCCGAGTGTTCCGAAAAACTGGAGCATTCCCCCTTAACATTATCTGAAAACACAGTATTCTGAATGATGTAAAAGATCTTTTTCTTAATCCACGTTCAAATTGTTTAGTCATTAGATACCAAACACGTCGCGCAACCTCTGGCGTCATCCATGACAATGGAAATTGTTGAGGATATCCTTCGCCAATTTCCGTTCCCATTGATGACGCCCGAAAATTGACATGGGTATATCATTGTCAGTGTCTGTTTCCACGGATGACTTCCGAAGTTGCACGAAGTGTTATCTAATGATGGATGGAATACCCTAAAATTTGTCTAATTTACTTTGATTAGGAAACAAAGTTTCCAAAATTTTGGTTTATCTTAAATAACTTTTTTATCAGTTGATTTTTCAAAAATCAACCACGTCCATCTAATGCGTGGCGTCTGTCCACATTCTCTGCTTCAAACCGAATTCAAATCGGTCCAGTAATTACAAAATTATTGAAGTTTTTCTGAAAATATTGTATCACGTGATTATCCACCGTGTACAAGGTCGACGCTCGTCTTCTCGACTACAGACTTGAGAAAGCAAATTCGCAAAGATATAAAACGTATTTGACCCTTTCGCAAGCAAGACCTGGTTGTGTGGTTTGACGCTGTTAATCCTTTCCCATTTAGACTGGTCCAATTTGAAAGCTTGTTAAAGCAATTTCTTCATTTTCCACAATGTTTTTCAATGACATTATGTTATTAGGATTCAATGAGTAGGAATGGATCAAATCATGGCGTAAACTGGGATGACGACAAGCAGTATTTCCTCCTTTTTATAATATGGTCTTTTTACTTTTTTCTCATAAGGGTGTTTACCCTCTCCCAAATAATAAAATTTAAGGCTTAAACCTTTCCCAAACAAGGCATGGTTTTGACACCCCCCCCCCCCTAATAGCAAGGGCTTGGGAAAACATTGAAACAAAAGAAGAAACTGCTGATAACCAGCAGTTTCTCCTTTTGTCTCAGTATTTTCTATGACATAGTTTATACAAATTCTTTCTTAAACACGTTCCATTTTGTCATTTATGGCAATTTTTGAATTTGACCACCCTAAAATTTTGCCGTTTGGAAAATGATTAATCAAAGAAGCACTTTCCCAAACGACAATTTTAGATGGGTCCAATTTTAAATTTGCTACAGAGAACAAAATGATAAAGATAGGATTTCTACACAATTGTAAAACAGAAAATATTGCAGAAAAAGGAGAAAACACTAGATGGGGATGGAAGAATAAAGTAACAAAAACATCAAAGACAGTTCTAGCACATTATATTTACATATATAAAAATCGTAACAATAAAAACATTTTGTTTCAATACAAAACAGGGATTTTTAATCTCTTCAATTTTTCAATTCATACCATGTCAACTTTGGCCTAGTCAAATGCCTTCACTTGATGCCCCAAAGAAGAAAATGTTTTGGAAAGATTCGACAGAAAAAGAATTTGGTGAACAATTTGTATGATACCTTAACAATTTCACAAACAACGAAATAATTATAAGGGTATTCAAATTTGAAGGCTGCTACAGACGACAAAATGGGTGTTGATAAAGATTTTTGTACAATATATAGAATGAAAAATATTGAGGCAAAAGAAGAAAGTGATGGTCTTTCAGCATATTCTTCTTTTGCCACAATATTTTTCCAATCTATTTTAATTTGGGACGTCAATGTGTATATCGTCGCTTTTCAACAAAAAATCTCATAATTGCAGCTTAAAACAAACTGCAGTTTCGAGGTTTTTTGTTGAAAGGCATCCATATACTACATATCGCTGCCTTTCTACGAAAACCTCGTAACTGCAGCATAAAACAATCTGCAGTTACGGGGTTTTCACTGAAAAGCGACGATTATTTGCTGCAAGTCCATCGTGCATTCTCTAAAAATTCTCATATCCTCTGTCGAAACCAAAATACAGAGAATCGCGAGAAAAAGAGAATTGTGTAAGTCTATTCATCTAAATACAGTTGACCATTTCCTAAACAAATCCTGGTTTAGACGCCGAAATAGTAAAGGTATAGTAGATCTATAACATTGAGGTAAAAGACGAAAACTCTGAGAATCAGCATTTTCTCCTTTTTCCTCAATATTGTTTTATAGTTACAGATCCCGTTTAAATCAACAACTTTTTCTTGCAGACATGTATTAACCCTTTCCGAAACTGCTCCTCACCCTAAAAATCATAAGATTTTTTTTCTTAGAAAATAGAGTACAGAAGAAAATATCAGTGACCAAAATTTTCTCCTTTTCAGTCAATATATTTTATGTTTTCAGATCTCCCTTTCAGTACAGACACGTATAGTTATGGTATTCAGGAAAGGGTTAATCCACTACAATGCGGTAAAATTTTAGACAAGGAAAAATCCAAGGATGTTGATGAAAACAATTGTGTGTGAAATTTTACATTTTTGTCTTGATATTTAGAAAACATTGTGGAAAATGGAAAAAAAATGCTTGTCATAAGCAATTTCTTCATTTCCCACAATGATTCCCCAAACATTTATCTCCTGGAGTGCCAAAATTGCGTTTTCATGTGGAAATAGCTTAAGTGCTTGACTCTCCATCGAAACGAAACATGGAGAATCAAAATACAGACACATCAAATGACAAAAAAGCTATAGATGTCTGTTACCTAAATCCATTACCAGGCAAAATAATTTTATAAACATTTTCCAAAACGACAATATTTTAGACAGTGCTTTGAAATTTGAATGGAGTTGTGGATGACAGAATGTAAAATGTCAGCAGTTGAACGTGTAAAGGTTATATCATAGAATCTAGTATGGATAAAGAAGGATATTGTGGTTATCAACATTTTCTTCTTTTCTCTCAATGCTTTCCGAAAATATTTCTACATCTTTTGGTCACTGAAAAATTATCAACTGCTATATAGTGTAAGATGCGGGCACAATGTTTGGTTTTATTGGTCCTAAGCAATGAAATGTGGTAAAATGATGACAGAAAGGATGAAATTCTAATATCTATATCATTTGTCCGATAGGCTACAATCTAAGACTTGAACTGTAGGCTACATTGAGAGAGAGAAAATGTGAAATGCTGGAAATCAACATTTGTTCATTTTCCCGAAACCATTTTTTAATCAGATAATTATGTATCGTATTGATGACAACCTTGTTTTGTCGTCTGCGTAATATTTCAAATTGGAGCAGACTCAATAAATTGCATGGATACCGATATAGTTCAGATTAGTCCACAATATTGCACAGAGAATATCGAGGGAAAGGGAGAAAATGCCTTTTCAGTATTTTCTTCTTTTACCTCAATATTTTGTGAGATGAGTCAAAAGAGTGATTCATTTAAAAAATTGGTTAATTTCTCTGAGTTAACCCTTTTCCTAGCAAGACATGGTTTTGACACCCCCAATATACGTGTTCTTTGAAGACATTAATGCAAAAGAAGAATATGCTGACAATCAACATTTTCTCCTTTTGCCTTCATATTTTCTTCTTTTTGTATATAATAATTATGTTTTACATTAATTATATCTTTATCGACATCCATTTCGTAGCCTTTCAAATTGGAACAATCTAAACCTTGGTTGTTTGGGAAAGTGTTGACATGCTGCATATTGTCGTCACTTTTCAGCAAAAACCCCGTAACTACAGCTTGTTTAAAGCTGTAGTTACGAGGTTTTTGTTGAAAAGCGGTGCAGTGTTTTCGTTTCGGAATTATCTAACAAATAACGTAATACACTAACTAACTTACTCATCATCTAACAACCCCTTCTTCAGTTTAGTGTTTCTAGATCGGTTACGTTTGTTGGCGAACCACTTTCTAATCTGTTCCACAGTTATACCCCCTTCTGAAGCCATCGATAGAGTCACGTCCCTTGAGGGGTAAGGGTTCTCGAGATTTTCCTGGTACCAAGATTCGAGAATCTTCACAGCATGTTTGGGAAGCAGTCTACTTTTCTTAGGAGGCACACCAGTACATTTCACATTTTTCACACTTTTCTTGTCACTTTCACTAGCACTGAGTTTTTGTTCGACACTTTCGAGTAGAGATAGTAGTTTCCTGTTGTAGTATTTGTTGATGGAGTCGGTGCTGGTGCGATCGTATGCCATCTGGTACAGAATGTTGTGACGTTCAACGTCAATCAGTGACGTCTGGGATTGGTAGTACTGCTCGATCTCGTCAGTGGCGTCATTGTTGGCGTCTCGGAGGGCGAATAGTCTCTGAGTGACGTCTTTCTCTCTCATGGCGATCTTCATATCTTCACACTGGTCGTCTGTATCGTTGCTACGCGATGTATCCACGTGACCTGGTCGTACTTGATTCTGAGTGTAACCATAGTAACAGTGGTTGGTGGACCAGTAGTTCTGTGAGTAGTCGGCGGGTTTGTCGGTGGTTTGTGGAATGTCGGAGCTCGGAGACTGGAGTGTCGGAGACGATGTAGACCCAGCGACGTGTGGCGAGTAGTGGCGAGGTAGTTGTGAGCTGGGACTGCTGTACCCGGAGTCGTCAAGCTGGGTCACATGATGGTGACGTAGCACGTGGTGACTTGTGTAGGGTGTGCTCGTTTGTTGACCCTTCTGTACGTAGTTGGTTGGCGTGTTCTGGTAGTTGTAGTGGTGTGTGTACTGCTGGTACATGTGCTGCTGGCTCTCATACTCGCAGGCTGACCTGTATCTAGCTGGAGTGTGTGGCTGGCCTGTAGTGTAGGTCGGGTTGTATGGCTCGGGGGTCGTGTGTCGAGGTTGTGTAGGGGTACCAAACATGGTAGAGAGTTCAGTCACATTCTTCCCGGCCAGGTTAAACTGACACTGTATAGTCACATCCACAACGTTAGATTGTTCACAAGACAGACGCTGATGCTGATGCCACATTGTCCACAAATGTATATCCAACCACGTAATTGTTAATTAATATAATCCAGATACTTATTTGTCACTTGTTAAAATCCAGATGCTTATTTGTCACTTATTAAAATCCAGATGCTTATTTGTCACTTTTTAAAATCCAAGTGCGTATTTGTCACTTATTAAAATCCAATTGCTTAATAATCCAGATACTTATATGTAACTTATTAAAATCCAAGTGATACAAGTTACAAAATATCACAATATATATTCCAAGTTTGATCAAGTTCACAATATATTCCGAGTATGGTAATTGATAATTAATCCGTCAGAAACCACACAGTAAGAAATTATGATTAATCAAATTGATATTTTATTGCTTTTATACTCGTATAAAAAATGAATAGAAAATTCAAATTGTTCAACTTTCATTGGCTTAACAAAGAAATGGGCGGACTAATCAAATAGTCGTTTAGGGTATGCTGCAAGTTTGAGCAAACAAGGAATTATTAGGTAATTGAATTTGCAAAGGATTCCACATTCAAACTGCTTATTTTGTCCATAATACAAAAGCATCTGTGGACAACCTAATGAAAAACACGAGCAAACAATCTTTTACATGTGATTATTACTCTTAATTGGTTTGTCTTTGATGTGTTACCGACTTTGTCACACCTTTAGAATCTTCACTGTTAATTAGTTTATTAACAATTAATCAAAAAGAAGCCCGCGATAATCAGGCTGAATCCCGATTTTTGTGATTGGTTTGATAGAAAAAATAACATTTGGTACTTTGTCATTTGGCATTTTTTCATAAATCTGATTTGAAAAAGAAAATATTCACGTTCTTCCTCGCATCGGTGATATAGCCATTGTTTATGTTTAACCCTTCTCAAAGACATAGGCTACTTTTGACGTCCATAAAAAACTTTGGAAAACATTGAGGCAAAAGATACCGCCAACAAAATTGTTTAATCCACTTCTTTTTAACCCTTTTCCGAACACGACTACATTTTCCTACCTTTTATTCAAGCATCTATTATTTTAGTTGAAACCAAACGTAATAAATATTAATCGGATTCCAACTTAAAGGTTATGAAGACAACAAAATTAACCGGACTGTCGATAGGATAGATAGTGTTGAGGAAAAGGGAACAAATAGCTGCTTTCTAACGAAAAGCCTCGTGCTTGTAGCTTAAAACAAGCTGCTTAAGAGCGAGGAAATGTTGGTCATCAGGGTATTTCTCCTTTTCTTCATCGAGTTGGGTTTGACGGCCAATATTTGACTGTGACAATTTTAACCCTTTCCCAAACGGCAAAATTTTAGGGTGATCCTCTTCAGAAACTGCCACAAATGACAAAATGGGTGTTATTAAAGATAGGATTTGTGCATAATATGGCACAGAAAATATTGAGACAAAAGGAGAAACTGCTGGTTATCAGTAGTTTCTCCTTTTGTTTCAATGTTTTCCCAAGCCTTAAATTTCTATTAGGGACGTCAAAACCAGGTCTTGTTTGGGAAAGGATTAAAGCTGCTGCAAATGACCATTTTGATTCTGATAAAATAATTGAATGGGATCCGATGCCTCTTTCAATTGCTATAGCAATATCGCGCCGACCGGGGCACCTAACCACGGATTCCTGTTGTTTCTCCCACAACGTGCCACCGCAACATCCCTTCTGAGCCTCCAGCTGCTTGTCAACATAGGTTTGCGATTATCCTGCCATTGGTATGGATGTTGAAAGGACCAAAACTCATCATGTTTGAATATGTCAGTTTCTCATTTTTATATTTGGTGTGCTATTTATTTCATTGAATGTATTCAAAACTTTGAGAGAAAAGAAGAAATTTGAAAAAAAAGGTAAGAGAAAAGAAGGAACTGTTTTACTTATCAGCCTATACCCTAGATTTTTTCTTTGTTAAACTATTATATCTTTTTTGAGCATCTGTGGACAAACCTAATGAAAAACACGAGCAAACAATCTTTTACACGTGATTATTACTCTAAATTGGTTTGTCTTTGATGTGTTACCGACTTTGTCACACCTTTGGATTCCTTTCTGTTAATTAGTCTATCAACAATTAATCAAATAGATAAAAAGAAGCCCGCGTTAATCAGGCTTATTCCCCAATTCTATGATTGGTTTGATTGAAAATAAACTGACACGATTTAAAAACGCAAAATAGTACTTTTACAAATTGTATCTCCTGCATCTTACAAAACCGATGTATAGCCATGTAAAATGGTAAATGTTACAATTGTTAACATAACAGGACAGAAACATGACATGGAAAGCCACTAAATATGCCTTAATGGACGTCAGATTATGCCAAAATGCACGTTGAGTCAAGAGCCGGGCATTGAACATCGACGACAGCGAACCCAGTGTTTTCACAGGCGATTTATCACCATGTCGCGATGTATAGGCCGCCCGCGATTACCAACCATAGAATTTGCTGTAGACTGAGCCGTCACAAATCTGTTGCGTTAGTGACGTTGACGTATACAATTATGTTGACGTACAGTTGTTACCGATCGAGGCAATAGAAAAGGAATGGTTAATGAAAACGTGTTTTGCGTTTTTAAATCGTGTCAGTTTAGATTATTTCCATCTTCGTAATATATTTTCCCTTTCCCTCACTGTAATGGTTGTCGTTGTATTTTTTTCCAAATGTTTTTTTTATTATTTTCTTTGGAACCAAATTCTGACTTTTTCCGTTTGAATACTGTTACCTAATTATGACGAAAATGAACACCACAGCAGAAAGTATTTGTGAACATTATAGCACAGAAACTATGGAGTCAAATGCAGATTATCATAAGTTTTTTCCCATGCCTTCCGTGCGTGTGTGCTTGGGGGGGGGGGGGGGTTGCTCGACTTTACCAGCAAATACTTCTTGATAAGATCTAAAAATGAAGAAAAATAATCACGTTAAAATGTCATTCGGAAAGAGTTTAACGCCTCATACTGTGGACAAATCTCCACACCCAAGATTGCAAACCCTAAAGCCGAAATTTCATATTGTGGACAAATTCCCATAAGCAAAATTTCATATTGTGGACAAATCTCCACACCCAAAATTTCATATTGTGGACAAATTCTCACACCCAAAATTTCATATTGTGGACAAACCCCCACACCCAAAATATCATATTGTGGACAAATCTCCACACCCAAAATTTCATATTGTGGACAAATCTCCACACCCAAAATTTCATATTGTGGACAAATCCCCACATCCAAAATTTCAAACCCCAAAGCCGAAATTTCATATTGTGGACAAATTCCCACAAGCAAATTTTCATATTGTGGACAAATCTCCACACCCAAAATTTCATATTGTGGACAAATCCCCACACCCAAAATTTCATATTGTGGACAAATCCCCACACCCAAAAATTCATATTGTGTACAAATTCCCACACCCAAAATTTCATATTGTGGACAAGTCCCCACAACCAAAATTCCATATTGTGGACAAAACCCCACACCGGAAACTTCGTACTGTGCACAAAAACCGCACAATATCATTACCCGTTTTGTCGTCGTCAACAGATTTCATAATAGGAATGTCCATAATATTATTGTTAGGTAGCGGGTAAATAGGGCGGTATGAAGCACCACTTCATTTCGATTCTATTTTAATTAGTCCCCATTTAGCGACCCTTTCAATATTTATTTGAACTTGATTTTCACCGCCCACCGCACAGAAAGATATTCGCTTAACTCTTTTTTACACAGTCGGCCTATTTGACGTCCCTCCCTCCCTACAAATAAGGAATTTGAAAACATTGAGAAGAAAGAAGAAATTCTGATAACCACACCCCCCCCCCCCCATTCCATCTCTGTGATTCCATGATAGATGTACACAGTTTATTTTGTACATTTTTACATTATGCTAGGTTTCCAGTGTCGATCTGATCAACACGATCGCATAATTTACCCGATCAAGCGCAACCGAATGTATATACACGACTTCTTCTCGATATCTAGTCGATCAAACTAGACCCCCGCCCCAGCACTCCCGATCACTACCCGATCGAAGCCCGACCATCTTTCCGATTTCTACCCGATCACCCCACCCTAAATTCGAGCCCTATGCAATCAATACCCGACCATCTCGATCTGTTCACGACCAGATCGAGCTGATTTTATTCTAGGTGTTCTGAATGAAAATCTTTTACGGCGTCTGTGGTTATCACATATTCATAACAACTTCATAATATTGTCGGTTTAAATATGTATAATCCATTTTTTTCTTCACCTCACAGGGTGGGGCTAAGCGAAGAGGTTATTCGACGAGTTTACTTCTCGATATCATGGTTGATATAAGGGAAAAACGTGCGGCACGAGCATGAACACATTTCGAAATTGAAAGAACGTTCTATTGTAAAATGAGTTGTTGAGAATCAATCGTGTCTGGTGATCCAGTGTGATCGGGTAGATAATTTGTATTCCGACCTGCACCGAACGCGCACCCGGTTACCTTGACTTGTACTCGAGTCATTTCCGACCACACCCCGATCAACTCTACCTCTGCTTCATCTGTTCACTCGATCAAATTGGATAAAGAGGTCGGGTTTGATCGACTAGAGATCGAGAAGAAGTCATATGGTCGGGTTTTATCGAGGGCATTTTAGAGACCGAGTAGATCGAGTTGATCCGCTGCCATAGAACAGTTGGAAACACTCGATCACCTCGACTTGTACGAGTTATTCCCGAACGCATTCCCGATCAACTCGACTTCTGCTACAACTGTTCATCAAATCAAATCCCGGTAAAAGATATCGACTCGATCACACACAATCTCTACACGAGTGATTGTCGATCAGCTCGATCTTCTCTACGATCGATACTCGAGCAACTTACCAATGTGTTTTCTACTCGATCGCTACACGGATTTTTTTTGACGTGTCAAAACAAAATGGCAGGATTACCGATCGATGCAGACCAAACTCGACCATCTCGACTATTCCCGATCACACATGCCAACCGACCTCGACCGGTACTCGATCGCTTGGTCGGGTTTGATCGAGTTAATTTGATCGGCAGTGGGAACCTAGTATTACCGATTTTTCGTCTACTATTCTTCCAATGCCGACCAGTTTTAGATGTAGTCGTTTGGGAAAGGGTTAAGCCACTTGAACTAATATGCAGCAACGATAACTGCCTTTCTATCAAAACTTGGACTTAATTGATGCAAGAAATTCAGGTTTGCCATATGCATTAATTTTGGAATAGGGTATTTCCCAACATCTATTTTTAGCTCAAAATCTATTTTTAGCTCAAAATTTATTTTTAGAAATATGAAATATTTTGGAGTAATCAATGATCTGTTAATTTAGATCTGTTTGGAAGAAGTAAAATTTTAATTGCTAGTATCATCCTTAGCTGGAATGTTCTCCAATTGCCTTTTACTCTTTCTCAAATGGCAAACATATAGTTTTACTTTCTTTGCTTCAAGAACCACACATTTTGAACAATCTAGTTTTGTAACTTTCTTTTTGCTCTATGAAACACAAGCATTGAACTATCTAATAAAAACTTGGATTAAATATTACGTGAAAATCAGGCCTGTGGAGCGACTCAAGACCTTCAGGTCTTCTAGTTCAAAAATCCAACACGTCCAGCTTATTCCTGGCATTTTTCCACCTTCTCTGCTTCAAACTGAATTCAAATTGGTCAAGTATTAAAAAAAGATATTGAAGATTATCGGAAATTTTGAGTCACGTGATTATACACCGTGCCACTGTCAGTTTCTATTTCCACGGATGACTTCCAAAGTTGCACGAATGATTTACTTTGATTAGGAAACAGTCTTGCAACTTGGACGAATACCTCGGTTCTGCTACCTGGAAACCGCAAGAGTAATCGTGCCGAATGTGTGGTCAGATGCAAACCCCAAGAACTACCCCCGCTACCGGGGATCAAACTCGGCATCATTTGTCTACAAGGTCGACGCTCTTCCTCTCGACCACAAACTTGAGAAAGCAAATTCGCAAGGATATGAAAGGTATTTGACCCTTTCGCAAGCAAGATCTAGTTGGACGTCCTTGACACTTCCCAAATGACAGTACTTTAGGCTGGCCCAATTTGAAAGCTGCTTCAGATGACAAAATGGATGTAAATAAAGAATTTGTGTACAAAAATTATTGGCAGAAAATTTTGAGACAAAATCGCTGCACTTCGACGAAAACCTCGTAACTGCAGCTTAAAACAAGCTACAATTAAGAGGCTTTACTTGAAAAGCGACGAAATGTTCGTTATATGCTATTTGTTTTACACTTTTCCAAACGGCAAAATTTAAGGGTGATCCACCTCAAAAACTGTCACAAATTACAAAATGGATTTTATTGAAGATAGGATTTGTGCAAAATACGGCATAGAATATTGAGGCAAAAGAAGAAACTGCTGGTTATCAGCAGTTTCTTCTTTTGTCTCATTGTTTTCCTAAGCCTTTTCTATTAGGGGCGTCAAAAGCAGGTCTTGTTTGAGAAAGGTTTGAAAGAACAACACTGATCTTGATCAGACTGCATGTATAAACATGCTCATCTGAGTCCAGGTTTATCTAATTGACACAAAGGCAATTTTTTTCGGATCCTAACCGTTTACTTCACAGCAAAATTTTAGACTGGCCAAATTCTAAGATGTTGCAGACGACAATTTCTAGTGAAAGAAATTTTGCCAATATGGTCTTTCTGCGAGGAAAATATTGTGGAAATGAAGAAATTGCTTGTTAAAGCAATTTCTTCATTTTCCACAATGTTTTTTCAAGGACAATATCTTATTGGGAGTCAATGTGTAGGAATGGATCAAATCATGGCGTAAACAGGGATGATGACAAGCAGTATTTCCTCCTTTTTAAAATATGGTCCTTATACTTTTTCTCGCAAATGTGTTTACACTCTCCCAAATAATAAAATTTAATGTTGAATCAAATAAGCACTTTCCCAAACGACGAAATTTTAGATGGGTCCAATTTTAAAATTGCTACAGAGAACAAAATGATAAAGATGTGATTTCTACACTATTGTTAAACAGAAAATATTTCAGAAAAAAGAAGAAAACGCTAGATGGGGATGGAAGAATAAAGTAACAAACATTAAAGACAGTTCTAGCACATTCTATTTACATATATAAAAATCGTAACAATAAAAACATTTTGTTTCAATATGAAACAGTGAATCCTAGTGTCAGTCTATTCATTTTCTTTTTTTTTTCAATTCATGTCAAGTCTGGCCTATTCAAAATCAAATACCTTCTTTTGATGCCCGAAGAAGAAAATGTTTTGGAAAGCATCGAGAGGAAAGAAATTGATGAAGAATTTATACCGGTATGCTGTTTTAATAATTTCACTAACAACGAAATATAAGGGTAATCAAATTTGAAGGCTCTTACAGTCGACAAAGTGGGTGTTGATTTTTGTACAATATATAGAATGAAAAATATTGAGGCAAAAGAAGTAAATGCTGATTCAGCATTTTCTTCTTTTGCCACAATGTTTTTCCAATCTATTTTAATTAAGTACGTCAATGCGTATATCGTCGCTTTTCAACAAAATATCTCATAACCGCAGCTTAAAACAAACTGCTACGTATGCCGAACAACAGAAATGCTTTTAATTGTTATAAAATGATTAAGTCATTCGATGAAAACAATAGATATACATGGACAGCCAAAGTAAAAAATATTTTGTTTAGGTATGGCTTTGGATACGTTTGGATCGCACAAGAGATAGGAGACGAAAATCAATTTTTACGTATGTTTAAACAACGAGTGACGGACTGCGCGAGACAAGACTGGCACAACGACATTAACAATTCTACACGATGTGACACCTACAAGCATTTTAAATCTGTTTTATAGCCTGAAAAATATTTGATTATTGATATACCGTTTAAGTTCAGAAAAGCTGTAGCACGTTTCCGTTGTTCCAATCATAAGTTAAATATAGAGTTGGGAAGACATTTTGCTTTAAACAGAGATGATAGAATTTGCATGCATTGTTTCGTATCAAGCGACATTTTTAAGATAGAAGACGAATATCATGCATTCTTTGAATGTGACCAATTTAATGACATAAGGCTTAACTATCTATACAATTGGTATAATGGTCGCAGAAATCGAGAAGCTTTCAACAGTTTAATGGGAAGTACTAATCTTGCAGTTGTTAGAAATACAACAACTTATATAATGAAATTAATAGAACAAACTGATTGTCGTTAAGGGGTAGTGTATAATATTATTGATTTTTCTTGTACTGTTGTACAAAATGTTGTATTTTGGGCCGGTGGCCTTTTTCTACAATAAATAATGATATATATATCGCTGCTTTTCTACGAAAACCTCGTAAACAATCTGCAGTTACGAGGTTTTCACTGAAAAGCGACGATTATTTGCTGCAAGTCCATCGTTCGTTCTCTAAAAATTCTCATATCCTCTGTCGAAACCAAAATACAGAGAATCGCCCAAAATACAGAGAATCGCGAGACAAAGAGAATTGTGTAAGTCTATTAATCTAGATGCAGTTGACCATTTTCTAAACAAATCCTAGTTTAGACGCCCGAAATTATAAAGGTTTAGTAGATCCATAACATTGAGGTAAAAGACGAAAACCCTGAGAATCAGCATTTTCTCCTTTTGTCTCAATATTTTTATAGTAACATACAGATCCCGTTTAAATCAACAACTTTTTCATGCAGGCATGTATTAACCCTTTCCGAAACTGCTCCTCGTCCTAAAAAGAATTTTTTTCTTAGAAAACAGAGTATAGAAGAAAATGTTAATTACCAAAATTTTCTCCTTTTCTGTCAATGTATCTTATGATTTCAGATCTTACTATTTCAATACAGACACGTCTAGAGTTACATGTATGGCATTCAGGAAAGGCTTAATCCACTACAATTCTGCAAATATTTAGACGAGTCGAAATTCAAGGATGTTGATGAAAACAAATGTGTGTGAAATTTTACATTTTTGTCTTGATATTTAGAGAACATTGTGGAAAATGAAGAAATTGCTTGTTACAGGCAATTTCTTCATTTCCCACAATGATTTCCCAATCATTTATCTCATAGAGTACCAAAATACGTTTTCATGTGGAAATAGGTTAAATGCTTGATTCTCCATCGAAACGAAACATGGAGAGTCAAATACAGACACATCAAATGACAAAAAAAGCTATAGATATCTGTTACCTAAATCCATTACCAGGCAAAATAATTTCATGAACATTTTCCAAAACGTCAATATTTTAGACAGTGTTTTGAAATTTGAATGGAGTTGCAGATGACAAAATGTAAAATGTCAGCAGTTGAACATGTATAGGTTATAACATAGAATCTAATATGGATAAAGAAGGATATTGTGGTTATCAACATTTTCTTCTTTTCTCTCAATGCTTTCCGAAAATATTTCTACATCTTTTGGTCATTGAAAAATTATCAACTGCTATATAGTGTAAGATGCGGGCACAATGTTTGGCTTTATTGGTCCTAAGCAATGAAATGTGGTAAAATGATGACAGAAAGGATGAAATTCTAATATCTATATCATTTGTCCGATACCATCTAAGACTTGAACTGTAGGCTACATTGAGTTAGAGAAAATGTGAAATGCTGGAAATCAACATTTGTTCATTTTCCCAAAACCATTTTCTTAATCAGATAATTACGTTTCGTATTGTTTTGTGTCTGCGTAATATTTAAAATTGGACCACACTCAATAAATTGCATGGATGTCGATAAAGTTAAGAGTAGTCCACAATATTGCACAGAAAATATCGAGGGAAAGGGAGAAAATGCCTTTTCAGTATTTTCTTATTTTACCTCAATATTTTGTGAGATGACTAAACAAAGTGATTTATTTAAAAAAAAAACGGATTAATTTCTCTGACTTAACCCTTTTCTAAACAAGATATGGTTTTGACACCCCCAATATAAGTGTTTTTGAAGACATCAATGCAAAAGAAGAATATGCTGACAATCAACATTTTCTCCTTTTGCCTCCATATTTTCTTCTTTTTTGTATATGATAATTATATGTTTTACATTAATTATATCTTTATCGACATCCATTTCGTAGCCTTACAAATTGGGACAATCTAAACCTTGGTTGTTTGGGAAAGTGTTGACATGCTGCATATTGTCGTCACTTTTCAGCAAAAACCTCGTAACTACAGCTTGTCAAAGCTGTAGTTACGAGGTTTTTGTTGAAAAGCAGCGTTGAGTTTTCGTTTTGGAATTATCTAACAAATAACGTAAAACAATAACTAACTTACTCGTCATCTAATAACCCCTTCTTCAGTTTAGTGTTTCTCGATCGGTTACGTTTGTTGGCGAACCACTTTCTAATCTGTTCTACAGTTATGCCCCCTTCTGAAGCCATCGACAGAGTCACGTCCCTTGAGGGGTAAGGGTTCTCGAGATTTTCCTGGTACCAAGATTCTAGAATCTTCACAGCATGTTTGGGAAGCAGTCTACTTTTCTTAGGAGGCACACCAGTACATTTCACATTTTTCACACTTTTCTTGTCACTTTCACTAGCACTGAGTTTTTGTTCGACACTTTCTAGTAGAGATAGTAGTTTCCTGTTGTAGTATTTGTTGATGGAGTCGATGCTGGTTCGATCGTATGCCATCTGGTACAGGATGTTGTGACGTTCAACGTCGATCAGTGACGTCTGGGTTTGGTAGTACTGCTCGATCTCGTCGGCGGCGTCATTGTTGGCGTCTCGGAGGGCGAATAGTCTCTGAGTGACGTCTTTCTCCCTCATGGCGATCTTCATGTCTTCACACTGGTCGTCTGCTGTGGTGTCGGTAGCCGATGTATTCACGTGACCTGGTCGTACTTGATTCTGAGTGTAACCATAGTAACAGTGGTTGGCTGACCAGAAGTTCTGCGAGAAGTCGGTGGGTTTGTCGGTAGTTTGTAGAATGTCGGAGTTCGGAGACTGGAGTGTCGGAGACGATGTAGACCCAGCGAGGTGTGGCAAGTAGTGGCGAGGTAGTTGTGAGCTGGGACTGCTGTACCCGGAGTCGTCAAGCTGGGTCACGTGATGGTGTCGTAGCACGTGGTTACTGTTGTAGGGTGTGCTCGTTTGTTGACCCTTCTGTACGTAGTTGGTGGGCGTGTTCTGGTAGTTGTAGTGATGTGTGTACTGCTGGTACATGTGCTGTTGGCTCTCATACTCGCAGGCTGACCTGTATCTAGCTGGAGTGTGTGGCTGGCCGGTAGTGTAGGTCGGATTGTATGACTCGGGGGTCGTGTGTCGAGGTTGTGTCGGAGTACCAAACATGGTAGAGAGTTCAGTCACATTCTTCCCGGCCAGGTTAAACTGACACTGTATAGTCACATCTACAACGTTAGATTGTTCACAAGACAGACGCTGCTGCTGATGCCACATTGTTAACACACGTAAATCCAACCACGTAATTGTTAATTGATATAATCCAGATACTTATTTGTCACTTATTAAAATCCAAGTGCGTATTTGCCACTTATTAAAATCCAATTGTTTAATAATCCAGATACTTATATGTCACTTTTTCAAATCCAAGTGATACAAGTCACAAAATATCACAATATATATTCCAAGTTTGATCAGGTTCACAATATATTCCGAGTATGGCAATTGATAATTAATCCGTCAGAAACCACACAGTAAGAAATTATGATTAATCAAATTGATATTTTATTGCTTTTATACTCGTATCAAAATTGAATAGAAAATTCAAATTGTTCAACTTTCATTGGCTTAACAAAGAGATGGGCGGACTAATCAAACACTGGTATAGGGTATGCTGCAAGTTTGAGCAAACAAGGAATTATTAGGTAATTGAATTTGCAAGGGATTCCACATTCAAACTGCTTATTTTGTCCATAATACAAAAGCATCTGTGGACAACCTGATGAAAAACACGAGCAAACAATCTTTTACATGTGATTATTACTCTTAATTGGTTTGTCTTTGATGTGTTACCGACTTTGTCACACCTTTAGAATCTTCACTGTTAATTAGTTTATTAACAATTAATCAAAAAGAAGCCCGCGATAATCAGGCTTAATCCCGATTTTTGTGATTGGTTTGATAGAAAAATTAACATTTGGTACTTTGTCATTTGGCATTTGTTTCATAAATCTGATTTGAAAAAAAAATATTCACGTTCTTCCTCGCATCGGTGATGTAGCCATTGTTTATGTTTAAACCTTCCCAAAGACATAGGCTACTTTTGAGGTCCATAAAAAACTTTGGAAAACATTGAGGCAAAAGATACCGCCAACAAAATTGTTTAATCCGTCCACTTTTTTAACCCTTTTCCGAACACGACTACATTTTCCTACCTTTTATTCAAGCATTTATTATTTTAGTTGAAACCAAACGGAATAAATATTAATCGGATTCCAACTTAACCCATTACTGCACAGTGATGCCTTTTGACTCCATCACAATAAAATACGTGGGAAAACATTGTAGAAAATGAAGAAATTGCTTGTGACAAGCAATTTCTTCATTTTCCACAATGTTTTCTAACCTAAAACTTGTAATATTTTTGAATTTTCATCATTTTGAAATTGTCGTCTGCATCACCTTTCAAATTGGAACGGACCAAAATTTTGCCGTCTGGTAATGGGTTAAAGGTTATGCAGACATCAAAATTAACCGGACTGTCAGAGTGAAATTCTTCTTGATAGGATAGATAGTGTTGAGGAAAAGGGAACAAATAGCTGCTTTTTAACGAAAAGCCTCGTGCCTGTAGCTTAAAACAAGCTGCTCAAAACTTTCCCAAACGACAATTTTTTAGGTGACCCACTTCATAAACTGCTGCAAACGACAAAATTGATGTTATCAAAGATGAAATTTGTGTAAAATATGGCATAGAAAATATTGAGACAAAAGGAGAAACTGCTAATTATCAACAGTTTCTTCTTTTGTATCAATGTTTTCCCAAGCTCTTTCTATTAGGGACGTCAAAACCAGGTCTTGCTTGGGAAAGGGTTAAGAGCGACGAAATGTTGGCCATCAGGGTTTTTCTCCTTTTCTTCACCGAGTTGGGTTTGACGGCCAATATTTGTACTGTGACCATTTTAAGGCTGCTGCAAATGACCATTTTGATTCTGATAAAATGATTGAATGGGATCCGAGGCCTCTTTCAATTGCTTTAGCAATATCGCGCCGACCGGGGCACCTAACCACGGATTCCTGTTGTTTCTCTCACAACGTGCCACCGCAACATCCTTTCTGAGCCTCCAGCTGCTTGTCAACATAGGTTTGCGATTATCCTGCCATTGGTGGGTCATGATCGTTATTGCGACAAAAGAAGAAAATTCTGGTTATTTATGTGTATGTCGAAAGGACTAAAACTCATCGTGTTTGAATATTTCAGTTTCTCATTTTCATATTTGGTGTGCTATTTATTTCATTGAATGTGTTGAAAACTTTAAGAGAAAAGAAGAAATTTGAAAAAAAAGGTAAGAGAAAAGAAAGAATTGTTTTACTTATCAGCCTATACCCTAGATTTTTTCTTTGTTAAACTATTATATCATTTTTGAGCATCTGTGGACAAACCTAATGAAAAACACGAGCAAACAATCTTTTACACGTGATTATTACTCTTAATTGGTTTGTCTTTGATGTGTTACCGACTTTGTCACACCTTTGGATTCCTTTCTGTTAATTAGTCTATCAACAATTAATCAAATAGATAAAAAGAAGCCCGCGTTAATCAGGCTTATTCCCCAATTCTATGATTGGTTTGATTGAAAATAGATTATTTCCATCTTCGTAATATATTTTTCCCTTTCCCTCACTGTAATGATTGTCGTTGTATTTTTTTCCAAAAGTTTTTTTTTATTTTCTTTGGAACCAAATTCTGACTTTTTCCGTTTGAATACTGTTACCTAATTATTACGAAAATGAACACCACAGCAGAAAGTATTTGTGAACATCATAGCACAGAAACTATGGAGTCAAAATTCAGAAATGCAGATTATCATAAGTTTTTTCCCATGCCTTCCGTGTGTGTGTGCTTTGGGGGGACGCTCGACTTTACCAGCAAATACTTCTTGATAAGATCTAGAAATGGAGAAAAATAATCACATTAAAATGTCATTCGGAAAGAGTTTAACGCCTCATACTGTGGACAAAACCCCACACCCAAAAGTTCAAACCCCAAAGCCGAAATTTCATATTGTGGACAAATTCCCACAAGCAAAATTTCATATTGTGGACAAATCTCCACATCCAGAATTTCATATTGTGGACAAATTCCCACACCCAAAATTTCATATTGTGGACAAATCTCCACACCCAAAATTTCAAACTGTGAACAAAACCCCACACCCAAAATTTCAAACCCCAAGGCCGAAATTTCATATTGTGGACAAATTCCCACAAGCAAAATTTCATATTGTGGACAAATCTCCACACCCAAAATTTCATATTGTGGACAAATTCCCACACCCAAAATTTCATATTGTGGACAAATCTCCACACCCAAAATTTCATATTGTGGACAAATTCCCACACCCAAAATTTCATATTGTGGACATATCTCCACACCCAAAATTTCATATTGTGGACAAATTCCCACACCCAAAATTTCATATTGTGGACAAATCTCCACACCCAAAATTTCATATTGTGGACAAATTCCCACACCCAAAATTTCATACTGTTGACAAAACCTAACTCTCAAAATTTCTTAATGTGTACAAAACCCCACACCAAAAAGTTCATACTGTTGACAAAACCTAACTCTCAAAATTTCTTAATGTGTACAAAACCCCACACCCAAAATTTCATACTGTTGACAAAACCTAACTCTCAAAATTTCTTAATGTGTACAAAACCCCACACCCAATATTTCATACTGTTGACAAAACCCCACACCCAAAATTTTATACTGTGGACAAAACGCCGCAACCAAAATTTCTTATTGTGGACAAAACGCTACACCCAAAACTTCGTACTGTGCACAAAACACACTTGTAAGCATCCCAACTTAGTATTAAAAACGTTTTGTAAAGAAGATTTTCTTCCACATTTCAGTCGGAGTCTATGTAGCGGGTTCGACCCTCCCCGGCACCCTCTCAATATCCTTTCTGGCATTGTTTCTTACCAACTGAGTTGTGAATTTAAATGAGAGAGCAGCTGGAGACTCGGACATTATATTGTGGCATAATTATGAAGTACCAAATGGGTCAAAAGTCTATATAGAGCGTACACGCATAAAATATACGCGTCGACGCATATATTTTCAGCTGTTCGCGTAAATTTTATGCGTTAACGCATAAATATGCGCGTCGACGCATAACATTTACGCGGGCAGTTGAAAAAATATGCATCGACGCGTAAATTTTACGCGAGCAGGAGTACAAAATGTGAAACCGAGGCTGGCAAATGGGAGAGGCGGTTAGAAACCATTCCCTTTATACTATAAAATTGTTGGATGAAACGAAGGTTCTGATTGGTTAATAGATAAAATACGCGTCGACGCGTATATTTACGCGAACAGTTGAAAATTAACGCGTCGACGCATAAATTTTCAACTGCTCGCGTAAATCTTGTGTGTCGACGCGTAAACATACGCGTCGACGCATAAAATTTACGCGTCGACGCGTATATTTTATGCGTGCACTCTCTAAATAGACTTTTGACCCATTTGGTATGCCATAGTGGCAGTACTGGTGACAAAAGTACCAGGAATCCACGGTTAGGTGCTGCAAAGTTGCAAACGCTGCGATATGACCAAAGTAATTGATAGAGTT
This sequence comes from Fragum sueziense, assembly GCA_963680895.1. Classification (NCBI taxonomy): domain Eukaryota; kingdom Metazoa; phylum Mollusca; class Bivalvia; order Cardiida; family Cardiidae; genus Fragum; species Fragum sueziense. Next base: position 2,251,747 of record OY804602.1, on the reverse strand, counting down.
CAATAAATCAATCAATAAAGCGTTGGGCAACGGGTCGATCTTTTCCCATACAAGACCGGGTTTCGTGTCCCGAATAGAACGTTTTCGGAAAGAAATTGAGACAAAGAAGAAAAAATCTGCTAATCAGTATTTTCTCCTTTTGTCTGCTATATTTTACATAAATCCTATCTCTACCGGCACTTATTTTGTCGTCTGCACCAGCTTTCAAAACATGTCTGTCCGAGATATTATCGTTGGGTAACGGGTAAATAGGGCGGTATGAAGCACCACTTCATTTCGATTCTATTTTAATTAGTCCCCATTTAGCGACCCTTTCAATATTTATTTGAACTTAATTTTCACCGCCCACCCCACAGAAAGATATTCACTTAATCATTTCCTACATAAGACCGGGTTTTGGCGTCCCTTACAGAAAAGGATTGGGAAAATACTGATGCAAAAGGAGAAAATGCTGACAATCAGCATTTTTCACATTTTGCCTAAATATTTTTCGGGGCTTCATTTCACACAAATTCTATATTTATCATGGTCACGAATTTGTATTCTGCAAGACCTTTCAAAATTTTGCTATTTGGGAAAAGATTAACCATTTCCCATCCAATTCGCAGTTTTGACGTCCCTCCATCCAAGGTAGAAATATTAAAACATTGAGATGAAAGAAGAAATGTCTGTTCCGCTCTATACTTCTCTGATGCAAGATACACAGTTTATTTTCAAATTTTTACATTGCTGATTTTCCGTCTGCTGTTCTTCTAAATTGAATCAGTCTAAAATTCAGTCTTATAGGAAAGGAATAAGACACTCAAACTTGCATGCAACTCTATCAAATACCAATCGACCGATTTTATTTATAACATGCCCACTGTACGACAGGGATTGGACTCACGCGACATAACAATAACAGCAACTGTAACTGTTACTGTTATTGTAAAAATCTTCAATAATTCTGTTTATACGCGACTCTTTTGAAAGTGGTTTGAAGCAGAGAATGCAAGAGTAAAATGTTATTGGAAAGAATTTAATAACTTTTTACCGGTGCTGTTCAAACGACCGATCGTGCCCAACATTCCCTGATATTTTGACAATTTGTCTGTTTCAAACCATTTCGAATCGGTCTCGTAATAACATATTTATTGAAGATTTCTGGAGTTTTTCAATTTTATTCTGTTACGAGACTGCAGTTACGAGGTTTTCGAAGAAAAGCATCGAATTGATATTGTTGTTCTATAACGTGATTTCCCGACGTGCATTGGGTGACTCAGAATTTCCGATAATCTTTAATATCTTCTTTAATACTTGACCAATTTGAATTCGGTTTGAAGCAGAGAAGGTGGGAAAATGCCAGGAATAAACTGGACGTGTTGGATATTTGAAGAATCAACTGATAAAAAAGTTATTGAAGATAAACCAAAATTTTTGTTTATCTTCAATAACTTTTTTATCAGTTGAATTTTCAAAAATCAACCACGTTTGTCTAATGCGTGACGTATTTCCACATTCTCTGCTTCAAACCGAATTCAAATCGGTCCAGTAATTACAAAATTATTGAAGATTTTCTGAAAATATTGTATCACGTGATTATACACCGTGATATAGTTGACACTAGTTATCTTATTCAGTTCTTTCTAATGTTCTATACTGCTCTCATTTAGTTCCCTACAGCAATTAGTAGGTTACACGAGTAAAAAAGGACCTAGATCAGGGTCAGTGCATGTGCGGGCTAATCTGGATCCATCTTGGTATCAGATGCACCAAGGTCATTTTTCATCTCCAGTCCAGTGTAATTTTGATTATGTTTGTTCTTTCTGGTATCCAAGTTTAAGTCAGTATTGGAAGAATAGACTCCACTACCCAGAACAAATTAGTGCGTTTTGTCTTGGACTTGCGTAGTAGGTCTCATGTAGGAGCCGAACAATTAAAATTGCTTAAATTGTTACTAGTTAACAGACGAGTTGAACAATTAACTCTCTGTCATGTTCACAAAATTCATAAAGGTTTTGCTCCTGAGTACATGAGGGAACATTTTATAACCCTTAGTCATTGGGCGTTTAACAAGATCCAATGTAACTACTGCTTCTTCTTTTGACGGTGAAATTGCATTTAATGAATCTGACCGGTATGCTTTGCAAAAAGTAAAGACGTTTGGTAATAAAACATTTGCCTATCATGGTATATTCTCCTGGAACTGCCTGCCACAACAACTCAGAGACATTGAATCCACCAGTTCCTTTAAAACCGCCGTGAAAAATATCTTATGGACATATCTTAACAATCTTAATAATCCTTTAAACTTATATTCCATTAATATTAGTCAGACTATATTTCATACATTCATCATCCCTTTTCTTATGTTATTTTTTTTAACTTTTCAGTAAATCAGTATGATAAACATTACCTTATGAACTGTTAAAATGTGATACGATAGTATGTGATATTCAAATGTGAATTACTATTTATATTTTCATTCTTTTAAATTTGATTCCAAATCTTGTGTTAAATTATTTACTGTAAACATGGCTTTCTGTGCCATGCCTCCATTAGCTGGGACCACAAAGGAAATAAGAGGACTTAACTTCTTTCTTGTGTTATCCTTGGTAATGGAGCGCATAACATGGTTGTTACATTTTTTTCAAACTAATTATGTGCAATATTGATGTAATGTGTTTTTTACTATGCCATGTTTTGTACTCTTTTACCAAAATAAATTTATAAGCTAAATGTTATTTTTCGTTGCTTTTCGATGTTCGACGGTCAAGATTCTCCATTGGTCAGTATGTTTATGACCCATTCCCACATAATAACGCCACACAAGACAAGGGCTTTGGACAACATCGTGGAAAATGAAGAAACTGCTTCATTAAAAATAGAGATGTGCGTGTACAATCAACCACAGAAATATTGAGACAAAAGAAGAAGATGCTGTCTGTCAGCTTTTTTCTATCTGTTTGCCCCATTTTTTCCAAGCCTAAAATCTATTAAAGACGTCAAAACAAGATCTATTTTAGTCAGTCGACATATTAATCCATGTCATTCAATGCAAAATAAGAAACGGCGTAAATAATTGAATTATATATAATCAACAAAGACACTTTTTTAATAAACTGATTGTGTACGATGGCATAAATTCAGGTACAAAATCAAAGACAAAACGTTTCTATTTGTTTGAGGTACATAATTTTGCGATACAAATATATCAATAAATGTTTTTTCATACAGCTTCATTCATGTGATTTACGTTACTTTGTTTGGCTGTGGGTAGATTGTGCGTTTGGAATAGAATAACACCGATAAAATATGAACGGATAGTATGATCATATATTTATGATCATTATTATCATTATTATATCATATATAATGATCATATATTTTAATGTCTGTTTACTTTTATCTAATAAATGATTTTAAAAGCAATAAAAATCGGCGAAGCCAAGTTTTTATTGTTTTTAAAATGATTTGTTAGATTAAAGCAAACAATTCGGAGAAATACCATGTGATATCATATTCATAATCACGACAAATAACAAAATCAAATCAAAAATACCATCCAATAACTATTATTTGTTATGTCTCAGTTCTAAGTTGAATTTCGCTGATCACAAGCCACGTTTTCTGATCTTGATTCACGACTATAACAACACATTTGATAGGTCTAGGTTTGGTAAACGTAAGATCACAATCCCCGGAGAAATGTTCTGAGTGATCCGCCTCTACATTACAATCTTGATCCACGTTTAGATTGTGAGCGAGTCTGACTGCACCGTAATCTAGTTTGTCTGTATGTAGACGGGGGTGTCCTGTCTTTATAAACACGCCTGTAAGGTACGTTACTTCTTCTAACTTAATTTCTATGTAATCTCCGTTTTTAGGATCTTTAGCCCAGAAAAACGTGGAATCCAATAAATACGCGTTTTCTGCTTTGTAGTCCTTATACACGTCTAATGTCGTTGTGATTTTGGCTTTTGGGTTTGGATGTGTGAAACTCTTTGGATATAATTTTGATTTGTGTTTTGATTGTTTTGAATAATCCACATCCTTTATTATTCTATACATATCTCTATGACGTCTGCTATCCTTGAAACGTTTGTCAGTCAATTTTTGAGTTTTATTTTCTAACGAGGAAACCTTTCCTATATGTTGGAACAAGGACACAGTACTCCGTATATCTTTAGGTTGCACCATCACACGTTTTAGATGATTAATTAACATATCACATGGCTGTTCCTCCTTAAACATCAACAAATAGTCTTTTATAATGGAAAGATGACGCGAATGAAACATTTTACCTATAAAACCAAGAGTACTAAACTCAATAGCAAACCAAGAGATGTTTTTGGCGTCTTGTCGCCCGACAAATCTCTTGATATCGTTCATAAAGTCACTGGCCACTAACACATCATCCTCGATTTGTATGTAAAACTTGGAGATATTACGACAATGGTAGAACAGATGTGCAAAGTCTACGTTTTGTTTTGTCCGCCATCGTACTCGTTCTAAATTGTCACCAAAGTTTCTCTTTGTTATTTCACTGGAAATAAAAGATGCACAGTATCATTTAACGAATCTGCTCATTTCGGTAATCACAAAGATTTTAAAGTGACATTTCACATTTATTTCATTTTTTAAAAGTATCTTTTGATGCAAAGATTGTTTATTCTAATGCATAGAAATGTTATCAGTTTATTGAATTTGTTATTTATAAGCGAAAAATACGCCTTTGAAGTTGAGACAGAAATGACAAATTCTATATAAATATGAACTGTTGTCCACAACAATTTGTTTAATTTTAGCACAAAAAATATATTTCTCGTAAACGGTTCAATACTTTGACTTGAAATTTTCAGAATTTTCATTGGAAAAGATGCTCTTTCAGAGAGAATAAAAGTAAATTTGTGTAAAAATAATTGTGAAATGTCACTTTAATGACACAATGGGTTCCTTTTTACTTACGAAAATTTTAATGTCAATTATGTAACAAGACATGTGATGGAACGAGAAAAAACATATGTCTTAGGCATTACTTGTGACAAGCAATGTCTTTAATTAGACTATCTCTCTTATGAACAACTCAAGAGCATTTCTTGTTGTATTCAATCTCGGATAAAGTAGATACAAGTATAAAATATACTGACATGCAAAAGAAAGAGTGCAATTAGGTTATTTCATCTAAGACCCCCCCCCCCCCCCCCCCCCCCCCCCGCACACAACAGCCTCTGGAAGTCGTCCTTGGAGTCTTAAAACGCCACTCAAACGTTTAGTATTTGTTTTTTTTGGTAACAATACTCTCAATCCCAATTTTGGTAACAATACTCTCGAACCCAAAGCGTTTTAGTAACGATACTCTCGAACCCAAAGCATGACGTGCATACGAAATCAACAATGAAACGGGGAACGATTGACTGTAAATCTAACAAAATAACCATCTTACCGGCTATTAACGAATACATTCAATTTCATAGTTTTTGTTCCACTTAAAACTTCGCCTTATCGCTGCATATTGAATGCACGCGCTCTTTATCGCTGTGACGCAACGTCAACTACTGGTACTCATTCAGAAAATACACCGTGCGTGGTGAATTAGTATCGATAACAGCTCCTATATTAGAAAATACCACTTTGTGTTATATATCAAAATGAAGCTTGTAGAATAAGGATTCACATGATATATTAATAAAACGCGAGTGCTTTGTTCCTAGCATTTCCGAGCAATCAGAATTTGTAAAACAACGTTATTTCACAATGTCCCCGCGTAACAACGCGTTGCATTTTCTCGTACAAAACATTGATTTATTTCAACGCGGATAGCAGCAAACGTCAGATTTTCATGCAGACAGTTGCGATGACTCTTCGCGTTACAGTCGTTGTTATTTTTTGAGGTAGAAAGCTTTTGTTGTAAAGTTATAGAGTTTTCGAGAAAAGCGCTAAATGTGTCCCCTTTAGTAAAACAGAATTTATTAAATCGAGAGAAATACAAAAATTCGCTTTGAAAAATGCAGCCATCAGAAATTTATTCTCGGAACTTATTTGTAAGTATTTTTTCTATCGAAAGGTAAAATGAAAATTGATGCTTATGAGCGAGGTAAAATAAAGTTTTGAATGACACGGATAATTTTGACAATGTCCGCCGACGTTCATTTTCAGTTTTAACTTCGCATTGAGAATTTTCTTTTGTGACTGTTGTGGTTTATCGACGGAGAATTTCTTTGAAAATACATCCCTAAATGCATATTTCTATATGCTATCATATAATGTGTAGTACTTGCAATACTGTTAAAGTAACAAATAATAAGCGTATTCGAAAAAGTTATGACAAAAATGTCCGCATGCGAAAATCGCAACGTTTTGAAAATGTAAAATTACGTTTAACTAAGAATTCCGACTTGAATAAATTTGTTGATGAAATTCCGATTCAGATCACCTAAATGTAAATTTAATTTCCAGTTAATGTGTAGAATTTCGCATCATTCGATACATAACTCATTTCACAATTAAAGAATACCTGTGTCGCATTGTGTAAGAAAAATGACGTAAAAAGCCGTAAAATGGAGTAAATTTTAGTAAATTTCCGAGTTTTAACTAGAAAATTTAAATCAAATCCTGCATATTTTTTTCTATGATTGTTATATAGAATGTGAGTAAATTTATCATTAAATATCTAGTTAAAATGTTAAGATGTGTCGGCTAGATACGCTTTCAAAATATCAAAAACACTGTGTCGAAAGCGATTTCGAAAACACAACGATTTTCCGACGTAACGTTATATTATGACGTTGCACGTTCACTTTCATGTTCGTCTATTCAAGTCGTTTCTTTATAAATTTACATTTCCCCGCATTAAAATATTTATATTTGTCCGATTTCAAAATTCGTGCAATTGACAAAATTAGTGATAAAACCAACAAGCAAACAAAAACAAACAATACGCTCTTTAAAATGATATAACACATTAAATAGGTGAAAACAACTATGATAACCATTATCTCCTTTTCTCTCAAAGTTTTTCAAAAAAAATATGATGAACGGGCACCTTAAAATGCATAGTCAGAAAAAGTGAGAACACATTTTAGTCATCCGAAGATTTTTGAATTTGGATCAGACTGAAATATTGTTGGTATTGTTTACTTTTGCTATCATGTTAGTCTACATATAATCATGATCTTTATAATACCGATAATTCTGAATGAAATACGTCAGTCACCTGTTTTTGTTTTTGTTTTTTTTTGTTTTTTGTTTTTTTGTTGTTGGTTTTTTTTTTTCATTCATTTCCTGATTAACCCAGTCACAACTACTGAAAACTACGTGTAATTTCAGCTTTTGGAGCGGTATTTAGAATGAATATTGAAATGGAATACCGGTAACATGATAATCATTAGAATTTCTGTGGAGTTTCGGTACGATGTTATACCATTGAATGCACGTTTGTCATCATTGTTTTCTCCGCATATTTAGGGAGTCCCGTTTTGATAATGTCGATTTATGACTGTTTCTAGTAACAAATCTCATGTATACAATGTTGATTTCCCATAAACCCATTTTTGCCTCCTGAAGTGTGTTCTGCGGGTACAGACTATTTACATACGTGAAAGGACCTAACTAGTTACAAGGCAATATTGTACGATGCTATATCTGTAGAAATTATTTGTCAACGCATCATGTTGATATTTTGCAATCTTAATAACAAATGGTTAAGATTTATCACGAAACCGAATAAGTTTTGACATTCAGTCACAATTTTGAAATACAGAATTATTCCGCGAATTTAACAAACAACCCTCGTACATTTATTTAAAGCAAAATAATATGATAGATCTTTGTGGTGGATCTATCTAAATTTACAAAAATGTATGTATCAACTACGCAATGGTTTACATCTGACTGAAAATAATATTAACAGACGTTGCTGTAAATCCAAAAAAAAAAAAACAACAACAGAGGATGAAAAGTAAACAATGCAGACTCGCTGCATTGTGTTTGTTTTTTTGCGTTTCACACTTGTCCAGTTATTCAATATAAACTCAATGTCTGAAGTACCATCTGCTTCTATGGAACAATACAGAGCCGCGTTCTTTAGAGCGAGATTTTTTTAAGATTTCTTAAGATGTTTTTGATAAAGCGTTTTTAAGACCGAGACTTTGACTGAGCTGTTCCGAATGCTCCATATTTATACAAATGACGTCATCATGACGTCATTTGTATAAAGTATGGAGGATTCGGAACACAGTGGTTTATAAATTATGGAGCGTTCGGAACCGAGGGGTTCCGCATGAAGTATAGAGTAATGGCTCCTCCCATTGAGCGTCTTAAAAATCTTGCTTTAAAGAACGCTTTATCCTAAAATATCTTAAGAAATCTCAATAAATCTCACTCTAAAGAACGCACCTCTGGCATTCTATACCGCATGGATCTGACGTATGGCAAATCAATTTACTGAAATGGTAGCAAAACCATAAAACCCAATAAACAAAATGCTGAAAGTCAGCAACGTTTATTTGTCACCAACTGTTATTTACACAAAAAGCAAGCATATGTTAAATCTAAAACAACATACAGTAAAACCATTCCTGTAAATTTTGATACCACACACCATATTATTCTGCTCAAATAAGTATACATACACATTTTTCTGTAAGCAAATGTACACTTTCTTTTGCATGTCAATATATTTGCCATTAATTTTCTTACCTAAAGTTAGGATAGATATGTGGCAATGGTTGTATGACTTGGAGTAAAGTATTTTCTATCTCCTTTTGAAAACGTCGATCCAGATCGGCCAGTGTGTTGTTGACCCAGACCTCATCCTGTGAGCCGAGGTACAAGACAACCACCACCTCGTCTGTCTGTTTGTCCGTCAGTCTGCTAAACAAACTCTCGAGGGTATCAACAAGATAGGAGGCCCCCACACGGGGTACGCTGCTCAAACCTATGGTTAGGAAACCTGAAATAGCGATGAATTTTGCGCTAAAAATAGACTTCTATAAATAGTAACAAGATGGCGATAAGGTCATCTTTTATTACAAACAAACCGACGCACATGCTGCTACTGGTGATCCACATCTCATCCTGTGAGCCGACGAGACAACAACAACAACGACCGTCTGTTTGTCCGTCAGTCTGCTAAACAAACGCTCGAGGGTATCAACAAGATAAGAGGCCACCACACGAGGTACGCTGCTTAAACCAATGATTAGGAAACCTGAAATTGAAAATGCGTTAACTTTTTCCTGAACGACTTAACGACGTTTAGGGTGTTCAAATCATAACCTATTTTGTCATTTTCAGAAGCTTTAACACAGGAACAGTCCCAATTTTTGCTGTTTGGGAAATGGTTAAAGCTGCAATACGAGCAATTTCTATCATTTTCTCACTTTATTTCAATGGCTATAAATGTATGTATTTCTAAAATATTTCATGTGACTTTTTAAGTAACCATTGACGATAATGGAACATCATTTCACTTCGACTGTAGCAGAAATTCGACTTATTCGAGTTCGAAATAATGAATATGAACCGTACCTTGTTTGAACCTGTATCTCCCTCGAAGTATTTTAATGGAAGCTTGTGGCTGCTGTATAGGCACGTATACGGGTATGAACTTAGGGGTCATTTCAATGTGGGTGGTTTTGGGAGTTTTCGTTTCTTTCGTTTCTTCTTTGATTACTGATCTTTCCTGGAAATACAGAAAAAATACATAGGCCTAATTGTGATACGTCAGGCTAAACGAGACCTCCAGGAAAGTCCATTACTCAAAATTTCGAGGAACAGGTCAGACCTGATGAGGTTAACAAGCCCTGCGTTCAGTAAGACAAAACGTTAGCTAACGTTAGCAACAGCCGCAACTTCTTTGACACAAAATTGACAGAATTGACCGAGCATTCCGAATGAAACGGCTAACGTTTTGTCTTACTGAACGCAGCCCAGATGTCGTATATATAAAACAAACTTTTTAGTAATAGAAAAATAGGGAAAAGATCAGAATTCATAGAATTAGCTTAGAATGAAAAGTTTCGATCCTAGTCGTTCTGCGCGGACTGACTAGGGTCAATGCTTTTTCCCATTTCCCAGAAGGTTCCTTTTAGTGTTACGAGTCATTATGCTAGAATTTGATCTTTAAAAAGTATATATTTATTGTCACAGTAAATAAACCATTTTCCATACAAAACTTTTCCTTTTGAGGTATCTGATAGAATTATGCTTTAATTATCAACAATTTATTTCAATATTTTGCCTCAATTTTTCAGAGAATGTCCAAGATGAGCAGACTGTTTTTGACCTTGACTGGAGCAGACGGTTTATCCAATCCAAAATAATGACACTTTTTAAGGCTCTCTACAAGATATAAGCTTTGGAAACATTGTGGAAAATGAAAAAATTACTTGTAACAAGCAAATTCTTCATTTTCCACAATGTTTTCTACCCTGAAAGACTAAAACATGTAAAATTGGATTTATTTGAAATTGTTGCCTGCAACAATTTTGAGTTTGGGACAGTCTAGTACGTAGTTTGCCGTTTGGGAAAGGGTTAAATATTCCGTGACTGTACATAATTACCAGCGTCAGGTAGGTCATCTTTAGATCACGTTTAACGACTGACTATCGTTAATTATTAATGCTAGAAGTCAGTGATAAAACAATTCGTAAATAATTCTGGCTTTAGCTTTCCTATAGTGCGGTCATGATATTATGACACATGTTTACAAACTTTACCCATGTAAACAATGCAATACCGGACTCCAAACTACCGTAATCACGGGGAATAATCACGTGATACAATATTTTCAGAAAATCTTCAATAATTTTGTAAATACTGGACCGATTTGAATTCGGTTTAAGGACAGATCCTCCAGTTGTTACTGCGCAACTTACTGCGCATATCCTAAATAACGAAATAAAGCTGTTTCAGTAATTGGACTTTTTCAGCAAATGTATTTCTTACATTTAGTTAATGTTTGTTTTGATAAATGACAAGTCCCTTTTCGGTTATTTCAATTTTCTCTGTTTGGTCAATAAAAGTGAAATAGTACTCGGATGGTACATTTCGCTTTCTGTTGCGCGTTCAAAATGTGGCGTTAGCGATAGGAAATGGAGCAACAAAAGCAACGTGGTGTCTTTATGAGATAGTCCGCTTCAGATGGACACAAAAGATGACACGTTTTATTATCTAAAGCTGGTAATAAGGAAGAAAATGGATAAAAGTAGTGAAACAATTTCGGACAGAGCTGTAAAAAGTAAGCCAAATTTTACTTATAACTAAGAAAAACGCTTGGTTTGATATATTTTTTCTTTTTTGGTTTTTGTAGGTATGACCAAGCACTACGTCTATACCAAAAAAGAAAAAATTCTTACCGCTGGAATTTTTTTTATTATCAGAAACGTTGAGAAAAAAGAGCAATTTCAGCTACTTTTGAAAGAATGTTTTACTAAAAATTTCAAAATCATCACTAAATTTTCCCAAATTGATACTCATTTAGACAGAATAAAACATATTGAACACAATAAATACTTATTTATGTAATCCTAGTCATTTCGAACACCTTTTTTGCGGGTATTTAAGTGACACCTCATTTTTGCAATTTTAGACAAGAGTAGTCTCCCTTGAAATTCAATAACTTTTTAATTCGCTTGGTGACCTATAGTTTGTAAGTCATTTTTTACTTCTCATATATTTTAATATCAGTACAGAAAAAATAAAAAAAATCTTACCGTAGGAAATAAATGGAGGATCTGTCCTTAAAGCAGAGAATGTGGACACACGTCACGCATTAGATGGACGTAGTTTATTTTTGAAAAATCAACTGATAAAAAAGTTATTGAAAATAAACCAAAATTTTGGTTTATCTTCAATAACTTTTTTTATCAATTGATTTTTCAAAAATCAAACACGTCCAGCTTATTCTTGGCATTTTCCCACGTTCTCTGCTTTAAACCGAATCGGTCAAGTATTAAAAAAGATATTGAAGATTATAAGAAATTCTGAGTCACGTGATTATACACCGTGGTAATGTACATGCCATGGTTCAAATCTTGCAGGTGTCGCACTGCCACATAGAGTGTAAAATTGTATTGGAAACTCAGAACGATTTGTTCTTGTTTACATTGGTAAAAATTGTAAACATCTGTCATAACATCGTGACTGTTTTGAGAAACTATAGTTGTCGCCACATCGTATGGCACAATGTTTATATTTTGTTCAAATGTAATTGAACGTTAAAGGGACATTTCATTCCAATTTCAATTTTTTAAAGTATGTCTTGATGCCAAGATTGGTTATTCTAATGAGTATAAATAACATTAGGTTTTTTTAAGTTGTTGCCGATAAGCGAGAAACACGCATTTAAAGTCGAGACATAATCGATAAATTGCATATAAATCCGAACTGTTGTCCACAACAATTTGTTCAATTTTAACACAAAAATATAAATTTCTCGTAAACGGCGCAATATTTTGGCTTGAAATTTTCAGAATTTTCATAAGGAAATATGCTCTTTCAGATAAAAATAAAAGTAAAATATATGACAAAAAAATCTGAAATGTCACTTTAAAGAAAACATAAACACGTGTCATACGATGTGGCGACAACTGTAGGCAATTTAGAGCAAAGAAAAAGTGCTGATTACCAGCATTTTCTAATTTTCGTCGATCATTGTATTGAAACATCCTTTTACTATTGGTGATTATTGTTATCATAATTACTTTTTGTCTAACATCGGTTGGGAAGCACGTTTTTTTTTAACATAGGCCTAGGTCACGTGATGAATCCTGCTTCCTGGAAACAGCAACTGTAGGCCAAGGTAGACTCGCGCGAGTGCGTTGGTCATTCAACAGTTCACTTTGTAACCAGAATTTCTCCCATTTCCTTCTATAATTTCTTTTTATGATTTACATGTTTTCTTCACACTTTAAGTTCTGTATCTTTTGCAACACATTTTATATTGAACCAGTCTAAAATGCATTCGTTCGTTAAAGAGTAAAGCCTCTCTTACAACCGGTCGTACGTGCTCCTGCGTGCGGTCTGCGTGCTGTCTGCGTCTAAATCGTACGTTTAGTCGTGCGATGCACGCACGTGCAACGTACGATTTTGGTGGACGCAACCACGACGCAGAAGGCACGCAGCAAAGAATTGACCGGACAATTCTTTATGCGCTCTTACAACCCGTCGTGCGTCTTTATAAATCGTGCGATTTTGCAGCGTTTTAAAACGTACGATTTAAAAAGACGCACGACGGGTTGTAAGAGAGGCTTAAGAGTGGAATAAGTAAAGCCTCTCTCACAACCGGTCGTACGTGCTCCTGCATGCGGTCTGCGTGCTGTCTGCGTCTAAAACGTACGTTTAGTCGTGCGATGCACGCACGTGCAACGTACGATTTTGGTGGACGCAACCACGACGCAGACTGCACGCAGCAAAGAATTGACCGGACAATTTTTTGAGGCGCTCTTACAACCCGTCGTGCGTCTTTATAAATCGTGCGATTTTGCAGAGTTTTAAAACGTACGATTTAAAAAGACGCACGACGGGTTGTAAGATGGGCTTAATACATGTATGTAAGAAATGATTTGACTGTACCTCTATAGCTACCGTGGTGGATGGTCGATACATCAGTCGATCAGAACTGGCGCCCGAAACTGCAAGTAATCAATTATTTACAAGTGTTATCTTAATCATTGTGACTTTGTTGATGTTGATCGATTACTTCCCTTTAATTAGGATAATTAAGATCCCTTTATAAATCAGAAAATAGAATCAAGGTCAAGGTTAGTTCATGTGATTCTTATGAACACATTTAGAATAACGAATAACACAATACGAGCATCAATTATTTACGTTTTCTGTCTTATCATAGCTACTTTGTAGATACTGGTCGGTAATTAACTCCCATTATTTGTGTAATTAGGTCCCTTTAAAAACCAGAAAAATGTTCCACAAGGTTGAAAGAATGAAATGCCCAGCACTTTCGCCATTAGATATCAACTGCCGTAGGTTCCCTTCTCATTGATTGATTTTTAAAGTGAATGAATGAAAGATTGATAAAATGATAAATTTGGATTTAACTCTCTTTCAACTGCTATGGTCATATCGAGACGACCGGGGCACCTTACCATGGATTCCTGTCGTACCTCATACCATTACTACCACAACATCCTCACCGAGCCTCCAGCTACTCGCCCACAAAGGTAAACGGTTATCAAACCGTTTGGGGAGACATTTCATATGAAAGGATAGGCCCTATTTGCCGCGACCGAGGATCGAACCTGGGACCTTATGAATGAGAACTCGTGTATTTTATCTAGATGGATTGTGTCTTGTCTTAGTGTCTTCGGACGTTCCTTTGAACGCATTTATTTTATATCGATTTGGGAAGCAAGTTTCTTCAACTTATTTTTATCAACAGTTTTGTCCCGCCTAAAGGCTTGGTCACATACAAGTCCTACCATGCCCAAAGATATGCTTCACAGTTGACGGGCTTTTTTTCTTTCTTTCTTTCCCTTTTTTTTTGATGCGATGTGGACCCGGAGTTGTGTTTCTATGTGACCAGGCCTTAACCCATTACCACAAATGATTCCTTTCGACTCCCCACAAGATAATGGCCATGGAAAACATCGTGGAAAATGAAGAAATTGCTTGTGACAAGCAATTTCTTCATCTCCCACAATGTTTTCCATCCAAAAAGACCTAAAAATTAAACATTCCATTCTCTTGAAATTGTTGTCTGTAGACCCTTTCAATTTGAACACCCCAAAATTTTGTCGTTTGGTAATGGGTTAATATAGTGTTGTTTAACTTACGGATAAACATGCCATATGTGTACATCTGTATAACAACGTAGACGCAGATCGCCAGGCCAAAATACCTCACATGCCGTCTGGGCATTTCTGTTTACCCACACAAACTGAAATAAAGAGTTTTTAAAGAATTCAAATAACTGATCATGCGAACCCACATAAGGCACAGATTCTCGGCGACAAAATGTTAGGCTTGTCCAAAACGAAATGAGTCATAGACGACCAAAACAAGCGTTACATTATGTATTAATATTGTATAATTATTTTAGTATGGAAGGTATTGAAGTAAAAGGAGAAATAATGGGTTTCGCCATTTACTTCTTTTTGACAATGTTTTGATGAGAGGCGTAAAACAGGTCTTGTTTGGGAAAGGGCTTTTTATGTTGTTAGAAATTCGGGGATTTGACAAAGGCAACTCCATCCCCCGATATCATTAGCCAGGGTTTAATTTTACAAATGTTGCTTAGACCTAACCATTTCCCAAACAAGACCTGTACTAGAAAAGGCTGGGGGAATATTGAGGCTAATGAAGAAAACACTGATCAGATTTTTCGCCTTTTTTCTTAATATTTTTTTGCCATTTCATTTTTCCGATTGCAGCAGCTTTCTAATGGGATTACCCTAGAATATTTGGAAAGGGTCCAACTTTGAAACGTTGGAAATGTGCAAAAACGTGACACCACAAAGTGTGATTTCTCGATACCAGTATCATGATTACAACACCACATGATCGAGTGCGAGTTTATGATATGATGAGGAAATGATTGTTTCCAGCAAGAGCGGATCCACTGGGCATATCAGCCACCATAACCGGGCATTGATCTGGTTTTGAAGGTTTCGATTTTGTAAGTTAACACCCATGCGGAAAAGTGCATTTAAGTTCAAGAAATGTTGTAGAACGTTCTAGAACAGTTCTAGAACTAGAAATGCGTTCTTGAACTTTTTTCGCAGGGGATATAACCAGACGACAACATTTAAATAGAAATGTCGAAAGTCGAAGTAATCTTTCGGACGAGACTTTTAATCGAGGTTCGTCCCTTTGATTATATAATCAGATTTGCTTGTAAAACGGTTAGCTGGATTTGTTGCTCCTTATAAAATTCTTCCAAAACTATCAAGGCAAAGTAAGAAAAAGTTGATATTTAGCATGTTTCCCAATTACTTCCTGTATTTTGTTGTACATAAGTCACACATTGACCAGAATCAAATTTATCACCTGCAGCCTTAATACTGGATATATATAGTCTATCTTTGTCGTTCGTAAAAGATTTAAAGTGACATTTCACACTTATTTTTACATAATTTTTACTTTTATTCTATCTGAAAGAGCATCTTTTCTTATGAAAATTCTGAAAACTTCAAGTCAAAATATCGAACCGTTTATTAAACAAATTGTTGTGGACAACAGTTCAGATTTATATAGAATTTGTCACTTCTGTCTCAACTTGGCGTATTTTTCGCTTATAGATAACAAATTCAAAAAAAAAAAAAACTGATAGCATTTCTACGCATTAGAATAAGCAGTCTTTGCATCAAGACATACTTTTAAAAAATGAAATAGATGTGAAATGACACTTTAAAGGATCAAATTGTTTAACATGGATGGTCCTTATTGTAAACCGTAGGTGAATGACTGATTTATCAATCATAGATGAACTATCTATGGAATAATTAATCAGAATTCATCCGAGGTAGTGGGTTAATCCTTTCCCAGAATTTTCGGGTAGTCATATTCAAAGTTGCCGCAGATGACAAAATGGGTGGTAATTAATTAAGGTTGGATTGTGCACAACACAGCTCAGAAAATATTGAGGTAAAAGGAGAAAATGCTGTTTATCAGCATTTTCTTCTTTTGTCTCAATTTTTTTCCAATCCGTTCTTGTTCAGAGACGCCAAAACCAGGTTTTGTTTGGGAAAGGGTTTAACCCATTACCACACAATGACTCCCTATAAGATAATGACTTTTAAAAACATTGTGGAAAATTAAGAAATTGCTTGTGACAAGCAATTTCTTCATTTCCCACAATGTTTTTAACCCCAAAAGACCAACAAATATTAAATTCCATGCAATTGAAATTATCGTCTGCAACACCTTTGAAATTGGACAAGTCTAAAATTGCGTTGTTTGGTAATGGGTTAACAGAACTCATCTAGGGTAGTGGATAAAAGCAATATTTGTAATTATTCATTTTCGATAAATTACCGGTGTTGTTATAAAACCTCGTAACTACATCTCCAGTCAAGCTATAGTTGTGACGATTTAGATTTACACCGACGAAATGCTATTACTTGTCCGAAATTATATCACGATTTACTTGGTAAAATTGATCCCTGTCGTAAACGATAATCGGATGGGGAATCATACGATACGACCTTTTATATATTTTCAATAGTTCTGTTAATATATGACCGATTCTAAGACACAATATCTGAAGCAAGGAAGGTGGAAAATGCCAGGGACTTGCTGAATGTGAAGGGTTTTTTTATAATCAGCTCAAAAACATATTGACGACCAACTGTCTATAACTTAGATTTGGTAACTTTGAAAAGATCTACCACATACAGATATTGCTTGACATTTTTGCACCTTCTCTGCTTCAACACGGTGTATAATCACGTGACTCAGAAGTTCCGATAATCTTCAATATCTTTTTTAATACTTGACCAATTTGAATTCCGATTGAAGCAGAGATGGAAAAATGCCAGAAATAAGCTGGGCGTGTTTGATTTTTGAAAAATCAACCGATAAAAAGGTTATTGAAGATAAACCAAAATTTTGGTTTATCTTCAATAACTTTTTTATCAGTTGATTTTTCAAAAATCAACCACGCCCATGTAATGCGTGACGTCTGTCCACATTCTCTGTTTCAACCCGAATTCAAATCGGTCCAGTATTTACAAAATTATTGAAGATTTTCTGAAAATATTGTATCACATGATTATCCACCGTGTTCAAACCCAATTCAAATTGACCAAGTATTGTGGAACTCAGGATGTACCTCGATATACCCAAAGTTCGATACATTCGATTTTCGTACAATTTTGGGTTAACCCTTTCCCAAACGGCAAAATTTTAGGGTGATCGGATCAGTGATCCAATTAAAAAATTATCACAATGACAAAATAGAACTTTTTAAGATAGAGTGTTTGTAAAATATTGAATAGAAAATATTGCAAGAGACAAAAGGAGAAACTGCTGGTTATCAGCAGTTTCTTCTTTTGTTTCAATGTTTTCCCATCCCATTCTATTAAGGACGTCAAAACCAGGTCTTGTTTGGGAAAGGGTTAAATGATATTTGTATAATGACCAATATCAATTTCTCCTTTGTTTAATAATTTAGTGTTTTTCAGTTACTAGTACTTGTAATCGGTTATAGTAGAAACATTGAAAACAAAGGAGAGAAATTGCAGTGCCAGTCTTATAAAAGCGGATGTTGTTATCTTGTAGCACAGTTCTTCATTATACTGTATATTACAACTACATATATTAGAGGAAAGACTGATCAACTAATACATAATTGAGCCAGGATCTGGAAAAACGTCCCTTAAGGCTTTTGAGCCCAACATAGATCCCGATCAGCCTGTGTATACGCACAGTCTGATCAGGATCCATGTTGTTCTCTAATAGCTTCATCGTGACCTGTAGTAATTTAACTTAAAGAGAGCAGCATGGATGCATTTGGGACTGCATTTGACAACAGGCTGATCTTCAAACTCAATTTTTAAAAAATGTTATAAGGGACGTTTTTCCAGATCCTGGCTCATATACAAATGAGATTGGCTCTGGAAAAAATGTCCCTTACACCTAGGCTACGGCATATGAGACAAACATGGTTAGCATGTACACACGTCCAGTCTGATCTAGATCCAAGGGCGGATCCAGGATTTTTTACGGGGGGGGGGGTTCAAACTCAAAATATGGCTTAAAATGTAATATAATATGTAACGTTACACTAACTTTATATAGTCAAAATTTAGTTTTCGGCCAATGCCAAAGGGGGGGGGGGGTCCGGATCCCTCTGACCCTGCCTCTAGATCCGCCCATGAGATCCATATCAATCACATACAGATTCTTCATTATCTGCATCAAATGTTAGTAAGCAGTATGAATCCTTTGTCCCGTGTGTCTCCGACTCAACAAGCGTGTAAAATTTTGATGTTTGTGTGAGGGATATTAAAGCAAAAATGTTATTGTTTCTAAACAATCCAAGATGTCGCTCCTTCGCGTTTGAATGTATCAAATGGCTCTATATCCTAAGATATTTAGTGTCAAAATTCTAAGTATACAACATCCATTTTGTCGACTTTTTCGTTTTTCAAATGTTGGAACAGAAAAAAGATAGAGGAAAAAAAGAAAAAGAAAAGAATAATAAATTTCCACAAAATATAATATAAAAAGACATACTTACCCACTAACCGAGATTTTTTGTTACTCCAGTACCAAAATGACCTCCTATGTTTCTGAGATAAAAGTTTGGTGTTTCTGTTATAACCACAGTGGCAGCTGCCATACAACACGTAATGTTGTTTAACATATGTTAGTTTCACTACCCAATATTGAATAAAGGTAGCCTACATGTGCCTCGTCAAGCTAAAACAGGCCTTATGGAAATCCAATATAGCTCCACTTTTCAACAAAAACGTCGTAACTGCAGTTTAATTCTAGCTTCAGCTACGAGTTTTTGTTGAAAAGCAGCGATAGTAGTTGTGGTACGCGAAAACGTGTTTTTTTCTTATGAAAGCGATAAAGTAGGCCTATTTGTGCAAAATGTTACTACAGAATGATGTAAATAAACTTGACAACAAAACATGAAGAAATAAAAAAGATCACAAGCCTATAAGCCTCCATGAAAGTATCGGCTCTATTGAGACTGTGACAACTGCGCAGGCTGACTATGTTCGATACTTCGCACTTTCACCAGGTTACAATAATATTTTGACCAGAAGTGACATATTGATTGTCATTTAAGCAATAACAACCCTATGGGTACAGAATATAGTGGAGTGACTTTCGCTGAAAAAGTGGCCTATTTCATGGGGTAGGTGGTCACAAGAGTACCACATTTTCTAACCTATACCAAAATGTTTGTCATATCCTGAAGTTTATAAAACGGTCAATATCAAGTCTTGGATGTTGGTACGAGCTGAGAAATCCAAGGTGGCGTCCAAGATGGCCGCCTGAATTGAAAACAAGGGGTTGTTGTATATGATTGCCTGTACTGATTTAATGTATATCTATACATCATACAAACTAGGTTCAATATCATATACTAGGTTTGAACTTTCTCGTGATACATTTTACAATGGTCATAATGTCAAGGTCAAGGTCAAATTCAAGGCCAAATGTGAAAAATAGTGAAAAAATACATCATCTACCAGTTTTCTTTTCTCATTACTCAAAAGTTTGCATAAAAAGCCAGGAATGTTATATACCAAAATAAACTACAATATATAGGCTTTGATAATTTAACATAAAGGTTAAGATATCTTGTGTTTCCATAGAGATATTCAAGATGGCGTCTATAGACCCCTAGTGAAAAATAATGGAAAACTGTATTTTACCAGTTTTCCCATAATTTTGATATACATAATGGTCATTAAAATTAATGTCAAAGTGTTACTTTAATTTTTATATATGAGCACAATGCTCATATTCTAGATAAAGCTGTCATGTAAGACTAGAAAATATTCTTATTTGTTGCAAAATCCAAGATGGCGTCCAATATGGCCGCCACAATGAAAACCAAATGGGCTGTCTTATACGATTGTTTGTACTGACTTAATGTATATTTGTATATCAAATAAAGCAGATTTTATTTCATGCAGTGTGTTTGATCTTTTTTATGATACATTTTTAAAATGCTTTCAATGTCAATGTCAAGGTCAAATTCAAGGTCAGACGTGAAAAATAGTGAATATATCTGTTATTTTACGTATTTTTTTGTTATTGTACACAAACTTTTGAATACAAAGCTATATACTAAAATAAACAATGATGTATGAACTTCAATAACTTGATATTAAGATTTGGATGTGTTGCATTGTCATGGAGATTTTAAAATGATGTGTACAAACACCTTGTGGGATACCTTGAGAGAATAATAAAAAAAAATTGTTTTTATCATGTTTCAAATTTGATTTGTGTTATGGTAATTTAAAAAAATGTCAAAGTCGTTCATCTTAATATTCTAAATTGGCACAAACCTCATTTTCTATACAAAGCTATCTGAAGTATCACCATAATATTATTCGATATAGAATTGAATATGCCATGCAAAATGATAAAAAACTTCTAAATTTTAGGTTGACGGTAGCCTTTTGAGCTGTGAAATGTCAGAATTCGACAACAGAAAATATGTAGAATAAAATAAGTGCTTTAAATACAGTATAAATGCAATTTATTTCTTCATTTTAAAAAAAATGAGACACAGTTCATTTCAACAAAAATCAAAATGACGATACATCTTTAGTGGCTATCTCACACAATACACTGTATACAGAGTGTCCCAATAAAAACGGAACCCATTTTTGAAAGTGAATTGCTCATGTATAAAGTCATATGTCTCCACCAAATTTAAATATGCAATAGAAACGACAGTTTTCTATCAGCAGTTAAAATTTGGTTGAAAAATGTTTATTAGTTTTGAAAATATTGGCATTTAAATGAATGCACCCGGAAAACCATTTTAACACGATATCGATCTTTCCGTTCGCAGCGCGCGCCTACGCTTGACTCTTCGCAATTGTTTAATAGGCCTACAATACAAAAGTGATATTGAAACATTTTACTTACAATATGCATATTCGTTTCATTTTTACCGCTAACAAATAAACTGTTAAAGTAGAGCTGCGGTGTAATGAATACAAACAAAATATCAAAGTGTATCAAAGATTCATAATACATGTACTCATATGCAGTTATTTTATTACTCTACAACATGCTGGTCAGCGCTCAAATGCCAAGTACTTTAACCCTTTCCCAAACAAGACCTGGTTTTGACATCCGTGATAGAATTAGCTTGAGAAAGTATTTAGACCAAAGAAGAAAATAATGGTCACCAGCATTTTCTCCTTTTGCCTCTATATTTTCTGTGCAGTATTTTAAGCAAATTCTGTCTTTATCAGCGTCAATTTTGTCATCAGCAACAGCTTTCAATCCAGTCCACCCTAACTTTTTGTGGTCTGGGAAAGGGTTAAAATTATTTCAAACAACCACCTTACGGACTCAATTTGCATATGCGGCACCTTTATATTAATAAATTTTGAGAAAATTGGTACGTACTTGTACAACGGTAAAAAAAACTCGACAGTTGACCGTCAGTGCGCTTTTACGAACAAACAAGACGCAAAAATCTATTTCGTGTTAAAACGGTTTTTTAGTGTCTTTATTAAATTTCATATAACTTTTGAACCAATACATATTTTGAAGTGAAATTTAGAACACATATGCAAAAATAATGTATCTTTAGTACTGCAAATTCAAAAATTAGAATCTATGCTTTCGCTTTGAAATATTTGACTTTGATATAGGGTTCCGTTTTTTTTGGGACACTCTGTATAGCAATTTTGCCGTCCTAATCAGTTTAGGCATTTATTTTCTAGATTCATTAGAATCACATGTCCCATTTAAAGACTTATGAGACCACCAATTATGATGGAATTTTTCTTTTTGTAATATATCATGACATCCTACTAAAATCTGAATTGAAAATCTAGTGATAATTATCAAGTTTCGTATATACATACACGCTGGTTACTTGAGAGAAGCTACATGGACAGTTAGTGCAATCAAAGATCTTAGGTACCATTAGGTTTTGTGTGTACACATTGATGCTCATATATCTATTCTATCACAAATAAAGTCACTGAGAAGTTCTGGAGGTGTAACTGGTAGATTTGGAGCTGATTGGTCTGTCTTACTGTCCATCATTTATCCAACTTTAGTGGGTCTGACAGCTGCTACATTGCAGGATGGCATCCTCTCCAGACCAGCAAGTGATACTTGCATTGTAGCATATACAGCAAAATTATGTCATTTGCTGGCAGAATTTTGGGGTTTAATTTATTGTACCTTTTCTGTTCAAAGTTTGTTCAAAGAACTACAAATACTGATACCATATAAAATACCAACACATTTTATTAACACTTCCCTTACTATTGTACGTAAGTTGTTGATAGTTCCATTTTTTGTAATGTTCTTGATAGCCACAAGGCCTCTCTCTCCTTATTCGGTAAATATGTGTATCAGGAGTTTTAGCACATGACCTGTATGGACTAACCAAGACTACTTTGGCCACAGTCTGGCAACCAATATAGTCAGTAGGAAGTTTCATTCAAGTACCAAATATCTGCTTCTTCTTGATTGGAGTAAGGTTCTTGAATGTATTGTGATTTCAGATGGTGAAATAATGCATAGACAAAGGAAAAGCTTCTATGATCCTTTGCTTAACCCTTTCCCAAACAAGACCTGGTTTTGACGTCCCTCATTGAAAAGGCTTGGGAAAACATTTAGGCATAAGAAGAAAATGCTGATAACCAGCATTTTCTCCTTTTGCCTCAATATTTTATTAGCTTTATTTTTTACAAATTTTAATGTTTTTATCGTCCATTTTGTCGTCTGCAGGGGCTTTCAAATTGGACCGCCCTAAGAGTTTGTCGTTTGGGAAAGGGTTAAAAGTAAAGTGGCAGCAATCGGATCCATAAAACCAAAATTGAAATGCAAGATTAAAAAGATTGTTATCAGTTTGTAAGCGATAAACAGCTTAAAAAGGTACCACTGGAAACAGGGAAGAGTTATATCATTTGAAAATGCACAAGTACCACTTAGCTTGTTTGATGAGATTCGCGAAATGGTAACAAAAAAGAACGTGAGACTTGTTTGATAAACTCTAATTCCATCTTGATGAAATTGTGTGTGGGTTGACCTATCATCTTAGGTGAGATGGCAGTCGCTGATGTATTATAGTCTCTTGCATCACCACTCCAACCTATATTCTGTAATCCTAACAATATGTTCTAGACTTACATTAAATGCAAGAGTGGAAGTGTAAATGTCGTTAATGTCATCTTCGATCTCATTTTGAGAACAGAATCTAAACTCAAGCCAAGAGCTTGAAAACCCGTCATTGATGGTAGCAAATAAACAAACAAAATTAATGTGACAGTTATATATCCAAAAAAAGTTCTTGATCAGCTTTACTTAGACCTTAAGGTCATCTCAGCAGGCTTTAAACAAAATAATACTGAAAGTAAGCTCTAACTCTGGTGCCAGATTATTAATCCATGTTTATCAGTAGTGGATTTGATTAAAATATTGTACAAGTCAATTGTTATTTTGTACAATACATGTTTATCCCAAATACTCTTGTTTAGTCCAGATACAGACATCTTTTATACTCCTGCTACATCATTTTGCACCAGTTTACTGAACTAGGAGTCTGAGCACTTTTATTTCAAACCAGACGTTTACATCAGTTTAAAATGCCAAACCCAAGCTTAAAAGGAGATTTCTTAAGTTTTCATGATACGTCGATTTAGTGATTTACACAACTTTACATCTTTTTAATTTAACCCTGTTTATATAAAATGTTTTTCCTTTTATTATTGTTTGAATTTGACTCAAATTTGTTATGATTCTTTGTGCAATACCTGTATAACTCTAAATTAGGTTATTTCATTTCAACCAATTTTGATCAGCATTTTTATGTCACCTGACCGAAGGTCATGGTGACCTATTGCCACCATTTTTTGCCCGTCGTCAGGCGCTGTGCTTCATCTGTCGCGTGTTAACTTTTAACATTTTCGACTTCTTATTGAGAAGCATTGGACGGATTTCAACCATATTTGGCAGGAAGTAGGGTTCCCCATGGGAAGCCGCCTCAGATTTGTTATCTCACCTTGGGGCCCCATAAGGGGCCAAAAGTGTAAATAGGGTACATTTTAAAAATCTTCTTCTCATGAACCGGCTGTTGGATTGGATTCACATTTGGAATTTAGAGTCTTTAGGGCAAGGACTACAAAGTTTGTACAAAAGAAAAAAATATGTGAAGGATTGGCACTGCTGAGGTGGTGGGGGTGGGGGCGTGTTATTAGTGTATTAGTGTTATATTGAACCATTGGATAGATTTCAACCAAACTTGGTAGGATGCAATCTTATAGGAAGTAGCTTCAGAGTTACCTCCCCTTGGGACCCCGTAATGGGCCACTAAGGGGGTAGCCTAAACATGGTACATCTTTTCTTCATCTTGTGAACCGGCCGATGGATTGGATTCATATTTGATTTTTAGAGTCTTCGGACTATAAAGTTTGTACAAGAAAATAGAATCTGTTTAAAAATGACCATGCTGTGTATATCTTTCAATATACTTGTGAGAATGATATTATAAGTATACTTTATCTGTAAATACATGCCTTTCTGTTCATTTGATTCAGGTGACCCATAAGGCCCTTTGTACCTCTTGTTGATTATCTTTGAGTTTTAAAGGAGTACTAAACATGTATGTGCAAAAGACATAAATGGCGATTAAAGAATCTTGCTAATATGTATTGTCACATGAGTCTTTCCATGAACGATCATTCAAGTATGTGTTTTAAACAGGTTAACTGTTCAACTATGACTACTCATAAACCGGGTAGTAAAAAATTGAATAAAAGTCACGAGTACTGTTGTATTGTAATTACTTATCAAGCTGTTATAGTTAAAATACGAGTATACTCCGTACTTAACTTTTAACATTTTATTGTAATGACCATATCGCAAATTAAATATGAAACATGGTTTAATCAATATGGTTTTCAATTATTTTCACAAAGTTTCTGATTAGACACCACCATGAAAATATCCATGGCTACATGACATATCCAAATCATTAATGTAGCCATGCTAGGATGTCTGAGGTAAAAGAAAACGTATGCAAGAAATTACCAGGGGTGCCATGGTCTAGAGGTAGGACGCGGGCTTTGGAATCGAAGGATCCTGGGTTCAAATTCCGCCGGTGCCGCAGGAATTTTTCTGAGCAAGAGAGTTACCCCACGTTGCTCCTCTTCACACAGGTATATAAATGGGTACACGGGAAAGTTGAAAGCCAAATTGCTGTGGCTGCCAAAGGCGACAATTAATAACAGCCGACCTGGGACTCAGTGGTCCTGGGTTAAAGTGTAAAGTCGTTTGAGTGCGTTTCTTGGTTCGTAAAACAGACTTTAAACCAAACTTTAACATATGGAATGGTCATCATGCGTATCATATGTTGCTAGATTATTTCTGTCATAGGAAATTTCAAATGAAGTTCATTTAGTCCTTATAGATCAAATCTGTATATGATTGACTGACCCACCTTTTATATTTATAGTGTATACATGGGAAACTGGACCTAGATAGATAGTGAAAAATGTGGCATATTCCTTTCTTTTGGCCCCAGATAATTCAATGCACCACATAACAATGCATACTCTGACTGTGCCCATGTTGTTCTGGTCCCTGGCATTGGCCCTTCTTACATTTAATCATAAAAGCCTGTATATTGTTGTTTATTGTGGTATATAACATTTCATATCTTTTGTGCAAGATTATTTTCTGTAAAAACAAAAGAATATGTGAAATTACAGATTAATTAAACATTTGACCTTAAATTTGACCTTGACCTTGAAACCATTTTAAAATATGTTGTTTTTTTCCTTCATTTTAAAATGTATCATTAAAAAGATCAAACACACTGCATGAAATAACTCTAGATTATTTGATATACAGATATACATTAAGTAAGTACAAA
The DNA here is from genome assembly GCA_963680895.1 of Fragum sueziense. Lineage (NCBI taxonomy): Eukaryota > Metazoa > Mollusca > Bivalvia > Cardiida > Cardiidae > Fragum > Fragum sueziense. The sequence goes on along the minus strand of OY804602.1, from coordinate 2,225,205 downwards.
CAATCATATATGATAGCCCATTTAGTTTTCATTGTGGCGGTCATATTGGATGCCATCTTGGATTTTAAAACAATTAAGAATATTTTCTAGTCTTACATGACAGCTTTATCTAGAATATGAATATTGTACTAATATGAAAAATAAAAATAACACTTTGACATTAATTTAATGACCATTATGTATATAAACATTGGGGGAAACTGGTAAAATACAGTTTTCCATTATTTTTCACTAGGGGTCTGTAGACGCCATCTTGAATATCTCCATGGAAACACAAGATATCTTAACCTTTATGTTAGATTATTAAAGCCTATATATTGTACTTTATATTTGTAAATAACATTCCTGGCTTTTTATGCAAACTTTTGAGTAATAAGAAAAGAAAACTGGTAGATGATGTATTTTTTCACTATTTTTCACATTTGACCTTGAATTTGACCTTGACCTTGACATTGTAACCATTGTAAAATGTATCATGAAAAAGTTCAAACCTAGTATATGATATTGAACCTAGTTTGTATGATGTATAGATATACATTAAATCAGTACAGGCAATCATATACAACAACCCCTTGTTTTCAATTCTGGCGGCCATCTTGGAAGCCATCTTGGATTTCTCAGCTCGTACCAACATCCAAGACTTGATATTTACCGTTTGACAAACTTCAGGATATGACAAACATTTTGGTATAGGTTAGAAAATGTGGTACTTTTGTGACCACCCCACCTTCAACCAAGCCTTGAAAGTCACCCTACTAATATCACCATAGTTATGGATTCGAATATCTGCCACAGGTTTGATAGGACAAACCCCACAGATTCACAACGAGTGATCTAGGAGCGAAAAAGACCTTTCATGATTTAGCAGCTGCAATATCGATGCTTTTCAACGAAAACCTCGTAACTGCAGCTTGTTTCAAGCTGCAGTTATGAGGTTTTCGTTGAAAAGCGACGTAATTTCTATTTTCGGTGCCGCTTAATTTTGTTTTTCATCTGTGAATGAGCTTTGGTGAGAGCATTGACCTCTGGTTCATTACTCATTTTCCAAACAAGAAATGTTGGACGCTCTCAAAATAGAGAGAAATTGCAGAAGAAGTCAGAACATGAAATTTTGAACGCAATGAATAATAGAGAAGAAAGAAATACTAGTAGTTTAATCTATTACCACACATTGACCCCTTTCGAAACCCCAAAAGATAATAGCTTTGGAAAACATATTGTTTCAAATGTCTGCATTTCCCATTATATCTTATTCCCTCCTGTAACGTCTTTGAATTTGGACAATTCCAAATTTGCCGTCTAGTAATGGGTTAATCCCCTTCATCAGTTGTCTTGGAACTTTCACTTATTCACTTATATTTCCTTTTTATGTACGTTAAAACCGCATAGGCCTAATGATTTTGTAGCGGGTTAAAAAACCTTTCCAAAACAAGACGTTTTATGTACCTCGTAGAATTTGTGTGGGAATTCATTGAAACAAACGAAGAAAATGCTGATAACAAGCATTTTCGTATTTTGCCTTAGTATTTTGTGCTACATCATACACAAAAGTGCAACTTCATAAACATTAATTTTGATGTCTGTCTTAGCTTTTCAAATTGAACCACCCTAAGATTTTTTTGGTTTGGTAAAGGGTGAATGTACTTTTATCGTCTGCGAACGGAATGGTTTATCAGCAGTCTAGAGTTTTCAGCCGTGATTTTAAAAACAAAATATCGTCGATTTTCATGAAAAACCTCGAAATTTTTAAAACTCGTTCAATCCGTTTGAAACAGCAAAACTATACATTTTTATGCCCCCGTATCGAGAGATCGGGGGCATATTGTTTTACTCGTGTCCGTCCGTCTGTCCGTCTGTCTGTCTGTCCGTCTGTCTGTCCGAAAACTTAACATTTGCCTTTTCTCCAAAAGTATTTGACATACAAAGCTCAAATTAGGTATGCAACTTCCATTCAATGATATCTATCTGTTCCATGCAATTTGACCTCCCTCAAGGTCATCCGTTAACCCTGATCAACCCTTTACTCTACGAAAACTTAACATTTTACTCCGAAAACATAACATTTGCCTTTTCTCAAAAAGTATTTGACATACAAAGCTCAAATTAGGTATGTAACTTCCTTTCAATGATATCTATCTGTTGCATGCAATTTGACCTTCCTCAAGGTCATCCGTTAACCCTTATCAACCCTTTACTTTACGAAAACTTAACATTTTACTCCGAAAACTTAACATTTGCCTTTTCTCCAAAAGTATTTGACATACAAAGCTCAAATTTGGTATGCAACTTCCTTTTAATGATATCTATCTGTTCTATGCAATTTGACCTTCCTCAAGGTCATCCATTAACCCTTATCAACCCTTTACTCTACCAAAACTTAACATTTTACAAAAATGGCCATTTCGGGGGCATTTGTGTTTCACAAACACATCTTGTTGAATGTGAAATATGCTACAGGCGTCAAAATACACGCTGGGAAAATAAGAATCGTGTTGGTATTAACAGGCCTATAGCATAGAAATATTGAGGCAAACCGTTGAGACCTCAATATTTTGTAAAGATATTTTTATTTAGCCAAAACAAGGTCTTGTTATGGAGAGAGTTGAAGCTGCAGTTATGATGTTTAGGAAGAAGCAGCAGTATGAGCAACACGTCAAAATATACAACGCATTTGTACGGTGAATAATCAACTTGTTCTCTTTTTCCTTCAATGTTTCATGATATAGAGCACACATTCTACTTTTGGTATTATTTTGTCGTCAATAGTCCATTACAAAATGACTCTCCCTCGTTTTTTATTTTCATCTGGGAAAGGTTTGATCAATGTATAACCAGATGGTCGTACTACTATCCTTACGACCACAGGGTTGAGGGTGGGGGTATCGATTTGGTCCGGAGTAGGATCAAGCTAACACATTTCTCAGTTTTCCAATCTTTTACTCTCCGATCAACACTATACAACATTCCAGCAATCTGTAATTAAAAGTAAAAATCATAAGACACAATCTACAAACAATCGTGGGTAAAAGAGTATTTACAATTTATCACAGCAGACGATATTTACAACTTACCAATTTTAGGAATTGAAAGCATCTCTACACCATCTTCACCATCTTGTCTCATATATCTCTCATTCTGTTAAATCTGCAAAACAAGTGATTTAGTGTCAAACAGGTATTAGGATTATAGTTATCATTGGAGAAAGGGTAAAATGGACAGCGGGCGCGAATACCGAAAACAACACAGCGAACCGACTCAAAACTCGACAATACATATCCGAATCTTTACAGAAACACGAAGCAACATCTTGTACACGATTTCAAAATGCAAACAAGCAAATACAAACCTTATTAGATCTAAATCTCCGATGGTCAAAAAATTGTAAAATTCAAAGATCAATCAAATATGATTAAACAACCTTTCTGAATGAAATCAAAGAGCGGAATGCCCGGACAAAGAAAACACGTGATGATTGTGCGCCAAAACTAATCCTCAAAACTGACCAATAAGACGCGGCATTACGATTCTGCGAAGAATATAAATAATAACGATATTGAAGCTTTTCTTCAAAAACCTTATAACTGCAGGTTGTCTAAAGCTGCAGTTACTAGGTTTTTGTAGAAAAGTAGTGAAATTCATTCATGCTTGGACACTCATTCTAAGACAATAGATGCATTTTTGAGACCACTTCTAATCATCCCATTACCAGAAAACAAAATGTTATACTGGTCTGAATTCAAAGATGCTGCTGACGACAATTTCATGTTCATAAAATTTTACATGTAGGCTATTGGTCTCACCTGGTAGAAAACATTGCGGGAAATGAAGAAATTGCTTGTCACAAGGAATTTCTTCATTTTCCACAATGTTTTCCAAAACCATTAGGCCTTCATTATGAGGTGTCAAAAATATTTATGGTATTTGCCTTTTCTCCAAAAGTATTTGACATACAAAGCTCAAATTAGGTATGCAACTTCCATTCAATGATATCTATCTGTTCCATGCAATTTGACCTCCCTCAAGGTCATCCGTTAACCCTGATCAACCCTTTACTCTACGAAAACTTAACATTTTACTCCGAAAACATAACATTTGCCTTTTCTCAAAAAGTATTTGACATACAAAGCTCAAATTAGGTATGTAACTTCCTTTCAATGATATCTATCTGTTGCATGCAATTTGACCTTCCTCAAGGTCATCCGTTAACCCTTATCAACCCTTTACTTTACGAAAACTTAACATTTTACTCCGAAAACTTAACATTTGCCTTTTCTCCAAAAGTATTTGACATACAAAGCTCAAATTTGGTATGCAACTTCCTTTTAATGATATCTATCTGTTCTATGCAATTTGACCTTCCTCAAGGTCATCCATTAACCCTTATCAACCCTTTACTCTACCAAAACTTAACATTTTACAAAAATGGCCATTTCGGGGGCATTTGTGTTTCACAAACACATCTTGTTGAATGTGAAATATGCTACAGGCGTCAAAATACACGCTGGGAAAATAAGAATCGTGTTGGTATTAACAGGCCTATAGCATAGAAATATTGAGGCAAACCGTTGAGACCTCAATATTTTGTAAAGATATTTTTATTTAGCCAAAACAAGGTCTTGTTATGGAGAGAGTTGAAGCTGCAGTTATGATGTTTAGGAAGAAGCAGCAGTATGAGCAACACGTCAAAATATACAACGCATTTGTACGGTGAATAATCAACTTGTTCTCTTTTTCCTTCAATGTTTCATGATATAGAGCACACATTCTACTTTTGGTATTATTTTGTCGTCAATAGTCCATTACAAAATGACTCTCCCTCGTTTTTTATTTTCATCTGGGAAAGGTTTGATCAATGTATAACCAGATGGTCGTACTACTATCCTTACGACCACAGGGTTGAGGGTGGGGGTATCGATTTGGTCCGGAGTAGGATCAAGCTAACACATTTCTCAGTTTTCCAATCTTTTACTCTCCGATCAACACTATACAACATTCCAGCAATCTGTAATTAAAAGTAAAAATCATAAGACACAATCTACAAACAATCGTGGGTAAAAGAGTATTTACAATTTATCACAGCAGACGATATTTACAACTTACCAATTTTAGGAATTGAAAGCATCTCTACACCATCTTCACCATCTTGTCTCATATATCTCTCATTCTGTTAAATCTGCAAAACAAGTGATTTAGTGTCAAACAGGTATTAGGATTATAGTTATCATTGGAGAAAGGGTAAAATGGACAGCGGGCGCGAATACCGAAAACAACACAGCGAACCGACTCAAAACTCGACAATACATATCCGAATCTTTACAGAAACACGAAGCAACATCTTGTACACGATTTCAAAATGCAAACAAGCAAATACAAACCTTATTAGATCTAAATCTCCGATGGTCAAAAAATTGTAAAATTCAAAGATCAATCAAATATGATTAAACAACCTTTCTGAATGAAATCAAAGAGCGGAATGCCCGGACAAAGAAAACACGTGATGATTGTGCGCCAAAACTAATCCTCAAAACTGACCAATAAGACGCGGCATTACAAAATGGGTTTTGTGAAACCAGACCGGGTTACACACTCCCCCTCTGTCAGAAATGACGTCCCGTCATTGTCCCAATGTCTGTGTCTGCGGTCATGCGTCTGTCCGTACCTAACACTATCACTAAATTACGTTCCTATCTGTCTACTGTTATTCTAAAATATCCAAATCATTTAAAAACAACATCATTGCAGTATAGCCATCTGAAATGAAAATTGGTTCATTAATATTTCAAAATTATCTGTTCCTGAATGTCTTCAACTGCAAAGACAAATTCAAAATTATTTTCTATACAAATCCTTCCTGAAATTCAAGAAAAACATTAGTAACAGAACCCATATAAAATCATTTCCCCCAATACATCATTTCCTGAAAATCCAGAAAAAAACATTATTTAGAAAACTTATGTAACTTTACAATGACCATCACATCTACAAATTCTATAGACAATTTGCGTTACTCCTCCCCCTCTTCAGTGATGCGTCCTCGCAGCTTCTGATCTACAACTTCAAACTTCGCAGCATCAACCTGCGAACAAAATTTAAATGGATAAATACAGGATCTGCAACGATAAAATGATAAAATATCTGAAAATTAAAACATTATTTATCCATTATAGCAGCAATCAACCTATGTGCAGTGTCTGAATCAACATTATTTACTATCCCGGATTTCATCAGCTCCCCGAGCGCATGCAATCTATTGTCAAATGGCCGTTGACTCATAGACTTTGCCACATATTCCCCATATCTGTCGGGCGGCTTTCTTGGTCTAGATGACCGTCTTGGGGCTGGTGTTGGTACTTCGGGAACAGCTATTTCTGCAGCTTCTTCTGTATCATTCACCTCTGTCACCACATCAGGTGTCTCTGTCTCTTCTTGGCCTATCGATCCCTGTATATCTGTAACTTCATCTACCGCCACTGGATGATCTTCATCCAAGCCACCTGTCACAATCTCTTCTTCTTCGTCTACATTTTCTCCATCCTCATCTTCTTCTTGGTCCTCTTCAAGACTTTCTTCCTGAACTGTTTCTGGCACCTCTGCCAATTCTTCCTGAGCACCGATGACAGCTGACTCATGGGCGTCCCCATACAAATGTGTTCCTAAAACACTGTTACTGTCATCTTCATCGGTCTCCTCTCTCATGACGTCATGAATTTCCTCTTCAATCTCTCCCTTTTCATCTTCTGTATCTACATTCTTCTCTATTTCTTCCAATTGAGCTCTATCTAGCTCCTCAGCTCCATCACTATCTTCTATCTTTACTAGAAGATTTCGATGCAATGTCCTCTCCATTGCCGATTCTTCTGACCTGATCTTAAACACAGGGATCTCTGGTCGTGGTTGGTCTACTATCTTGTATGTCTCTGGTTCAAATTTGTCTGCGATCTTGTGTTTGCCTTCAAAAGAAACAATTTTAACAAGGACCTTATCTCCAGTACAAAGTTTCACTCCTCTGACTCTTTTGTCGTACTGTGTCTTCTGCTTCTCTTTGGCTTTTCCTACATGCGCTTCTACTACTTTTCTTGTTGTCTCAATCCTATCTTTGAGGTCGTCAATATACTCTCTTGTACTTTTGCTGGTGGTTTCGCCTAGAACAGCAGCATACTCTAAATCTATGGGCAATCTTGGCGTTCTCCCAAACATCAGCTCATACGGACTATACTTGGTAGACTCATGAGGAGTGCAATTGTAGAAGTAAACCAGTGAATGGATATACTTCTTCCAATCTTCCTTCTGTGACGGCTCTAGAGTACCCAACATGTTCAGAAGCGTCCTGTTGAAACGTTCTGGACCAGCGTTCCCTTGGGGATGGTACGGCGTTGTATGCGTTTTCTTGGTGTTCATTAGGTGGCACAACTCCTTGATGATGTCGCTTTCAAAGTTTGCCCCTTGATCAGAATGAAGACGTGTCGGGATCCCCAAGTTGACAACAAAGTTGTTGAAGAACGCTTCGGCAGTAGTCTTCGCTGTTTGATTGCGTGTCGGTATAGCCATCGCATACTTGGTGAAGTGGTCCGTGATCACCAATATGTTCGATATACCTCCTTTAGCTGGTTCTAGCGTTAGGTAGTCGAAACATACCAATTCTAATGGATAGGTAGTGGAGATGCTTACTAACGGAGCTCTCTCGTTAGTCGCTGATTTCCTCCTTAGGCATCTCTCACACTTTGAGACCCACTTGTCCACAGATGTCGTCATTCCTGGCCAATAAAATCGGTCCCTTAGTAATCTAAGAGTTCTCTCTCTTCCTGGGTGTCCCACGTCATTGTGTAACCCTTTCAAAATCTCCTCCCTTTGACCAGACGGAATGACCAGCTGCTTTATCTCTTTGTCTTCTTCCTTGATCATCCTGAACAGCAGACCTCTCTCCATCCTAAAATTCCTAAACTGCTTTTTCATGGAAAGATCTTCGTTGTTCCAAACTTTCTTTGGCATAACATTGTCTATTACTGCTCTTCTCCACTTTTCTGTCATTGGGTTTTGCCTTTGCATTCTTCTAATCTCTCTGAGCTCTTTCAGTGCTAATGTTTCCCCTGGAACATCTGTAGCTTCAACAATATCTACACTACAAGCCGGAAGTGTCTCTATGTAAGGAGATGGAACGATAGAGTTGCAAACTGCCTTAATAGTATCTGTATCAACTTCTTCCAACTTCTCATTGTTACTAAAGGGGTAGCGGCTCATTGTGTCTGCATCAGTATTCTTGAGGCCTGGTCTGTAGTAAAGATCGAAAGAATACTCTCCGAGGGCTGAAGCCCAACGATGTCCAGTAGCATCTAACTTCGCAGAGGTTAGAACATAGGTCAGTGGGTTGTTGTCTGTTAAAACTTTGAAATGGTTTAACAAAAGGTAATCCGAAAACTTTTCGGTAATAGCCCACTTCAAAGCCAGAAATTCCAACTTGAAGGCACTGTAGTTCTTCTCCGACTTTGTCAAACACCGACTGGCATATGCGATAACTCGCTTGCTTCCATCCTGCTCTTGGTATAACACCGCTCCTAAACCTTTACAAGAAGCATCTGTATGCAACTCAAAGGGAACGGAGAAATCTGGATATGCCAGGACTGGTGGAGAAGACAACTTGATTTTCATCTCTTCAAACACTTCCTGCTCCTTCTCTGTCCACTTAAAATCTTCTTCTGTCTTACTCCTTCCTCTCTTCTTCGATGTCGGCGGAAGCAACTCCGACAGCGGTCTGGTTACTTTGCTAAAACTAGCAATAAATCTACGGTAATATCCCGCAAACGCCAAAAATGATCTAAGCTCCTCCGCAGTTTTGGGTGTTGGCCAGTTCTTAATCTTCTCGATCTTCTCGGGGTCTGTCTCTATCCCGTCTGCGGTGACCACATGTCCTAGAAACTTAACCTTCTCTTGAATGAATATACACTTCTCAGGAGAGAGCTTGATGTTGCACTGGGCTAATCGGGTTAGGACTAAATCTAATCTGTACAGGTGTTCCTCGAATGAATCTGCGAAGACTATAAGGTCATCTTAGTATATGACACAGATTGTCATATTATAGTCTCCCAGACACTCTTCCATTAGCCTCTGGTACGTTGCTGGCGAGTTGGATAATCCGAAAGGCATTCGGTTATATTCGTAAAATAAGAGTGGTCCAACGGTGAAAGCAGTCCTTTCTTTGTGATCTTCCTCCAACTCTACCTGATGGTATCAACTCTTCATATCAATGGTGCTGAAGTACTTGCTTCCCTTCAGGACATCAAACATCTCCTCTATCCTGGGTAAAGCGTACGCGTCCTTTATCGTTCTTTTGTTCAAGCAGCGGTAATCAACACACATACGAAGTGACCCATTCTTCTTTCGGACTAAAACTATATTACTAGCCCATGGGGACTTTGACTTTCTAATGATACCCGCAGAGAGAAGTTGTTCCAGGTGTTGTCGAACTTCTTCTACCATCATTGGCGGTATACGTCTGTGTGGTTGCTTAAATGGTGCCTGCTTGTCAGGTAGTAGGTCTATCCTATGTTTTATAAGGTCACAATGACCAATGTCCTCGTCATGTTTCGAGAAAATATCTTCGTGCTTTAAAAGCAACTCTCTAAGTTCTCTTTTCTTCTCGGCAGTCAGTAGATCATTCTGATCCATTGTCAATGAATCTATCAAATTGTGTTTCTTGTCTGTAGTGTCGGCTATATCTTGAAACACTTCTTCTGTAACACTGACTGGCTGAACTTCACATAAAACAGCCCTTGGAGCAATCGTTACAGTGTTTGTAGTGAGGTTGCTCAGTGTTACGTCGACAAACTTTCTCCTGCCATTTTCAAACTGTATGGCTGTAGGGGTTACATCGATGAAATCAGGAAGTCCACTCTCTTTCGTCTCTTGGATTATGGCAGTTGTATTCGGATAATTCATCTCCTTATCGGTTTGGCCTTTAATGGTGATACTCTGATTCGGTCGAAGAGTGATCTTTTCTGCTTCAGCACATCTAATTAGTGCAATGACGTTATTATTCTTCTTAATCTCCCTCTCTCTAACTACAATGGTCCTAAAACAGAGGTACCAAGGTGTGTTGAGTCCTGGTTTCTGCAGAAAGTTATCACCAAAACTTGATTTAAAGTCGTCCAGATACACTTTGAGAATATTTGTGCCAAGTATAATAGGGGTTCTCTCTGAGTATGGTGTATCAGGGACTACTAGGAGAAGGCATCTCTTAACTCCTGAATCTGGAATTCCCGAATGAATCTCTAGATCAACCTCTATGTATCCTAGATATGGTAGTTGGTTACCATCGGCACACTCAATATTCAACATTTGTCCAATTTCTTGTATCTTTATGTATTGGAGGTTCTTTTCCACAAAGGACTTTGACACTACACTCACACAGCTGCCAGTATCTAGCAAAGCTGTGGATAAAATTCCATCTATAATAACTGGAGCCTCATTAGGTTGTCCAACTAATTTGGGATCCTTATTATTCTGGCCGCTCACGTTCGACCCCACAAAATGAGCGCCTACTCTTTTGGGCAAGCATACTGCTTGTGTCCCGGTTCGTTGCAGTTGTAACAAACTGCATTTGTCGACGATGGGCACTCTCGCTGGAAATGGCCCTTCTGACCACAAGTCCAGCAAGTTGGCTGGAAGTTCCTGCCACCCAATGGCCGTTGAGGCTGGTAGTCATTTCTACCACCCCTTCCTCTAAATCCTTGGCCTCTGCCTCTAAACCCTCTTCCTCTTCCTCTAAAACTTCCATTCTGATCACTTCCTGTATTCTTATCCTGCTCCAATCTTTCGATCCTCTTGTTAATGCTTACTAACAGCTCTTTCATTTCTGACAACTCTTTGTTCTGACCACTATTAGTTACAGCCGGTTTGCACGGCTTGGCCCTATTCTCTTCAAACTCATTCTCTGCCATACTTGACTCCAGCTTCCTGACTTCTCTCTTCAGTTCGTCATAATCAACTATCTTATCGAACTGGTACACTGACATCAACTTTAAATCTCTTCTTAGTCCTGCGTGAAATACTTCTTTCAATATCTGGTTATCACTCCTCTTTAAAGCTTTCAGCTGCACAGCTCTATCAAATATATCCTCTAAACGGGATGTATACGAGAGAATACTCTCTTCATCTATCTGGCGACAACTGTAAAACTTTCTCATCACAGCCTCTCTGGATTCTACAGATCCATAATCGCTGTCGAATTTGTCGATTATTTCTAACAAGTTCACTTTGGTTCCAAGTCTACGCAGTCTATCGGCGGCTTTGCCCTTACAGGATCTCCGTAATCCTAATAAAATCTGTTCATGACTGAATACCTTCTGTTCAATTAACGACTCGAGTTCATACTTGAAGGCAGTCCATGTTACATCTCCTTTCCCCTCCTCTCCGAAAAATATGGACAGCTTCGGGTAGTGAAAACTACCGGGGGTTGTTTCCTCCTTATGAGCAACTGGCTCAGACTTAATGCCCCCAAAAGCATGAAACACTTTCGCTACATCCTCTGGCGTCTTAAGTGTTGGCTCAATACCAAGCAAGTGCAATGCTTGAAGCATCTTAACCTCATCCTCTGTAATGCCTGAAGGCACAGATTACATTTAATGTAAAATCAAAGTGTTGGACTAATCTGGAACATTCGGTCTAAAGATGAATTATTAATTATATCTGGAGCATCTACCTGCAAGTTATGTGCAATAAGCTGAAAAGTATAAACTCCTTTTCCGACAATGTTTATTTAAAGTAATTATCCCTTTTACTCAATGTTTTCAAAAGCTAATTGCGTTTGGGAATGGCAGCGTAAATTTAATCCATTTTGTTCAATGTTTTCTATTTGGTAATGCAAACATATCAAGACAAAGTACTTCTTTTCATTCAATGTTTTCTAAAGCTTTAAATTCAATAAATAATTTGCAATGGGGCTATGCAATTACAAAATGTACAGGGGCAGGGTTTATCTACTTTACTTTACTTTACTTTACTTTACTTTTCCATCGAGGTCTATACATTAGTCCGTAGACTCTACGACCCGTCTGTATCTTCTTCGATCCTGAATGTCCGCTTCCGGTCCATAGCACTCAGGATGGAATTTAATTGGAATATGTTTCCACACTTTATTTAAAATATTCTTAAAACTATTTACAGTTTTTGTGTTAATTAGCTCCTCAGGCAGATTGTTCCAGTGTGTGATAACACGTACAGAAAAGGTGTTTTTTCGCAGGTTTGTTTTGCACAAAGGTTTGAAAAGCTTATGTTTATGACCCCTAGTGTTTGTTTTATTTACTCGAAAAATTTTTTCTTTGTTGACTTTGTCAATATCATTGAGTATCTTGTAAGTTTGAATCATATCGGCTCTCAGCCGTCTATATTCTAAAGATGGCAATCCTAATGCTTTTAGTCTTTCTGAGTAAGATTTGTCTCTTAATTCTGGTACAAGTTTGGTTGCACGTCTTTGAATGTTTTCTAACTTGATTTTCTCTGTTTTATACATCGTTGACCAGACACAGCTACCATATTCCAAATGGGGTCTAACCAGGCTTTTGTATAAGGTAAGGAACATGTCTTTGTCAATAACTGAAAAACTCCTTTTGATCATACCAATCATTTGATTTGCTTTTTTAATTTTTGCGTCTATATGCTCCCTGAAGAGCAATTTGTTGTCAACAAAGATACCAAGGTCTTTTTCGGAAATTTCTTGGAAATGTCTTTATTCAAGAGTTTATATGGAACAGAGTCTGCAGTACGTAAAATTGACAGACATCTTTACTGCAAGTACATAAACCTGAAAAGCAATATCAACATGGAATACACAATGCACGGGCTCTATCGATAATTACTACCATCTACTCTACACTACTAGGTCTAGTCAGGTAAGTCTTATGTCAAAGGTCAAACAAAATTTTCGATCTAAATATAAATGGAGGACGACCAATGAATCGACAAAGACAAAAGTATTATCCAATAAGGGATGAAATGAATATTAATGAGGTTACCTGTCAGCTGATTGGTCACGACCCAAACAGGAAACGCTGTTATCCAATGAAAATTTACCAAGCAGGAGAACTCCGTGTGACGTCATCTGAAGGGATGCCGCATCCAATGAAAATCGTTGAATCCATGTTAGGGTCAAAGGTCAACTTTTTTACCAAACAAACTTTCAAAACATTTTAGGAAAATGAGAAAATTTTGAAAAGACTGACAAACTGATAAAATTTCTGCTTTTTTGGACGATAAAACAATTAGTTAGACGGAGACAAATTACTCAAAAACGATTTAACCCAGATTTAGAAAATAATGCCTAGACAGAAAATCTACAACATAGGGCTGGGCGGGGGGGGGACTCTGAAAACGAGGCAAGATTAGGGGTTAATATCCAGCTCACCAATTGTTAATGTGCAGTGAATAGTGAAAAGTGCATCTCACACATACCAAAAATAGCTCTCGCTCACGCTAAAAATAGCTCTCGTACAAAAATACATGTTTGGTCTATTACAGCAATAGGTACAACTATTCAACAATCTAACAGACAAATCAGCTCTAGCTATAATAAACACTTGGTGCGGGAAAAGTATCGATCTTTTACTTTTCGGATTGATAGGCTCGTAGCACTTTTAACCCAGGCAAAAAGATACTCCGAACTAATCAATACGACTCAAACATCACAGGAAAAGAAGGACTGGAAATCTCATTTTGGGTACAGACTGGTCAAACTTGGAATAATTAAAGCAGAAAATTAGGGATCAGCAAATTACATAAAATCACAATGTAAAATAAACCATTCTACTCACAGTACAAAATATCCTAAATCCTTTCCTAAATACACAATAATTACACTTTACTCCATTTATCACAGTAAATGCACAATCGCGTTAACACTGTTCGCGTCCGATCCTAATCCAACGCTGGCGATCTCCAACGACGACTTTACTCCAAGATCGATCCTTACTCACAACTCGGTGGGCGCCATTTATAACCAGATGGTCGTACTACTATCCTTACGACCACAGGGTTGAGGGTGGGGGTATCGATTTGGTCCGGAGTAGGATCAAGCTAACACATTTCTCAGTTTTCCAATCTTTTACTCTCCGATCAACACTATACAACATTCCAGCAATCTGTAATTAAAAGTAAAAATCATAAGACACAATCTACAAACAATCGTGGGTAAAAGAGTATTTACAATTTATCACAGCAGACGATATTTACAACTTACCAATTTTAGGAATTGAAAGCATCTCTACACCATCTTCACCATCTTGTCTCATATATCTCTCATTCTGTTAAATCTGCAAAACAAGTGATTTAGTGTCAAACAGGTATTAGGATTATAGTTATCATTGGAGAAAGGGTAAAATGGACAGCGGGCGCGAATACCGAAAACAACACAGCGAACCGACTCAAAACTCGACAATACATATCCGAATCTTTACAGAAACACGAAGCAACATCTTGTACACGATTTCAAAATGCAAACAAGCAAATACAAACCTTATTAGATCTAAATCTCCGATGGTCAAAAAATTGTAAAATTCAAAGATCAATCAAATATGATTAAACAACCTTTCTGAATGAAATCAAAGAGCGGAATGCCCGGACAAAGAAAACACGTGATGATTGTGCGCCAAAACTAATCCTCAAAACTGACCAATAAGACGCGGCATTACAAAATGGGTTTTGTGAAACCAGACTGACCGGCATTATGGCAAATACTCAAGGGGCGTGATTATTTGTTTCAAAATGAAAACGTTGACTTTCGTTAACCTAGATATAAAGCATCGCTTAAACACCATCCATTAGTTATCGATTCTGCGAAGAATATAAATAATAACGATATTGAAGCTTTTCTTCAAAAACCTTATAACTGCAGGTTGTCTAAAGCTGCAGTTACTAGGTTTTTGTAGAAAAGTAGTGAAATTCATTCATGCTTGGACACTCATTCTAAGACAATAGATGCATTTTTGAGACCACTTCTAATCATCCCATTACCAGAAAACAAAATGTTATACTGGTCTGAATTCAAAGATGCTGCTGACGACAATTTCATGTTCATAAAATTTTACATGTAGGCTATTGGTCTCACCTGGTAGAAAACATTGCGGGAAATGAAGAAATTGCTTGTCACAAGGAATTTCTTCATTTTCCACAATGTTTTCCAAAACCATTAGGCCTTCATTATGAGGTGTCAAAAATATTTATGGTGTGGGAATGGGCTAAAGGCCTACCTGTTACAAAAATATATTAGAATTATTACCGAGGATTTACAAAGTCATTCAATGGTATGCTTATCAGCAGTTGTAGATCGAGAGGGGGGTCAGGGGTTTCAAGCTACCCTCTCTGTTGTCTGTCAGACACACTTGTGAAATGATAGGAAAAACGCCCTCTAGCTTATAACTTGTATGGTCGAATTCCCCCTCATAGAAATCCTGGATCTTTTCCGTATTAGGGCCTTCAACATATTATTTTCTACTTTTCCCTGTTTTCTTTTTATAAAATCTATTGATCAAATAGTCAGACTCCATGCACAGGTCAAGTCCCGTATTTTTCAGGTAAGGCCGGGTTGCACTGACGCATGAAAATATCGTATTGTTAAGACCTTTTTTAGAAATCGAGAGGGGGGGGGGCGAACCCCCTGACCCCAATTCATAGATCCGCGCATTGACTCCAAAGTAGCCTATGTTTTCTGTATCATAAGTAGGTCTTTGCATAGAAGAAATGCACGTAAGCAGGGATTTGGAAAAAGAGTCCCTCGTAGTTTTTGAGACCAACTTAATTCCAGAGCAGCCTGTCCCAAATGGTATAAGTGGTCGTGGGTTCGAGCCCACCTCGGCCATTCTACAAGCCATTTGTACGGTACCAATGGGTGTAAATCATCTATGTGAGAGAGCGGCTGGAGGCTCAGATTGGATATTGTGGTAGTACTGGTGAGAGGAATTTATCAGGAATCTTTTAAAAATGTTATGTGCTCCGACAGCCGCATTATGACCAAAGCTCAGTTGATTCTGGTTCACGTAATGATAGAAGAAGGGACATTATTAGTGATTTACTTAATCTACTGTCAGGAAAAGTTACCCCCCTTGCTAATGGTCCGCCATCAACTTTAAATGGCGCGAAAATTTTAACAAAAGGATTCTGCTGCAGGGCTGTGAACTTGCCACAAGAGAAACGAACTAGATCTAGACCTCTGAAAGTCTTTAGTCTGATAGAGACATTGAGATTGGCCTCCCTCATATAGATCGATATCGTAAGGTAAGGATTTGAAATTAATCAGAATCCATGGGCAACAATCAGGCTAATTCGAGTCTTCTCCGATGAAAATTCGCTCTTTGATATTTGGATGTCGCTAGTAAATAGCGATATTTGGATGTCGCTAGTAAATAGCAATATTTGGATGTCGCTAGTAGATCTAAATAGCGACATCCAAATATCAAAGAGTGAATTTTCATCAGAGAAGACTCCGATTACAATCTGGCCTGATCATTTTGATGCCAGGGTCTGTGATCATTGAGACGTCGCGCACGCTATTGGGGAACTTTTCAAAAAACGCTAGATCTACCCTCTGCGGTTCATAACTAAATTTTGCAAGAACCGTTTTCCTTCCTAAAACTTTGTTATATGTCAAAATAACCGTAAAACCATTATCTTTTTCAATGACATACTCTTATCAGGTTGTTAGTTTGTATAAATTTGCGAGAAAGACTTTTTGTTCGTAAATTCGGCGAAAAAACGCGTGTAACATGTAACATAAATTTTCAAAGGCGACGGATATTTATAAACAACTTTGCGATTAAGTAACGTCAAACACATTGAAAAGTATATTATATGACAGTGGAAATGCTGTAGAATGTTTTGCCGAACGGAAATCAAATTTCGATGTCGATTACGCAAATAAGCCCAGTTTGTTCACCAAAAATCGCAGTGTAACAATTAGAATAACGTCGCAGAAAAAATGAAAATTTTGTTTGATATTTTGCGAATTAATGGCTGAAATGCAACAAAACTTGATACAAGAAATATTATTTTTCTCTATTTCTATAATATATACAAGAAAATTAGTTAGCATAATAAACGAAGCATTAATGATATAAAATGCGTGTGGACAGAAATTGTTTCAGGTCGTTGAAAACTCTACTTTTTTACTCTTTAGAGTTTAAAAAATACCGGTTCCCTTATTCGTACAACAATTTAATTTCAATATGGAAATATTATTTTTTTCTTGTTTGTCATATCAAAATTTCGACGCAAAATAATAAAACGTAAAAAAGATGTTCAAATTTGTTCGTGTGGACAGAAATTTTATAAACGTAAACATTTTTTATTTGGCGTAGCCTTAAAAGTATCTATTTGGCGCATTTTAAGACGGAAATAACACGAATCAAAGTGGCGTTAAAGCTTAAGAAGTGCAAAAGACATAAAGAGTGGAGATTTTCTTAAAACATTGTATTGTCTTTTTAAATCATATTAGTTTGTAAAGAGACTAAGCATTAAAAGTACAACACAACCGTCTACGTAAAAACTTCAACGTTCCGCAATTATTAGAATAATGACGTTCGCTAGTTTGACGTTACATTTAGTTCCCCAATACCGTGCGCGACGTCTGATGGATAGATCTTAGTTGCAATAATGTAACTGAAACATTTTATAATTTTGATATGGGTTTCCAAAGCAATACCAATCATCAAGTTTGTGGCTACAATATCGCAGCTAGATAGCTCTAATGCTAGGTGAACAATTAGATCTATGACAGGATTTCTAGACCTAATTCTTCCTCTTGCTTCAATATTCTCTGTGCGTTTTTTACACAATTTCTGTCTTTACACAAGTTATGTTGTCTGCTACAGTTTCAATTAGGAAATATATCTAGAGCTAGATCTACCTGCTTTTCCTCCTTGTAAAGCCTTTCATAGACAAAACCTGATTTTAACATGTAACTTCTAGTTTTGTTTGAAGAAAAACAATGGGAGAAGAGAAGAAATTGATGATTTATAATAGGCCCTATTTCTATTCTGTAACTTTTAAGATATGACTGAGTGACATTCAATTTTATTGTCATTTGCAGCAGTTCTCAATTAGAGCTCTGCCATTTGGAAAAGGGTTGATACCATTAGCCACCATGTGAGTTTTATTGTTTAGTTTACACCACTCATTATTAGTATGATAATCTTTGATGAGATTAATGCCAAACTAATGTATGTTATTAAATAAGTGGGTCTAGTTACAGCACTTTTGCTCTGATTATTTTTATCATAGAGACATAAAGTTCTATCTGGCCCAGACTTTTATATCTATGATTATCAATGTTAACCCTATCCTAAACAACAAAATAAGTTTTGAAATCTCACAAAAGTTTCTTTGGAAAACATTGAAAGAAAAAAAGGAAACACTTAGAATTATTCTGTGTGAAAAAAAAGTAGGAAATGTGCACACCTGACAGATAAATACTTGCTTTTGTCAAAGTTTGAAGAAGCCATGATGTTTGGTATAAAGAGAGATAGAATAAGAAATGGGGCTCTCTAGTAGTCAAATATGTACTCTCCATTGCCGAGGTCTATTGAATAAACCATCAAATGTGACCTCTGCAATTTTCGGTACGCCAACAGCCTATTTGGTCGTCATAATCTAATTATAGCACACCATTTGAATTATCGAATCAAAATCATTCAGTTTTATCTTGCATGATCATTACGTATACATCACGTCGCTTCTATTTTTGGCTGAAGCCGGTAACATTTGAATTATCGAATCAAAATCATTCAGTTTGATCTGGTTTGATTACGTATACATTACATTGCTTCTATTTTTGGCTGAAGCCGGTAATTTGAAGCGTCAGCCAATGAAAGCTTGTATCAGCTTTTTAAATTGTTTTGGTGTGTATCGCCAACGATTGGATACTGAAATCCCGCCAAGGCCCCGAGATTAGACGTGAAATGACCCCGCGAGAACAGAGCTCATTCTATCGAAATGGAATGTAGAGATAATGTGCTCTGTTCATAAAAGAGTATCACATATGGTGCACCATATCTCTTCAAAATTCTTAAAATATGAGCGAGAAATAAGAAAAAAAAGCTTTTTCGTTTGAAAAAGATTCTTGTGTGAATGTTTCCAAAAAGTAATGTGGGATAGCCACCCTGTTAAGTGTACAATATTTCAGATGATTGCTGCCATTTTCCCCTAATGTTTTTTGCCATCAACAGAAAGTTACCTAAATGTCTTGTTTAAGGTAGCCGAATGCGATTCCATAACTAGAAAACTGCCCAAGAGAATTGACTCATACTGTCACATGTTATAAAGTGAATCCTTACAGACAAATTAAGATAATAAAAAAGATAAGTCACCGTCTAAGGAAAGAATGAGGGCCGTCTCAAAACCAGCACTGAAATGGCTATTTTTAACATGGAGGCCAATGGGAAATTTGAATATTTTTACAAAAATGTTAAAAAATAGAGAATTTCTGCCCAAGAGAATTTGATAATACTTTGTAAATTGATGAACCTGGTCATGATCTGTAAAATAAAGAAATAAAAAACAAAAGTCACCGTAGTATATGAATGGAGGGCTGTCTCAAAAGTGCCGGAACAGTACTGTTTCAGCTGATTTTTGACGCAAATATTAAAATTCTAGGATTTTCTGCACAAGAGATTTTGATAATATTTTGTAAATTGATGGACCTGGTCATGATCTGTAAAATAAAGAAATAAAAAACAAAAGTCACCATAGTATATGAATGTGGGGCTGTCTCAAAAGTGCCGGAACAGCACTGTTTCAGCTGATTTTTGACGCAAATGTTAAAATTTTAGGATTTTCTGCACAAGAGAATTTGATAATAATTTGGTAATTGTTGACCCTGAAAATGATCTGTAAAATAAAGAAATAAAAAACAAATATCACCACTGTATATGAACGGGAGACAGTCTCAAACGTGTTTTTTCCACTGAAAAGCAGCCTTTCAGCTCGATTTCGTATAGCCGTTAGTAGAACTTATAGGAAGTATTGACCAAATAACAGTCATAATCAGGACCGTAACAAATCAAATTGATTTTTAAACAAATGTTTGTTGTCTCAAAATTGTTTTATTCTTTTGTGGGAAAGGGAAATTTTAGGCCTAAATGGCTTTGGAGTAGGCTGGAGTAATCTATATTTATCTAACATTGGTGTAATGTCTGGAACTGTAAAAGTGGAACGTATTAGACAAAAGTCAGTAGATTCCGATAATTCGAACCAAATTGGACTTTTCTAACGATACATTCGTCAGAAATCGGCCGATTTTGTGAATCTTACCTAAATCGTATTACTGACGTCGTTACGTTGAACGCCAAAACGCACGTGTTTAAATGACGTCATCAAAACATTTTCAAACACGGCCTGATATATTTTTACGTTTTATTCGTGTTCGATGAAAAACTGATGCAAAATTTAGTATTGTTTATCACAAAAAATGTAACGGATCTAACTTTCTACATTTTTAGCTCACCTGAGCTCAACGAGCTCAAGGGGAGCTCTTAGGGTCAGTCACTATCCGGCGTCCGTCGTCCGTTGTGCGTTGTGCGTCGTGCGTCGTCAACAATTTCTTTAAACATCTTCTCCTCCTCAACCACTGGGCCAATTCTTTCCAAACTTGGCAGAAATGTTCCTTGGGTAACCCTTTTCAAAACTTGTTCGTGAATTTTTGATTTGTCAAAAAATGTAGGCGTGGCAGGGCGGGGCTTATCAGACTTAAAGAAATCATTAGGAAATTCTTCAAAAATCTTCTCCTCCTCAACCATTGGGCCAATTCTTTCCAAACTTGGCAGATATGTTCCTTGGGTGACCCTTTTCAAAACTTGTTCATGAATTTTTGATTCGTCAAAAATTGTGGGCGTGGCAGGGCAGGGCTTATCAGACTTAAAGAAATCATTAGGGAATTCTTCAAAAATCTTCTCCTCCTCAACCACTAGGCCAATTATTTCCAAACTCGGCAGAAATGTTCCTTGAGTGACCCTTTTCAAAATTTGTTCGTGAATTTTTGATTTGTCAAAAATTGTGGGCGTGGCAGGGCGGGGCTTATCGAACTTAGAGAAATCATGTGAAAAATCTTTAAAAATCAATTATCAGGCCAATTTGAATCAAGCTTGGCAGAAATGTCCCTTGAGTGACTGTTTTCAACACATGCTCATGAATTTTTGATTCGGTGAAAATTGTGGGCGGGCCAGGGCGGGGCTTATCAGACTTCGAGAAATCGTAAGATAGTTATTCAAAAATCTTCTTCTCCTTAACCATTGGGCTGATTCTTACCAAACTTGAAAGGAATGTTTATTGGGTGACCCTTTTCAAAACTTGTTCGTGAATTTTTGATTTGTCAAAAATTGTGGGTGTGGCAGGGCGGGGCTTATCAGACTAAAAGAAATCTTTAGGTAATTCTTCAAAAGTCTTCTCCTCCTCAACCACTTGGCCAATTCTTTCCAAACTTGGCAGATGTGTTTATTTGGTGACCCTTTTCAAAACTTGTTCGTGAATTTTTGATTTGTCAAAAATTGTGGGCGTGGCAGGGCGGGGCTTATCGGACTTAGAGAAATCATGTGAAAAATCTTTAGAAACCAATTATCAGGCCAATTAGAATCAAGCTTGGCAAAAATGTCCCTTCAGTGACTGTTTTCAACACATGCTCATGAATTTTTGATTTGTCAAAATTTGTCTGCATGGCAGGGCGGGGCTTATCGGACTAGGAGAAATCATGTGAAAAATCAATGGGGGGTATGATTACTTTCAGTGATATTCTAGTTTACAATAATTTAATTTGACATAATACTGACATATATATTTGTATATATTGTACACAATCAAATACACGAAGAATTCAGGTGAGCGATATCAGTGCCTTTCAGGCACTCTTGTTTCTGAAACTTTATGTCGGTATCTTATTTACGACAACATGCGCGTTTTGAATGCGCAGTCGAATCGAATTCGGCCACCTTAAATGTGTAATGGTTATCATAATACTGTGTACCTAAACATTATTTCTGATGACTTTTTTGGCACATGGCATATCAACAAAAGGATAATATGTCAGTATATTCTGATTTTTTTCGGGAGAAAGGGCGGAGCCTAGTAAACGGTTATTACATTGAAGATTAAGGAGAAACAGCGTTTTCAATTAGCGGTAAATCGTCGGTGTTATTGCAAATTATTGTAACTGCAGCTTGAATCAAGCTGTATTTACGAGGTTTTTTAATAACACGTTTTACAATCGCACAGTCTTTCAATTTCGAAATGTTTTCATGCTCGTGCCGCACGTTTTTCCCTTATGTTAACCAAGGTATCGAGAAGTAAACTCGTCGAATAACCTTTTGGCTTAGCCACACCCTTTCAGGTGAATAAAAACGCAATATAATGTTTATCTGAACACTAAATATTGTATCCTGTGATTTTATTGACATTGCGCAGCTTTAATGCTTGTCATAAATACATAGGTGTAGCAACCCGTACACAAAAAACGCAATTGCATACTCATCGCAAAAAAAAAATTAACAAAAAATGTGGATTTTTGTTTTCGTTTCCCTTGAAATAAACACCTGAATCGCCAAATACCCACCAGGACCATGGTCATTCGTGGCTACAGGTGGGCATTTGGTATGTATTTCATAAGCATCTACATTAAATTTTCAACAATTTTCTGGGAGATGCCCACAAGACCCACCACAGCAGTATGGAGCCCATCATCAAACCCCCCTGATACATTAAGCATGTGTTTTGCGTACACTTTATTTTCGGCTAGCTACGCCAGTGAATCACGTTTTTGTAACAGATTTGGTGGGAAGGGATTAAGAAATTTTATTCAATTCTATTTTGAAAGCTATTGCTGACATTCGAAATGCAATTCCCTACAAAACTGAGTCTCTTATTATCACGGGTGGTGAACTCGGCCAAAGCAAGGGACGTTTTTTGCTACAACAAGGTATAGCTTTTTTGCTTTTAAATGTGAGTTTAAAGATTTTAAACTCTAATTGCAAAGAATTTGGTCTAAAAATAGACTGCAAAGTTTGGTTCAAATTGGCCTAATGGTTGATTTTTAAAGAATTTCTTATGATTTCTCTTAGTCTGATAAGCCCCTTTCTCCCTGCCAAGGCCACATTTTTTGACAAATATAAAATTTGTGAACAAATTTTAATAAGAATGACTATAGTTAAAGGCACATTCCTGCAAAGTTTGGTTCAATTGGGCACACTTGTCGATTTTTAAAGACTTTTCTTATGATTTCTTTAAGTCCGATAAGCCCCTTCCTCCCTGCCACGCCCACTTTTTTGACAAATGTAAAAATTTGTGAACAAATTTTGAAAAGAGAGACTAGTCTCAAAGAACATTCGTTGATTTTTAAAGATTTTTCTTATGATTTCTTTAAGTCTGATAAATGACTATAGTTAAAGGCACATTCCTGCAAAGTTTGGTTCAATTGGGCACACTTGTCGATTTTTAAAGACTTTTCTTATGATTTCTTTAAGTCCGATAAGCCCCTTCCTCCCTGCCACGGCCACATTTTTTGACAAATGTAAAAATTTGTGAACAAATTTTGAAAAGAATGACTCAAGGCACATTCCCGCCAGGTTTGGTTCACATTGGCCCAATGGTTGATTTTTAAAGAATTTTCTTATGATTTCTTTAGGTCTGATAAGCCCCTTTCTCCCTGCCACGGCCACATTTTTTGACAAATGTAAAAATTTGTGAACAAATTTTGAAAAAAATGACTCAAGGCACATTCTTGCCAGGTTTGGTTCAAATTGGCCCAATGGTTGATTTTTAAAGAATTTTCTTATGATTTCTTTAGGTCTGATAAGCCCCTTGCTCCCTGGCACGGCCACATTTTTTGACAAATGTAAAAATTTGTGAACAAATTTTGAAAAGAATGCCTCAAGGCACATTCCTGCCAGGTTTGGTTGAAATTGGCCCTATGGTTGATTTGTAAAGAATTTTCTTATGATTTCTCTAAGTCTGATAATGTCCCGCCCTGCCATGCCCACATTTTTTGTCCAATCAAAAATTCGCGAACAAGTTTTGAAAAGGGTCACTCAAGAAACATTCCTGCCAATTTTGGTCAAAATTGGCCCACTGGTATAAGAGGAGATGTTTAAAGAAAAAGTTAACGGATGCACGGACGGACGGACGCACGCACGGACGCACAACGGACACAACGCCATGACAATAGCTCGCTGGCCTTCGGCCAGTGGAGCTAAAAACTCAGTGGCGTCGCGTGCGGGGCGGCAGGGGCGGCGGCCGCCGCCCCAATAATTCGGCAAGTATGAAGGCACTTTGTCGTTTTGGGCGGCGAAAAGGCAATCGATTAGTTTCCCTTCTTATCGGTTTCCAGGGAAACGGTCACACTTTAAAAGCAATAAAATAAGTGTGAAAGCGTTCGGTACCCGTCGAATATACATGCAATGTTTATCGCAAGACTAATGTAAGTGTATATAAAATGTATAGCACTTACAATAGTTTCGCGATTAACCATGATTTACTTTACTTTTAAATGCGTATTTATTGACTGAACGAGTATGATTATTTAATAATTACCTGAAAGTATGGTTATCCAGAACTTTTTGAACACAAAATCATTACACGCATAATGTTTTGTGATTTAATAAAAAGACGGCCATTTCCAGATGACTTTCATCATAAAAGAATTGTTTTGTTCGAGGCCATAATCAAAACTTAAAATTAAGTCCACTTTCTTCTCTACCTTCTAACGCCATTCCTTTTAAATTTACTATATTGTCTGAAAGTAAACATGTCTAAAGCTTATCAGCCCGTTAATTTTATCTTTCCAAAATGTTCCTTCGGTAAGAAGACATCAGAATCGCGATTATTCATCGCACTCTGGTCCAAATAATACGCACTCCAAAGATGTAACAACGAGGTACGCGGAACATCTTGTTTTTCAATTGCACACTGTAATTTGAAATAAGACTGAAATAATTGGATTGATACTATCAACATTGCTGGACAAAGCATCTTATCGCTTTACATTTTTTATTCTTATGTTACACAAATATTAAAAGGTTTAAAGATCTCGGTGGAGATTGTGCAATATGGAATGGGTACCGAATACGGACAAATTTGCCCCCGCATCAGGTAAGAAATTGTGCAATCACTGTCTTATTTCCATGTCAATTTTCAAGCGGTTTGTTGCATGTGGTCGCCGTTGTATGTACCCCGCCATATTGAGATATATGACTTGTTTTGTGGAATCTTTGTATTTTTTAAATGATCCCAACCGGCCAGAAAAACGACAAGAAAAATCAGATAGTTTTTGTGGTCGGTTGGAATCAAATTTCGGGAAAAGTACAAGGAGTCCCAAAATAAGTCATACATCAGAGGAAAGAGCTCAGTAAGGCGGAGTACAAATGTACATGCAACAAATTGGCTAAAACCGCTTGAAAACTGACGCAGAGCTAAGATTTCTTTTTGCAAAAATTCGTACCTGAAGCAGGGCTTATTTTGCCGTAGTTGTTACCATTTCGCTGTCTAATCGGTTGGGACAATATTTTGGGAAACTTACTTAAATTCTATGAGGCATATATCCGTTGAAAGAGCTGAATAATGCGGGGTACATGCAATAAACTGTTTGAAAATTGGTGCAGAAATAAGAAAATTATTACAAAATATCATACCAGAATCAAGATTATTTTGTCCGTAGTCGTTATCCATCCCATGATGCCCAATCGTCACCGTGAAAATGGACAGATTGAAAAAACTCAGCGTAAACAAAGTGCATACGTTGTATAAAAGGGATTTTTAAAAAAAAATCCTACATTGAAATCGAATTTTAGCCTATTTTGTTTGTGCTTTCAAAAATCGTCTGACCGATTCCCGATTCTTTCGGCTGTGGAAAAATAGATAATGGTGATAAAATTCCATTGTATGTCGATATAATTTATATCAGACAGACGATGTTTGCTTCTGCTTTGTATGTATGTCGGCGGCGAAGGACGGCAAGATCTCCAACACGAAGGCTGAAAAGACTTTCACCTTCGGGTTCCAACTGGAAAGACGCCAATACGAATAGATAATTTTTCACTGTATTATACTCAATTCTACATCGTTAAAATAAGCCAGAAATGAGATTTAAAGTCCAGGAAATGGCACCATTACGTGTACTCCTAGACAAAATTTTCTTACTAACGGGAGGGGACACCCCTCCCAAACCCTCCCCGTCCGCCGCCCCAATGTTAAAAACCACGCGACGCGCCTGAAACTGATAGCATTTCTACGCATTAGAATAAACAATCTTTGCATCAAGACATACTTTTAAAAAATGAAATAAATGTGAAATGTCACTTTAAGTGAATGAAATGTTTCTTTTTTTTTTGCATAGAAAACATTGTGGGAAATGAAGAAATTGCTTGTCACAAGTATCACTATTTTGGAATGGGCTTAATTAAACAAGAATCACATTACTTCTGTTTCTATTTCTGCATACTTTTATGGATGCAATGGTCCTCTTGCAGACTATTTACAAATTAGATGCAAATAAGACTTGATGGAATTTGCATAAACCTAACTCTCTTTTACATGGCAAAATTTTAGAGGGCCAAGGTTAAAAAGATGTTGAAGATCACAAAATGAAGGT
This sequence comes from Fragum sueziense, assembly GCA_963680895.1. Classification (NCBI taxonomy): domain Eukaryota; kingdom Metazoa; phylum Mollusca; class Bivalvia; order Cardiida; family Cardiidae; genus Fragum; species Fragum sueziense. Next base: position 2,198,597 of record OY804602.1, on the reverse strand, counting down.
TCATTATGGAGATTCATAATTTGTATTATGCCCCAAGAAAACATTGAAGAAAAAGGCATATTACTATTTCTTTAAATCCAAGGCTTTCTCTGTTAGGAATGTCAAAACTTGAGGCATTGTTTGGTATAAAGGAGGTCCCGGGTTCGATACCCGGCCGCGGCTAATACCCTTTCTGACAAAATTGTCACCCACCAATGGGTTTGAAATCGTTAACCTAAGTGGGCGAGCAGCTGGAGGCTCGGTAAGGGTGTTGTGGTAGTACTGGTTTGAGAAACAACAGGAATCCATGGGTAGGTGCTCCAGCCGCCGCGATATGACCCTGGTAGTTGAAAACGGCGTAAAACCCCAATAAACTCAACTTGGTATAAAGCTTTATCCTTTCCAAAACAAGACCTGATTTTCACATACCTAATAGAAAATGTTTAGGAAAACAATGTGACAAATGAAGAAAATTCTGAAAACCAACGTTTTCTCCTTTTGTCTCTTTATTTTATGCTACATTGTACACAAATCCTATCTTCACCAATTTTCATTTATTAGCTTCAGAACCACGCTAGTTCATATAGGACAAGTCTAAAATGTGTTGTTCATTCTGTTGGAGTCATATTCCTGTTTTGACTTAAGCTTTGGCAGGCAGTAAAGACAAAGATCAGCCTTCACAGACATGCAGTCTGAACTTAGCCAACACTGCCTGCTATCTGCTCAATTATTGTAGCAAATGCCATTTGAAATGTCTCTATATTGGCTATTTGTTCAAAAGAAAATTAAAAGTCATCAGGACAAAGGTTAATTTGGACCTGTCACACTATTCTGTCATTTGTAAAGGGTAAATATAGATATTGAATGAATGCATGTTGATGATAGTTCTGTAGAAAATCCTGATTTTCACAAGAAATCAGCAGACAATTACCTGTAAAATGTTGCTATTGGAAACTGGAACTATAGAAACTCATCTGCAGTGAGCTCTAGGCTTTATCAATGAAAATGTTTTTGTGGGTGTTGGAACAAAAAGATTGGAATAGAAAGATTTTTGTGGATGTTAGAATAAAAAGAATTTTTGTAAGTTTGTTGTTGAATTTTCTTGCTTTCTGTACAATATCGAATCATTCAATGGAATCGTAAAGAAGTCCAGACTGGTTTAACTTTTTTCCAGATGGCAAAGTTTTTAGACACGTCCATAAGCTACATTCAAAATTGATGCAGACAGCAAAATAAATGTGTAAAAATGTGTGTAATATAGTAAGAAAACATTGAGGGGAAAGAAGAAAATGTTTGTTATCAGAATTGTCTTCTTTTTCCTACATGTCTTCTAGGCTAACCAGGGTCAAAACTGTGAGAACTGTAACATGTTTTGTCATTTAATCCATTACCACAAAATGACTCCTTTTGACTCCCCACAAAGTAATGGCTTTGGAAAACATTATGGCAAATGAAGAAATTGCTTTTGACAAACAATTTCTTCGTTTCCCACAATGTTTTCTACGTAAAAAGACCAACAAATGCAAAATTTTATGTTTTCTACGTAAAAAGACCAACAAATGCAAAATTTTATTCACTTGAAATTGTCGTCTGCATCATCTTTTAACTTGGACTAGCCTAGAATTTGCAGTTTGGGAAAGGGTTAATGTCATAATAAGACATTGTAAGTGCAGCATAAAGCAAGCTGCGGCTACAAGGCTTTTTAAGAAAAGCAACAGTATAGGAGATCATCTGCATCGTTAAGCTTGTCTCTATGAATGAAATGGCTAAAAAGGTGATATAGAATACCATCTGCAATGAGCTGCAGTCTCTATGAATGAATTTTTTTTTTGTGGATGCTTGCCTCAGATAGTGTGTAGGAATAGGAGTTTTTGTGAGCTTTCATGGATTTTCATGCTGTCTGTGCTACTTGATATTTAGGGGGAAGCAAAGAGTTTAAACCTTTTCTCAAACAAGCCCTGGTTTTGACATATTTAAGACTTAAATTTAAGCATCAAGAGGAAATGCTAATAAAACGGCATTTTTGCCTTTTCTCCCATTGCTTTCCACACTATAGTATACACAAATATAGAATCTGATGGAAGTTTTTGAGCTTGATCACACACTCCTGAGCCGCGTTCTATAGAGCAAGATTTCTTGCGATATTTTGAGTTTTTTTTAGATGTTTTACTAGGATAAAGCGTTCTTCTGAGCAAGATTTTTTAAACGATTACTGGGAGCCGCCATTGCTCTATACTTCTTTCAGAACACCTCGGTAAATTCTATAGAATCTATATGGGAGAGAATTGACCGAGTTGCAGTTCCGAATACTCAATGATTCATAAACCGTGGAGTTCCGAATGCTGCATACTTCATACAAATGACGTCATGATGACGTCATTTGAATGAAGTATGGAACATTCGGAGCACCTCGCTTATAATCTCGGTCTTAAAAAGGCTCTATCAAAAACATCTTAAGAAATCTTAAAAAATCTCGCTCTAAAGAACGCGCCTCTGATCACCCATGCTGACTTAAAGCTTGATTGCTTGAACAGGCTTGATCAAGTTGATCAGGTTGGCAGTGGGAACCTAACATTAGAATTTGGATAGGGAATGTAACCTTGTATAATAGAACTGATCTAAAGATTCTCAGACAGATCTTGTTTTCTTTCTAACATTAAAGAAACAAGTGTAAAACACTTTATCTAACATAATCACTTCATTTAGGCTGTCTTTATTACCTTAGATATGTTAACTTGATAAAACAGATTGCAAATAGTTCTTCAGGAATCCCCTGAAAATTGAATTCCATCAATCTATTTCTAACTTTATTCTTTCTTAACCCTTTCCTAAACAAGACCTCAGGCTTTGAGGCTGTTGATGAAAAAAGGTTTAGTAAAACATTGAATCAAAACAATAGAATGCTATAGTTAGTATAGTTAGCGAGTTATTGTCCTTTGTTGTTTTTCAGACTTCGATTTTGTCAGGACCATATCTCTGAAAGTAAGGTAGTTATGATCATGACACTTCATGGGTAGATAGATCTCATTAGGGGAAATGCAGTGAAGGCCTACAAGGAGCATAACTATACCTTGCATTTTTTGTGAGTTATTGTCCTTTGTTGTTTTTCAGACTTCGATTTTGTCAGGACTATATCTCTGAAAGTAAAGTAGTTATGATCATGACACTTCATGGGTAGATAGATCTCATTAGGGAAAATGCAGTGTTCAAGGAGCATACCTCAACCTTGTATAATTATCAAGTGAGTTATTGTCCTTTGTTGTTTTTCAAACTCCGATTTTGTCAGGACTGTATCTCTGAAAGTAAAGTAGTTATGATCATGACACTTCATTGGTAGGTAGATCTCACTAGGGAAAATGCAGTGTTCAAGGAGCGTAACTATACCTTGCATTTTTTGTGAGTTATTGTCCTTTGTCGAAGTGAAAGCTTGTGGGGGGTATCAAGTCACATTCTGTGACAGTTCTAGTTTAATCTGTGCTAATGATAATACATTATATCAGAGGTACCATATCGTCGTTGTAAATGCAAAACCTCGTATCTCGGTTTTGGAAAATTTTAAAAGGGAGCGAAAAAAGTGTAATAACTTTTCCCAAACTGAAATGTCTTACTTGAAATTTGGACATATTGTTCACAAAAAATGTGTCAATAATACTGATCAGTTAAAATATCTCAAAACCTGCGAGAATCGTCTACACTGGGCACGCAAGTTTATACTTTGAAAAGTGCACCAATCGACATACGAGGTTTTGCATTTACACCGACGATATCTTTTCTAACTTAATACAGTGGTCAACAATGCATGCCTGTGAGCAAAGCACTTCAGAGTCTTTTACTCAGGCTGAGCAATAGCAAAGAAAGCACATTTACCATAACATGCAAGTTTTCTACTGGAAACCTTGTAAAAATGGAATGAAAGAAAATTAAGAGATTTGTTGAAAATGATTTATAAGAAAGCTGCAATTGCCTCTAGAAATATTGTAAAACAGAAAAAGAACCAAAATAATTCATATTTTTGATAGAAATTTTATTAGATTATCATTTTGTGAAGGTACATTGATGTACTGTCAAATAAAATCAGTTAGATGATAACACATGAAAGAGATAGGGATAACTGCTCAACCCTTCGGATTTTGAATTTTTTTCAGTGAGAAAAAAGAAACAACAACATTGTTGCTTCGGAAATAACAAACAGGTCAATCTGAGATCAAATGTTGAGAAAAAGGATGCTTAGATATTTCTGCTTTTGGAGTCATGATTCCTAAATTGTTTGCATTGTTTTTGTGCATTTACAGAAAATATTTCAACACTGGTGATCATTATTTAGTTAGATGTTGACCATCTGAGGTGGCCAAGGATATTGAGTTATAACTGATATTGAAATATTTGATAAATGATAGCTTTACTTGTATTATTCAAATGATAAATGGAACTTTGTGAGAAAGATATGTACTCAAGGACTACTATTTAGAGAGTCAGGAATTCTTTGTTTTGTGTGCAAGAAACTTTGTTCATGAGATTCTAAACCATTTTTCGAACTAATTATTCCAAATGGGAAGCTAGGAGTTGCAGACTACTCTATTTAACCCATTACCAAACAACAAAATTTTAGACTGATCCAAATTTAACCCTTTACCAAACAGCAAAATTCTAGGGTGGTTCTATTTAAAAGCTCATGCAGATGACAAAATGGATGTTATTCAAGCTTGGATTTGTGTCCAATATAGCTCAGAAAATATTGAGACAAAAGGAGAAACTGCTGGTTATCAGCAGTTTCTTCTTTTGTTTCAATGTTTTCCCAAGCCTTTTCTATTAGGGACGTCAAAAGCAGGTCTTGTTTGGGAAAGGGTTAAAGATATTGCAGACGACAATCAAATTAAACTAAATGAAATATTATATTTTTATGTCTTTTTGTGTAGAAAATATTGTGGGAAATGAAGAAATTGCTTATCACAAGCAATTTCTTCATTTTCCACAATGTTTTCCACAGTCATTATCTTGTGAGGAGTCAAAAAGAGTCACTGTGTGGTAATGGGTTAACCCTTTCCCAAACAAGACCTTGTTTTGACGTCCCTAATAGAAAAGGCTTGGGAAAACATTGAAACAAAAGGAGAAACTGCTGGTTATCATGTCTCAATATTTTCTGTGCCATATTTTTCAAAAATCCTATTTTTATTAACATCCATTTTGTCATTTGTGGCAGTTTTTGAAGTGGATCACCCTAAAATTTTGCCATTTGGGAAAGGGCTAAACCATCTACCACAGTCAAATTGACACTTTTTGAAAACCTTTGGGAAACATTGTGCAAAATGGAGAAATTACTTTTGATAAGCAATTTCTTCATATCCCACAATGTTTTCTAAAAAATGACCAAAAAGTATTGTATCTTATTCTTTGTCATCTGGTAATAATCAGTGGGTTAAAGCCAGGCATAATTTCAGAAAGGGTTACATTAATCACGCTATGGGAGCCTGACCAGCGGCACCTATTTTTTCGAGCAAAAATGGCGGACATAACAAATCTGCAAGAAATAGATACTGCAAACAAAGGAAGATTTGTCACATTTACACTCAATTTTGCACGTTCATACTCATTAGTATTTGAGTACATATATTACTTTACCACTTTTGACTCTTAAATGAACTTATTAATCTTTAGATTATCTAAAATTGTGCCGACAATCTTCACGATGTGCTGTGCTCATCATTTTAAGCGAGAAATGCTTTAATGAATCAATCGAAAATCACACTTTACTGTTTCTACTGGTTTTATTTTCATGTGTGGACATAGATTTCTGTATGACAGAACCTTTGTGTAACTCTAAGTCGTGAGAGATGTGTATTATTAGAAAAAAAAAGAAAAAACGAAACTACTGTACGAGAAAAACTGAACTTTTTTTCCGAGCAATGTCACAATCCACTGTATGAGTATTTCGTTCATTGTTTACACGATTTTAGTTTGGAAATTCCAGTTTTTTCTGAACGCGTTAATCGAGCAATTGAAAACTTAGAGACGTATCCTAGTGGTCAACATTTTCAGTTAATCAACTGCATGAAGGATTAAATCTCTTTAAGCAGAGTCAATCTAAATGCGCATTTAAATTATTTTAACCCTTTTCCAAAGCGTAAATTTCAATTCAAAAGTAGCTGTTTACCACAGAATTGATGTTGAAAAAATATTGGATTAGCATTGAAATTATTGATGCAAAAGGAGGAAATGCTGGTTATAAATATTTCCTCTTTTGCCCCAATGTGTGCTCAAGCCTTTTTTGTTAGGAACGAGAAAACCAGGTCGTGTTTGGGAAAGGGTTTATATACTTTTTGGAACTTGTTCATGCAAATTAAGCTATCTCGAGGAGTCAAGGGAATTACAGCACTGTCTTGATGATGAAATAAATGAACAAATAAACTAAATGGTTAATATAGAACCTACTCATCAAAGCATATGATTCACGAAATCAACACTAAATATTGATTTAAAAATGAAACATGTCTTTGAAATAGTATTCAATGTATATTTTCTCCTAACACCACTCATGTTCTGTCTGCCTTAGTACTGTCTCTTGTTTTTCTTGCACACACTCTCTCATTGGCTGGTTATGACCGCGGTTATCACAAAAATGGCATCGCGTTGCACTTTCAAATTTGATGTCCCGGTTTCGATCCTAGGGCGCGGCATAAATCCTCTATGACATCTGGTACTTGTTTCATCAAAACATTGAAGACGTATTTCTGACTTACTGCTGTCTTACGAAACAACAATCAAATTACCTAGGACTTGATGGAAAGGGCGATACCTGACTCTTTTCCTAAGCGTGTAGACTGTAAGACATTGGTACTTAAGACATAAATACGCCTTAAATCCTTTGATGAAACTGGCCACAGTCTCCTACCAAATGGGTGGACAATCTTAAACCTAAGTGGCATGAGTAGCTTCATTCTCGAAAACATCAAATGTAGTTGTGCTAGAGATGTTGAGAGAAATACAGGAATATGTTGGTAAGTCGTTTTAGCTTTACTTTTCATACATGTAATATAGTGTCGAAAGAGGCATTTCACCCATTCTAATCGAACATTTTGTAGATATCTGGCCGCGGCCATAGCGCAGTCAGGTGCTCCAGTCGCAGCGATATTACCATGTAGTTTAAATAAGCATTAAGGGGGAATGCTCCAGTTTCCTAATTTTTTCCAAATAAAAGAATTCATTCATTTTTTGTATGCTGAAACTATATGTAATTACCAATTCAAAAATGAAATAAAAATGGATGGTCAGCGATATTGTTTGAATTTTATAGACAATCGTATAACATACCCCTACAGCGAAAAAATGCATAATTTCTTGCACCTACCCAAGGTCACTAAAATGCTTATAAATGCTCTATAATCATCGTTTAGTCCCGAAAACGGATTTAAAGTAACTTCTTACATTTAATAAGAACAGAAAACCCAAAATATGTGCTATTATAAACGCACAAATGTGTAAAACAGCATGCTCGCATGTTCAGTTCGATCAACGAAGCTGAAGTGTTTTATGTCAAAATTTGCATATTTTGGAAATATTTCAAGTTCTACATCATAGACTTTGATAAAACTCCATCATTGTATTAAGCAACGTGTCCTGGTAATAATTCAAAAAGAAAATGTATAGGTCAGTACACTTTGTAGTGCATGACAGCAATTTTTATCAGCTACACACGAATAAAATGACGTAAAACAGTGGTAACTGTGTATACACTTACAACTGTCTTGCTCTAAATACTCGATTTCTATCTTGACGAAATCAGTTTCGCATAATAAATACGCTTTTACCATCGAAAATTGTAAATTCTAATCACGTGTTATATTATTGAAAATATGGTAGCGAATCATATATGGTACGAAATGTTTAATTTTCTATAGTAATGACCGAGTGTTCCGAAAAACTTGAGCATTCCCCCTTAAATCCCACTCCTTCCATCGATATGTCTAAACCAATAGGTGTCACTCCTCAGCGAAACAGGCCTATTAAATATATAGTAAGAAGGGTCAATTTGGCAGCTTCTAGCTTCTCTCAGAAGTCTTTGTGACGCATTTTACATATTCTGCCTGACAGACCATTCCTTTGTCTTAAATGTACTACCAAGAAAGTGGTATCAATAGCACCATCAGCTAAAATCACGCACCCGTGAGCACAGCCACCTTGCAATTTGCCATCTCTTTCGGGATCTGCATGTGACACACCCTCGTGAAAGGTCACGACCGCGCAAGAAACTAGTTCCCGACAAATTCATTAAAACACACCCCAGCAGTACACTGATGGTCTGCCAGTATGCAGAACCACATTATACATGCTTCTGCCTATTCTATAGACACAGGATCAATGCATCAAAAGGAGCGAATCCATTTTTGACGGAACTATACTTGTATACTACGACCCGGAAGCATTTCCCGTTGTGGAGTGTCTCCAATAACAATACAAATTTCGTACGCAGTGAACCGTGTATTGCACGAGCGTAAAAGTTTCCATTCATGTGTATTTTTGGACATGGGTTGATGGAAGACTGTTGTAAATACCTATAAAATACTATGTATATATCATTGTTTTGCATAGTTCGTTTCCATAGTCGGTGTAATTTTACGCGATCCAAAATTTTCCGTTCGTGAAATCTTTATTTGACGTGCAAATAAGAATATTCTTTTATTGTTCAGCTGGCATGTGGGTGCTCAATTGTTTGAATACGACAGAAAGTTACCAAAAGGTATACACGTGTCCAACATTATTAAATCTATGAGTCCTTATATATTTCTCTTATGTATGTATTTCCGTGTGATATCCTCTGTATGTCCGTCTCTCTTTCATCTCATGCTCTCTTCTCTGTCTACCTAGGATTTAAATTCTATACTGAACAAAAGTGAAAACGCTACACCTACTTCGCTTGTCATATTTTTTCTAAATTTACAACAAGTAAAAAATTCAAATGAAAGTGTTTCGCATTGTTCATTGACTTGGTTGTGCTTAGTGCTTTACGTTTTGTGGATGAAAAACGGACCTTTTTAATGTGACAGGGGTCCGTTTTTCAGGTGTACAATTTGAACGGAAATTTTACACAATTTCAACCTTCAGAAATTCAAGCAGAAGAATACAAACCATGCTGGACTGCATGGAATGGTAGTCCGTCAAGTTACCAGTCAGGAAATGTAAACAAGCGTTCGTAACATTGTATTAACGTTTAGAAAATGATGTTTTAAAAGCAGAATTTTCATTGTGTTCCAAAGCTTGAAAATTTTACAATGTAATCTCCTTAGGAAATTGAAATCGCTATTGCATGGACACCTGGGAACAATCCTAGTGGAAGAGAGGGTTCAAAAATGCCCTGTAAAGTCAGCATGATGTTGCAAAAACCTCCAATCGAAAACCTTGATAAATTTGTGAATATCAAACATTTCAAATTCCCTATTTGTTTATGTCAAAGGGAGGTAATTCGCAAAATTGACAGATTAGACATTGATTTTAGAGCTTGCTACAAAAGATACACTTGTGTGATTTTAAGTGTTGTTTTTTTTTTTTTTTTTTTTTTTTTTTTGGCAACCCGGATATGAATTCCAATCACTGTATCATTTTATCATCATAAGGATTGGTGGAAAGAGAAACAAATGTGGAATCAAATATCTAAACTGATTTACACCAAAGATTTCTATCTTCTTCAAATGTATAAGACACTCCGAACACTCGTACAGAAATTAACTCAAATCACCCGTAAATGAAATTAATTCAATCCGAATACGCGTCCAGTAAGACTAAAAAAAATCGGTACTGTAATGCACGTGTCCGGGGGAATTTTTGGTCTTCGTACAGTGAATAAAAACATCAATATTCCAATTCTAACATTTGCGATCATCTTTAGGCTTTTGGATTTTCAAAGAATAATGTAGTCAGTGTAATTTTGATAATATAACGTGTACCTTAAATATATGTTTTATTTCTTTTAATCATTTAAAGGGTGGACAAATATATGCATAATTCACGAGCAGCACCTCTTTATCACGTTTGCTTATCGTTTACGTTATGTATGCCAGTCCGATGAGCTAAAGACAAAGACAATAACGAAGTTGAATCATAAGCCGACCTATTTATGCTTCGAAGTTGGTGTTATAGGACAAAAAACACAACTTACATTCAAATAACTGCTGGGACCGTCAGAATCCACTTCCTTGTCCGCCATTTTGTTTGCTCGAAAAAATAGGTGCCGATGGTCAGGCTCCCATAGCGTGTTAATTAATTGGTGAAAATGATGATATTTCTGGAAAACAGATTACACAGGAAAATTGTGAACTAGATCCACCAACTGTTACTGGATTATCATAAAATGGTTATATTGTTATCCCTCATATTAAACTTTGCCCCGACCCTTTCTAACCCTTTGCCAAACAAGTCATGGATAACATTCAAGGAATTGTGTGTGCAAGTTACATATATCTTGATTGGTAACGATGGGAGTATACCAATCCACAGGCGTTGCAGTCCTTTCTAACATCTGACAAAAGTAGTTTGTCTCTGACCAATGGATATGAATCGAACTGTTTTTGGGTGCGGCCATGGCGCAGTTCGTAGCGCATCTGCCTCTCACTCGAGAGGTTCCGGGCTCGATCCCTGTAGTGGCAAATATCCTTCTGACAAAGGTTTGATGTCGCTAACCTATGTGGGTGAGCAGCTTGAAACTCGGTTAGGGTGTTGTGGTTGTACTGGCATGAGAAATGACAGGAATCCCATGGTTAGATGCTCCAGCCGCCGTGATATGACTTAAGCTGTTGAAAACGGTGTAAAACCCCAATAAAACAAACCTATTTTTGGAAAGAGTTGTTATGAAAATGGGCTAGAGGAAGGTCTGGTCACATTTTGGACTTTGTTTTAACCCATTACCATACAAGACCGGGTTTGGACGTCCCTTATAGAAATGGCTTGGGAAAACATTGAAACAAAAGAAGAAACTGCTGATAACCAGCAGTTTCTCCTTTTGTCTCAATATTATCTGTGCTGTATTATACACAATTTCTATCTTAAACAAGGTCCATTTTACGTCTGCAGCAGTTTTTGAAATGGAAATTTTGAAAAATTGTCGTTTGGGAAAGGGTTAATTAACCAACTTTAGGATAGTGAATGGGATCCGCCCTCTTTTGATAACTAACATTATCAATATGTGCTGCAATATCATAAGATTGTACTGACCTGGCGCAATACAACATTAACTTCTGTTATCATAAATTATGTGAACTGTTTCCTAACAATAGTTGAATCACATTGTCTTGCTTTCTTTATTATTCTAATATTTTGATTACCTATTGACCATGTGCAGCTTTACTATTTTGACATTCATAATAAAAAAGAATAAAAAAAATCCAAAACAAATCCCGCCCCTCCAAAATTCCGCCCAAAAACTGTGAGGTAAAAGAAGAAAATATGTTGGCACATTGCTACAGCTGTTCTAATAATTTTTGCTGTGGCAAATTTATGATGCAGATGGCCTTTTTCAAATTCACTACAAAATATCTCCATTCATTTGAGGGAAAAGGAAAATATGTGGATGTTGATAAAGTTAGATTAATAGCTATTATCTATCTCTTTGTGTTGTAGGATATTGATGCCATTCTGTTAACAAATTGATATTTTGTAAAATTGTGATGGGGAGGATATTTTGTGTATCAATGATGTAAGACTTAGTTTGAAACTTTTATATTCTCTTACATCATTTTATTACATTTTTAGCCCTAGATGGCAAAACTAGGATTTTCTTATTTGAAAGTACTCTCTTAAGAACAGAGCACATTATCTCTACATTCCATTTCGATAGAATGAGCTCTGTTCTCGCGGGGTCATTTCACGTCTAATCTCGGGGCCTTGGCGGGATTTCAGTATCCAATCGTTGGCTATATACAACAAAACAATTTAAAAAGCTGATACAAACTTTCATTGGCTGACGCTTCAAATTACCGGCTTCAGCCAAAAATAGAAGCGACGTAATGTATACGTAATGATCATGCAAGATAAAACTGAATGATTTTGATTCGATAATTCAAATGATGTGCTATAATTAGATTATGACGACCAAATAGGCTGTTGGTGTACCGAAAACTGCAGAGGTCATATTTGATGGTTTAATCAATATAGACCGCGGCTGTGGAGAGTAATTTGAAAGATGTTGCAAATAATGAACTGAATATTATGATTAAAGACAGCATAAAATTCTGTGCTCAATATAGCATTAGAAAAGATTGAGGCAAAGAATCGGTCATTGGCATTTTCTTCTTTTGTCTCAATATTTCTCCAAAAGTTTTCCTAATATTGACATCAAAACAGGTCTTGGGAATTTAAAACTTAGGGCTACACAATTTTCTTACAGACTTTATTTTGTAATATGTATACATTTGTATTTTCTTGTTTAGAATTTCTCCTATTCCATTGAAATTTTTAAGGCTTTAATATTGTAAGTTTACCTCCTGATAAAAAAAAAATGGATGGGTTTCTTTTCCAGAAATGTATTCACCATCATAATTTCAGTATCAAGATGTGTCAGGCTTTGAACTAATTATATTGTAGATAATTACAGTCTGTCCTAAATTTGATCTTTCAATTAGATAAAACTTAACCCTTGTCATGCTCAAATCTCCTTTTTTATCAATTTCTCGGTTACATAAACTGACAACAAAGTTCACATAAATTATAGAAATGATGGAAATAAACTGATCAAAAAGTTATTGACAACTATCCAAAATTTTGGTTGCTCATCAATAACTTTTTCATCAGCTAATTTTTAAAAAAGATCTACCACAACCATATGACTTACCACCATGATGACTTGGAAATCATACCTTCACCGGTGGTGAACTCAGCCAAAGCGAGGGACGTTTTTTCGCGATCAATGTATTCTGTCGGTGTTGTTATAAAATATCGTAACTACGGCTTTTTTGAAGCTGTAGTTACGAGATTTTATAACACCACTGGCAGTTTGTCTATACCAAACGGTAAACCTGGTCAGTTTTTAGAACAAGTTCATTGTCATTAGAAAAAAATCTATAAACTCACATTTAAACGCAAAATATCTATACCTTGTTGTAGCAAAAATTGTTTTAGTTCACCACCAGTGACCTTGCTCGAAGAGACATTACCCATATTATCAACATGAAAAGCAGGTATTGCATGTATTTGAAGGAGGATAATCACGTAACTCAGAATTTTAGAAAATCATCATTTTTTTTGTTTTAAAATACTTGACCCATTTGAATTCGGTTTGAAGTAGAGAATGTGGGACAATTCCAGGAATTAGCTCGACATGACAGATTTTTGATAAATCTGATTATCAGCTGATAAAAAAGTTAGTGAAGATAAACCAAAATTTTGGTTTATCTCAATAACTTTTTTATCAGCCGATTTATCAAAAATCCACCACATCCATATAATATGTGACATCTGTCCACCTCTCTGCTTCAAACCGAATTCAAATTGGTCCCATATTAACAAAATTATTGAAAATTTTCTGAAATTGTTGTACCACGTGATTTAATCCACCATGTATTCGCAGGCTGATCTTTATCTATACAATTAGTAACTTTGCAAGTATGATTTCTGGATCAGAATGAAAAAGGTTAAGAAGGGCAATTTTAGTGTTAAAAATGTTCAGAGTGCAAGATCAGTCAAAAGTAGCAATTACTTACTTTAAAGTGGTATATATTTTACCAATTAACAAACTCCAAAGAGATTTAATTATCTCATTTTAGTAAACAAACTTATTAAGCAAATTTCAAAGTTTTTTCTTTCCTTTGTATTCATTCTATGAATGAAATTCATTTTGAGGATTTTACTATCTAGGTTCAGCTAGCGCAACTTTTAAGGTAGGAATTTTGTTAAAAAAATAACAAATGTCAACTTAACAATTAAACATTACCGATCGATCTTGATATTTATTAAGGTAGTCCACCCCTATTGAGATTCATAGGAAATCAGAATTTTTCGTGTGATGTTGTTAACATTGATTTCATAACTTATCCAATTGATTAAATTAGCAATCCTCAGCCAAATGATTGTGACCTAATGTCCGAAATGTTCGGATGTCATGTCTGAAATATTTGGATGTCGCATAAATCTCATTTAGGGGTCCACTACCAATATTTCTAATTTATTATTGATCATTTGTTGTGGGTTGACTCTCTTGAATTCTTTGAGTTGTATTTGATTTATAATAAGTGACAGTTAATAATTTTCAAGGAACTGACTTCTAATAAATGGTCTTGTGAAGATAAGGACAAAGATAACAATTCTTAATTATAGGGGAGACCGGGGCTATTTCGGCCCCGGGGCAAGTTCGGCTAGTGGCTCTTTTGAGCCTGTCGACAGAGATAGAGAGCTCTGACCCGGATTTTAATGTCACTCATGACGAACTTAGCTTTTCGCAGAAGGTTTTTGGTTGAATTGAATACAAAAACATAGAATTTAGAACACAATTCTGATTTTAGACACTTTCAGTAACTTTTCCACATTTATGTAAGTTTATATTTATAGTAATATGCGCCAGGATTCAGATTTCTTTTTTGTATATTTATGAAGAAAATTAAGTCCTCTTTCATATTAAAACTAAAAATGAAGCGTTCATGTTATCTAAAAGAAGATATGACGTGATGTTGACACCAGGTCTGTCTGGGGCTAGTTCGGCCTTTGGGGTTGGGGCAAGTTCGGCCACCCTCAAACTTGCCCATGAATAAAAAGAATAATCGCTGTTAGAATTGCCATTTCTTGACGACTCTGAATATATCAATTGCGCAAGCCTAGCTCTAACAGAAATGTAAAAAATGGACAAATTCAAAATCACAGGCCGAACTTGCCCCATCCTCTACTTGTTATCCCGAAAGTCCCCTTACTCACGATGATTTGACTGTTATAACAATGCCTCTTCAATTTATTCCTTCATTTGGAAGTCGTATACTGATTCGTTTAAATTTAAACAGTCTAAAAATCCAATATAAGGATTTATAGGTCTGTGATTACCTTGCCCCAAGGGTGGGCCGAACTTGCCCCATGTATGGGGCAAGTTCGGCCACCACGATCAAAACTCTAAAATTTGAAATTCTCTTTATTGAAAAGAAATATATAAAAAGAACAGACGCAGTTTGAAAGTCTTTCGCTTGTCGAACTTAAATATATAAATCACGCCCAAATAACTTTCATATAATTCAAAATATGAACAATCGAAATTAGGGGGCCGAAATAGCCCCGGTCTCCCCTACAATTTGATCTTGGCTTTACAATGTTCATGCACTATAATAAAATACTCAATTTAATATTTCCGCAAAATTTGCCTTTTTCAAGAGTTTGAAAAACTTAATCACACCACATAATTTTTTTGTAAACTTATACCGCCATTTTATCTTGTCTAACTGCGGATATGACGTCGACGTCGTTTTCTCTGCGATATCACAACATTAACGTTCATGTATCACTAAACTTGATATTCATTGCAAGGAAATCACAAATGACCATTTAAATTTCAAAGGTCCATCAATGTCATTAGTAAGTCATTAGTATAGAATGGATCTTTATGGGTATATAATTACTAGTGTTTGATGGACCATGGGGCAGATGTACCTAGATCTGTTATCATATTAACCCTTTCCCAAGTCACAAATTTTTAGGGCGATCCTCTTCAAAAACTGCAACAAATGACAAATTGAAGTTATTAAAGATAGAATTTGTGTAAAATATGACATAGAAAATATTGAGACAAAAGGAGAAACTGCTGGTTATCAGCAGTTTCTTCTTTTGTTTCAATGTTTTCCCAAGTCTTTGCTATTAGGGACATCAAAACCAGGTCTTGTTTGGGAAAGGGTTAAATGCAAAAGTTGATAGAACTCTTCACCGATTGTGATGCATATAGATTTTGTAAAAATATCAGATTTGTCATAAAACAGAGTCTGTTTGGTGTTAAGAAAAAATGTTAAAAGAGTCTTAGAAGTTCTTGCAATATTTGTAGGAAATATATGGCTGTTTTTTTAACAATAACCTTGTAACTGCAGCTTGTTTTACGCTGCAGTTACAAGGTTTTTGTTGAAAAGCGAAAAAGAGCAACATTGTCTAATTTTGTCTCAATGTTTTCCAAAGCTTTTTACATTAAGTGCATCAAAACTACCGGTAAAACTTGCTTTGGAAAGAGTCAAGTGTATTGTATATTTCATCTACTAGTGAACAAGCGCGATGACTGTGTAACTGTGCAAACCTAGATGGATCTATAGCATTGTGACCAACTGAGCAGTGGCTCTATAAGTGTGCGTCCCTGTAAGGATCTATATACATGACAATGTGGAGTTTTGACTGGGACGTCTGTGAAGCCAATGTTTACAGTATCTATAACATTGTGACCGATTGAGCAGTGGCTCTATAAGTGTGCGCACCTGTAAGGATCTACAGTTCACACATGACAATGTGGAGTTTTGACTGGGACGTCTGTGAAGCCAATGTTTACAGTATCCATACTCTACCCAGAGGTAAGATCTTACTTTTTCTACATTTTTTTGTTGAACCATACAAAACAACAGATTTATAAGAGGGAGTAAACTTGTTAGTTCAAATCCAAACCGTAAATTGTGGGAACTCTTGAATCATCTCAATGAGATGGTTCTTTTGAGTACTCACAATATAGTGTTTGATGACCTATGAATGAAATATTATATAGCATTTTGAAAAGCTGAATGATTACGTCCCCTCTTATCTGCAGCTCTGCTTTTTTGTCACCGAAAGCTAGAAATGGCAATGAATTTTGTGCTAAAAATAGACTTAGTTTGCCGTTATGTTTTGATAAACCGTCGGTGTTGTTATAAAATCTTGTAACTATGGCTTTAATCAAGCCGTAGTTCAGGGTCAGACACTAACTTTTTAAGCAGGTGTCCCGAATGCATAATTTAGCAAAATCAGGGACACTTCACTCTGTAAAATGCAGAATTTCAGGGGTCCCTCCTTAAATTTTGGTGTCCTCCAGATCCCGGGACACTGTTAGTGTCGACCCCTGGTAGTTACGAGATTTTATAACAATACCAACAAAATAGGTTTGTTTGTCAGAAATAACGTCACATTTAACTGGATAAAATTGTTCCCTATTCTGTGTACAGTTGGTGCCACGTCGTATGGCACATGTTTATGTTTTGTTCAACGTTCAATTACATTTGAACAAAATATAAACATTGTGCCATAGGATGTGGCGACAACTGCAGTTTGAATGTTTGCTTCGAAATGCTTGTTTTGTAAGGTTTCCAATCCAATTTTAAATGTTTTGCCGATGACAAAATCATTGGATTAAAAAACATGAAATTGGCCCTGGAATACCATTTTAGTAAAATTTGAAAGGATTTAGGGAAAGGGAGAAAAGGCTGGTCATCTGAGAATTTTCTACAGAAATTTGGCATTCAACCCTTTCCTGAACGATGAATTTTTAGGGTGGTCATACCTGCCAAGTTTTCAAAATTTCCATGGGTGAGATTGCGCGTTTTACAGAAATTTGCGCCAAATTTTAACCGATTTCAGCGCGCGCGAAAAATCCTTCAAAATTTTCATGGGTGAGATTTTTCTAGAAGAACATTAGACATTAAGAAAAAATATCTAGATGAATGATGTTGCAAGCCATTTAGGTATTTCACCAATGAATTTCTCCGTTTCACTCACAGTTTTCTACTCATCTTTGTTTTCTTATGTAGATCTACCAAAGTCATTCTTCAAATCTTACAAAATTTTGAAACAAAAATTTGAAACTTATTCATTGAGATTTTAGTAGCCTATGTTCGAGTTGGATAAAATAAGTAGGATTTTTTTTTTTTTTGCACCAAGCAATTCCTTTTGACACAATGTTTTTACCTTACAGGTTGTAAGCAGTCCTTTCTCTTAACTTTCTTTCATATCATAACTCAATAATCTGATCATTCTCCGTCAACAATCTGCTTAAACAGTTCAAAAGCGTGTGTTAAAAGCTGGTTCTGTTTACCTATTAATGGCGGTGGTTTCATCAAGGGAAAGAACTGCGTTTCCCAAGATTAAAGTATAAAAGTTCGAGGGAGGTAACTGTTGAGGACAAAGAACAGAATAATCACCGATAGATTTTGGTAATCTCAAAACACTTATTCAGGTGTTGATTTACAGGTGACCCGATTTATAGGCATCAGTGATTAACACAATGCATGCCTGAATAGCGGACATAATTAGGTCATATATCACACTCGCCTGGAAAGGTCATAAACTGTTATGATGTGTGAAAAACATCGTAACCACTCTTTCTTTACACCATAGATAAGACATTTTAAATTAGAATTTCTATAGGATTAAGATAGATAAAGTTTTCCCGATTACACCCTTAAAGCAAGTTTTCAGATTATGACTGGAAGGCAAAATGAAAAACTTTTTATCTTTGAATTTAATGTGACGGTAAGCGTGAGACCTGTACAAAATCGTGATTTTTGCACATTTTTTGAAAAACGATCGTGAGATCGTGATTTGATATTAAAATCGTGATATCACGCCTAAATCGTGAAACTTGGCAGGTATGGGTGGTCCAAATCAAAAGCTGCTGAATACAGCAAAATGTATGTTGATTATGATTAAATTTATGTGTGATATAGCAAAGAAAACATTTAGACAAAAGGAGAAACTGCTGGTTATCAGCAGTTTCTTTTTTACCTCACTGTTTTCTGAAGCCTATTCATTAGGGATGTCAAAACCAGGTCTTGTTTGGGAAAGGGTTAAAATTAGGCTCCATCATAGAAAAGGGGCATAAATGCAAAAAATAAGCATTAAATTTTATTATGGATAGCTAACCTTTCTTCACTTCCTTATTTGACTTGCTTGATCTATAATTTTAAGTTTTCATATTATGGATAATCCATGATTAAGGTAGATAAAAATTTCAGGGTTATTTCCCTTTAATGCCTAATCCCAAATGTTAGTAATGTCATGTGGGTTAGGGTCCTCCAAAGCTGCTGTAGAAGACAAAACGGATGCTCATAATGACAAGATTTATGTAAAGAATAACACAGAAAATATTGAGACAAATGAGAAAACTATGATTACTGGCATTTTCTTGTTTTGTCTCGATGTTTTCCCAAGCATTTTCAATTTGTAATGAACTGTTATTTTTTATCTCTTTTCTTGACATTGGGCTATCAATATCATTATAAATATAGATTAAATTAGCAGCTTTTACAACATTTTGGTTGCAAAATAATAAGATATATTATGTTACATATCATCGTTGTAAATGCAAAACCTCGTATCACGCTTTTGGAAAATTCTAAAGGTAAGGGAAAAAAGTGTAATAACATTTCCCAAACTGAAATGTTTTACTTGTAGTTTGGACACTTTGTTCACAAATTATGTGCCATTAATACCGATCAGTAAGAATATCTCTAAACCTGCGAGAATTGTCTAAACTGGGCGCACAAGTTTATACTTTGAAAATCTTAACAACAAGGTTTTGTATTTACACCAACGATATGCATTTCCAGCTGTCAACTATGTTTCATAGTAACTGTAGGAGTTCTGGTAAAAAATAATACAATATTCTATTAAATTGTACATCATAACGCAACTTTTTTGCAAAACCTCATAACTACAGCTTTAAAGAAGCTTTAGTTACAAGTTTTTTAAACAAAAGTGACAATATTTTCTATTCAGTATTTCATGTAATGTAGAAGGTATTGATTCTTGGTAAAGTTGTAGATATCAGCGGGTGATGATATTCTGAATTCATTAATTTCCATCCAAACCCTATGTTGTGGGTACTCATTAGCATCGTCTCGTTGAGACGATGCTAATGAGTACCCACAAAATAGGGTTTGATAATTGATTTGCTTGAGTTTTGTTTATATGCTGTCAAGCGCTAACATATATAACATATCTAGAGCGCTATCTTGGTAACACCTGGTGTACCTTTCTTTATACCAAATATAGATCAAATAGACTCTTCTGAAAGTCATATTGGACCTTCGTATTACTGATAGAAGGGAACCAGATACCTTTTGTATAAAAATTGCAGTTCATTTTAAGATCGTAAGACAATAATCATTACTGCACAAAATGTCTTACTATATAAATTCATATTTTATCTTTTTTTCTGTTCATTTGATACAGTCATGTATAATGAAACTGTTGTTGACATTTGGAAAATAGCAAAGTGATGTTATGATAAACTGGATTTTTTCTCATTTCATTTGTTGGTGACATTTATGTGAATATCGAGGACTTTTTAATTTTGTGCATCATTTTTTTTCTAACATTTTAGGTAATTCATTAGTTTTCAATCTAATTAGCCAAACTGCAGAGTCAAACGTACAGCTTCAAAATATTATAGTCATTCGAATTAGAAAAGCACTTTAAATTTGTGAAGTTTTCAACTAGAAAGCTAATTTTCAATGGCCTGGATTAAATCAAATTGTCTCTTAAAGCTTTTTATGCCCCGTATTGAAATATCTGGGCATATTGTTTTACCTGTGTCCCCCTGTCTGTCCAGACTGTCTGTGGGCATTCATGTTTTACATAATTACAGTAAGATGTGAAAAATAAAGTGGTTCCAAAAAATACTTAAGAGGGCAATTTTTTTCCGATCCTAGTCCCTTTTTAGCATGACAGGTCACAAATTACTTTCTTTTAAGTATATGGTACTGGATATATTGTAATGTTATATAGAATGACCCCATGTGCTTTAAGATTTAAATGAACATGTTTTTGAAGTCAACAAATATTATTATGAGGCATATTACAATTTACCACTTATTAAGGTACTTTTAAAAAGCAATATTTTTGTGACACAATTTTCAACCCAAACCCTTTTAAAACCATGACATTTCAAAATCTTCTAAAAAAGT